>JAGFPH010001288.1:269597-306473 GCA_018207615.1 Philaenus spumarius
AAAGACAAGACCGAGATCGAGACCTGCCATCCCAAAACGAGACGAGATCTGCCCTCCTAAAATGAGACGAGACTTGAAACAAAATATAAGACCGAGATCGAGATCTGGCAAATCAAAACGAGACGAGATTAAGGGCAAGATTTGCCATCCTAAAACGGGACAAGACCGTCACTTGCCATGCCAAAGCGAGACGTTGACACACGGACGAGCGGACACGACACTACACGCCATCGTCTACTTAAGAACTACCACTAAATAGCTTTATTAAATACATTAAAACACATTCCACATTACAACCTAGTCTGTATGATTCATTACTAGTAAACTTCAAAATAAAACGTCTCTTACTTCCATAAAACCGTTTAACAGCTGCCGGTTAAGACATTCTTGTTGTTTGCAAAACGTTATCAAAGCCCACTGCACAGTCAGCTGATCGGAACTTAGACCCACTCCCAGTCATAACAAATTAGTCAGCTGATCTGTACGTTGATTGTCTGTGCTTATAAGCCCACTCAATCTATAACAGAACGCTCTTTATTCAATTCGGCCATGGAACTTGTATTCGACGTCGAGAAAGAACAATTGAATAAACAATTGTTATTAGGCGTTAGTTTTAAATCCAGAACGAATAGTTTTCAAACGATTAGTAATTAAAATTACTCTACCTTTTTGGAAACGACTAAAGTGTTAATTATTTGTACGAATCTATATCTATGTATAGGCGATTCAAAAAGGTGTCGGCTTCTATGTACTGCTTCTGGGCCGAAACAATTCAACGTATCGTTATTGAAACGTCCGAAAATCCTTAGTTTTTCACAAAGCAGCCATTTTTTTTAAGTGTAAACAAATTCTATAGGTGCACATCGTTTAAAAAAAAATTGCTGGCGGTGAATCGGATTTTACCGTCACGCATTTTCCGTCACGCACTATTCCGTCACCCTTTACTGTATATAGTACACGTGTGTATATAGCAGAGTATACAGTTTACTTGGTAATACCTATGAAATGGACATTGTGCTTCCACATTTCGTAGGTTGTGTTAAAACAGTTTACTTGGTAATACCTCTGAAATGGACATTCTGCTTCCTCATAATAGTTTGCTTGGTAATACCTCTGAAATGGACATTGTGCTTCCTCGTAATAGGTTACTTGTTTAATACCTCCGAAATGGACATAGTGCTTCCTCATTTCGTAGGTTGTGTTAATACAGTTTACTTGGTAATACCTCTGAAATGAACATTGTGCTGCCTCATGCCGTAAGTTGTGTTAAAACGGGTTACTCGGTAATACCTCTGAAATGGACATTGTGCTGCCTCATGCCGTAAGTTGTGTTAAAATAGTTTATTTGGCAATGCCTCTGAAATGGACATTGTGCTTCCTCATGCCGTAAGTTGTGTTAAAATAGTTTACTCGGCAATACCTATGAAATGTACATTGTGCTTCCTCATTTCGTAAGCAGTGTTAAACTAGTTTACTTGGCATTGTGCTTCCTCATTTCGTAACTTGTGTTAAAATAGTTTACTTGGTAACACCTCTGAAATGGACATTGTGCTTCCTCATAATAGTTTACTTGTTTAATACCTCTGAAATGGACATTGTGCTTCGTCATTTCGTAAGTTGTTTTAAAATAGTTCACTTGGTAATACCTCTGAAATGGATATTGAGCTTCCTCATTTCATAAATTAAATATTTTCTATACTTTTGAAGTGTAAATCAGAATATCGCCATAGAAGTTTACACTTATCCTGTGTTGTCTTAAGCACACCTGGATTTTTTGTTTCACTTGTGAATTATTATCTGAAAAACAGTCATATATATATTCTATTAAAATATCAATAATTCAGACCAATAGCCCAATACGCACGCGATTGCCAAACACTTCAGGAAGCAGTTGTGACAGAATGAATCGGACATTATTATTCCTATAATGGCAATACAAAACCTAACCTAAAGTTTAAACATAACCTATACCTTTAATGAAAACGTATTATTTGGTGCAGGTAACAAGGGAGTTTGTGTGAAAGCGCGCGCAGGTCTTTATAGGTAGAATCATAAAGAATTAACAGTAGCCTATAGGTCGCTTTGCGATGTTTACTGTTAGTGAATTTTCTCAGAAAACGTAGACTAACCTACGCCCGGCAACTGTAAAAAATCTCCCTTTTCAATACAAGTCCAGGGACTTCACTATGGTGGGGGGGGGACAATGGGATTATCGCCCCCCAATAATCTTAAAATCGAAAAGGTTTGGAAATTTTAGATTTTGAAAAATTTTGAATTTTGGATTAAATACCACGCAAAAACTCCAACTTTGGGTTTGGGTTTCGAAAGTTTTTGTTGTTAATTACCAACGTTCACAAATAACAAGCAAGTTAAAATGCCCAATCCAAAAATTTTGGGCGAATCCAAATATTTGTGTACCAAGTAAATACATTGTCTTCTTTTAAATGATGTTCTGGGAAATTTAGTTCCAACCCTTCTAATTGTGGCAACACTGACTGTCACTGACATGCCATGCACTGCTCCAGGCTGTCAGACCACTGACCAGTGTTAACAGGTAGGGTTTTTCCCCAAAATGGGGAAATTTTTAAGTTTGCCGCAATTATTGGGGAAAATATGGGGAATGTTTTTCAATAGTGTGATGAACATGTACAAATTCGTGTACAATATTAAAAACTCTTGAAGTACACAATATAGCACCTGAAAACTTCTACTTAAAAAAATCAGTTTTTCTAAAAAAATCCGAGATTGTCTCCAGGGCGTATCTCCACTCGGATTAATTCCACACATCATAACTGCGCGTTTGGAACCCCCACACAAAAGTTGGGAGACATGGTCAAAATTGTTGGGAAATTTTAGATTATGCCCCCCCCCCCCCCCAACCAATAATTTGTTCTAGCAACGTCCATGATCAACTCCTACGAAAGCGAATGTAGGCCCTACAGTAACAAAATACTATAGCTCACGCGTATCGGTTCGTGTATTCGTTAACATATAACAGCTGATTTCGTCCAACAGCTGTAGTACGTCAACAACTATGCGAAACATTTGAGGTTATGTTTACAACTTTAGGTTAGGTTTTGTGCTGTCATTGTGATTCATTCTGTTACCGACATATTTGGAAATCGCATGCGCATTTCGTTATCGGTCTGAATTATTGATATTTTAATAGAATCGTAAAAGTTTGAGTTTATGTTGATATTTTATGTGAAACTAAATTTGCATTTCTCTGAATATTTACCACGTTAAAAAAAACGCTACACCGACGATACTATTCTGTAGCACATCAACTCCTATAAAAGCGAGTGTACGTACGTACGTGAGTAACATACAATACAACAGCTGATTTCAAACTTTGAATCAATTATTAATATTTCTAACTTTTAGGTTAGGCTGTTATGAATAATAAATAAATATGTTTATTGATGATTCAGTAATCTGCTGTTTGCTCTAGTGTTTCCATTAAAAGCTTATTTCAAACTTTAAATCAATTATTAGTATTTCTTACTTTTAGATTAGTTTTTTATTGAAGTGTAAACCAGAGCCTTGCTGACTATACAATGGGTTCCAACGGAGGGGGGGGGATGGGTGTGCAGAGCACGCAAGGGTCTCCCCTAGTTATTGTATAAAAGTGTACGTACGTCCGTACGTGAGTAACTAAATAGTATAGCGCGTGGTTTTATTATTTATTTGATGTGTTCATTAACATCAAACAGCTTATTTCGTCCATCACCTGTAATACTTTATCAACTACGTTTATTTAGGATTATATTTACAACTATAGATTAGGTTTAGGAATAATAACGTCTGCTTCCTGACATGTTTGGAAAGCGCATGCGCATGGTCTGCCTTGAGCTATTGGTCTGAATTATTGATATTTTAATACAATCATACAAGTTTGAGGTTATGTTGATATCGTACGTGAAACTATATCTCGGTGGACATTTACTACGTAACAAAAGCGAACCCTGGCGAAGCTATTCCGCAACGCATTTTGTAGCCCCGCGATCGATATCGGACCCGTCGATAAATTTTAAGACCGTCGACCGGCAAATTTCGCATATCTCGAACGGCGTTCGGTCTCGTTAAATTATTTATTTTTAAAATCAAAGGCGGTCCCCAAAATGAATTCACAATTAACGCCAATTACCCAAGAATCTACCCATTAAAAGAAATTTGTTTCCCCAACGACGGTTTAATGAACACGGGTTGACGACCGGATTTCGTCTTTACATCGGTCCCTTAAATACCGTGTAATCGTGTTTATCAGGGCATTTCTGAAGCGTTCCGGATTTGCGGGGAATATTTTGTGTTGGCGCATGACACTAGCTGACACCGATGGGACATTCTGCGCATTCTACACCGATAAACACGGCCTCGGCGTGTAATTAGTAAGAAAACAAAACAGCTGGTAGTGTTTACGAAGATTTCTATGGTTCTGACAGCTGATTAACAACCTTTGGGGCCATCGAGCAAGATGAACGATAAGCAACGGGGCCCCCTTAGGCCCATATCACTCTTTACCTTTCAATTTACAATCTCAAGATTGCGCGAGCGACCAAAAATTACAGGATTAATTTGAATCCCGTTCTGAATAAAATATGGTCTAAAAATTTTGCATTTTGTTTTATAATAAGACCTTTTTGAGCGGCTTCATATGATCCAAAACAATGTAGTCCAGCTGTTTTCTCGCCCCATCTTGAGAAACACGGAATTTTAAGTACGAATTTTCATGTTTTACCTGTGGATCCCAATGAAAAGAAGAGCCCTTTAAGAATTTATTGATATTAAGGACATACAAATAATCAGCCGAAAATTGTTGTTACTTTTATTACACTTTTTTCTTTTTTTTTAATTAAATTTTGTAAATTAAATTGGTGTTAATTACTGCATCCATCACAAGCCTATCACATCCAAAAATCGTAATTGTTTTAGTTTTTACAGGTATTTTTCCCCAATTTTTCCCACTTTACCTCACAAACCGCTCAATGGAATTGGATGAAACTCACGTAAAACACGCTTCAAATAAGTTGAAAAGCGATGTCCTATGCCTCCCAAATCCGGGAAAACACCTGGGGATTATATAAACTTTCAGATTTGCGCGAAAATACGCAATTTTCTTAAAATAACTACAATGCCAATAGCAGCCTACTCGACGCCGAGCAAATACTTAATTGGTTCAAGCAAGCGGTGAAATTTCCAGCACACGACGGTCTTGTAGTTTGCCGGTTCCGGAGCGTTGCGCAATCGTTGGGCAATGATTGCGCAAACATATGTCAAAGTTCGAAAAAATGTCGGCGATCAAAGTTCTCGAAGAATAAGCATTTGCTTAGTGCTTCTATTCAATGAATAACAAGGATATCTTTAAATTTCCAAAACTAACCATCTAAAAGCATTAACAATAACCATACTGCTCAACCTCAAACCCCCTAAAATTTCGTATTTTTTTAAAACCATTCTTAGCGAGCACCTACGGCCCTAGAGGAAGCTGCATACAAAATGTCATTCCAATCCATTCGGTCGTTTTTGAAATTTCGTGATGAGTGAGTCAGTCAGTGGTATTTGGATTTTATATGTTCAGATTATCACAGGACCATGTATCATTGTAATGTATCCTTTGTCTACATAGGAAATATTAAAATCCGTTCTAGGGTTTTAAAATATACTGAAACTTGTTGATATGCATTATTGTTTATAACTTATTGCTTATATTGCTAAGGCATATTTCATTCGCAGTATTTTGCGTTGAAAGCTACATTAGGTACCTGGTTATTCTGTTAACCATACAGTGGGATTGGCTCATGTGTGAAGCGTTAGGCACGCAGTATGTAATTTGCCCTTGGTAATAAGGAGCAGTCGATGTTTCCAGAACATTAATTTTGATTTTCTTATTTAAATAATGTGGAAATACTATTACTTATGTAAATGATCGACAACGTATTTGTAAAATGATATATTGACTATACAGTTTCCTTACAGCGCAAAATGTTTGATACTAGGATGCTGAGTTTTCAAAAACTATGAGTCACAGCGTTTAGCTTTTATTTTTTCCTGTCGTCTTTATCTACATTGTATGTAATTGTATCAATATTTTTGCTTGGTTACTTTAACGGAAATATGAAAAAGTACGGTACGAATGAATTTAGTTTAAATGAAACTCCAATAGTTCACATCCAACGGAAACTAAAAATTTAAAAAAATCTAACCTTAAAAGGCACGTTATAGGAGGTGTTAAAAATGGAATCTTAAACATAGGTTGAGAGTAAAACCATCCCGTGGTACAGCAATTAAAATGATTACGTTTGAGGAGATTTCTTGGAACGAGGCCAGGCAAGGGGAGAATTATTTCAAAATGTTTCCTTCCAAAACGCTTTTAAGATTTTGTAACACCTTCCGAAATATGCGTTTCGGCATACTCAAGAATCGTAAGGTAACTCCGCTATACCGGTCCCAAGCCCGGGGTCCCATCTCTGGGAAAGGAGGAGGGAAGGAGTAACAACTCTGTATAAAAAACCTAGGTCCATCTGGCTCCGGATGGTAGAACCTTGTCAGGACAGGACCTAGGGTTACTAGGTGAAAAAATGGTCAACAGCTCTGAAAGCGAACGGGAATCTATGCCAATATTGGAAGAACCTACGACAGTAAACCCTAAACGATAATCAGAAACCTTGAAGTTAAAATGACGTGTTGTAACACCTTCCAAAATATGGCTTTCGGGTATACTGAAGATTCTTAAGGTAACTCCGCTATACAGGTCTTAAGCCCAGGGTCTCATCTCTGGGAAAGGAGAAGATAAGGAGTATCAGCTCTATATAAAAATATTGGTCCATCTGACTCCAGATGGTAGAGCCTTGCCAGGACCCCTGCCTAGGGAAATAAATGGTCAACGGTTCTGAAAGCTTAATAGAATCTAGCCCTAGGCCGGAAGAACCCACAAGAGTAAACCCTGAACGATCATAAACCTTGAAGTTAAATTGACGTGGGGGTAATCCTGAAGAGGTAACTCCCACCGAAACTCCTGCTCCGTTGGTATGGCGACTACCCAATCACGAAAAGTTTATACAGATGGCGTGGCGCACTTGGTCCGGATGGACACAGCTGACAAAGACGAAAAAAGGAAGATGTAAATCTTTTTACGACTAGCCGAAAACGGATTAGAACTCCACCGAAGGAAAGGAATACATCCAGGCTCTACCCTGAAGTAATGTTGCAGGGTAGGGATGTAGGCAACGGGAGGTTGTTTTGGCGGATGCAAGCTACACACTTTCTCCACCGTTATATGTTGATGGTAGACAAATGATTTCCATCTACGCTTGGGAAAGAAAAAATAGACTCTTAAGATGCAAAAAAGAAAGTTTTCAAATGAAAACAGTGTCTAAATTAATTCGTTTGTACACATTTCATCCGAGGCCTGCAATCTGTTACACCCTTAATAGCTCTATGGAGTCACTCACTCAGTGCTCAGTGACATATCAAAATACTCAGCCTAAGCTTAATTTCCTCTAACATGAAATGTAACACACGTGTTGATCTGTTAGTGGGATCGACTGAAAAACTTGCAAATGTAAAAATAGTTCATTTTCAATGCAAACATTTTTTCCGAATTATTATTTGTACAATTCAGACCACCATCTTGAAAAGGATCATAGTATTACGACCAAAGTTAAAGGCGAAAACTTGGTAAATCCAAATTTTGGAGGGGAAATGTGTTTTCTATTCGCGTATACGGTGATTAATCACTTTCTTTCGCTGTTCCCCACCAACAATGCACAATTTATTCCTGCCGTGGTTATTGTTGATTCTCAGATGGTTAGTTTTGGAAGTTTAAAGATTTCCTTGTTATACAATGAATGAAAGCAATAAGCAACATATATTTCGGTTATAAAAGCTTGTACAAATATTTAAGGTTAATCTGGCTAGAAAGGATTTCGTAAATAATTCTAACACACGAGAGTAATGAGTTACGCCATTTCTATGCGTTGTTGTTAAATATTATTTCCGACAAAGTGGTATGACATTTTCTAGAATGGTAGGACTCACTTCGACTTATCGGAGATCATTTGAGTTTCATTAAATTCCATGCGACTCGCGCCTCCTGTTTCCTGGGCGCGAAACGAGCTCCAGAATTAAAACCTAACCTTAAACACAACAATTAAACGTTATAAAAATGTCTGGGTGATTAACGGCTTACAAAACACACAATGGTAAGGCCATCGTGATTTCCACGCGGAAAAAAAACTGTTTACAGTTAACTCTCCTTAACCGGTCGCACAATACACGTCGTGGGTTCCGCAGAGCAGATTTCCCGATACGTCGAAAGTCAGTCAAAACTAACCGTACTCACCCGAACTCCCGCGAAGTTTGTTTTCGCACCGTCTCCGATGCGATACGAAACATATGGCGGTGTGTCCTAATTTAGCGCCTTGTTTTGAATAATGTATTATATATTGTCGGGTGAAATTATCGAGAAAAGACAGAGTGCCATTATTGTTCCATATAAAGGTAGGCTTTGAAGCCGCTGCGTGATTCTTGGGACTCATATTTTATGTATTGAGATCAGGCGGTGTAATTGTGCACGAAAACCGGGCGCGTGATAGACACGCTCGGAGTATGGTTTCTTGCCTGATTTAGATTAACGGAAATAGTAAATTATCCCTTTCTTGCCTGATTTAGATTAACGGAAATAGTAAATTATCCCTTTCTTGCCTGATTAAGATTAACGGAAATAGTAAATTATCCCTCGAGTAATGATGTATACAAAAACAAAATTTCCAGTAACTCAATTACATTCTGATGATTGGTACTCTTAAGATCCGTTCAGGATTCTGTACTAGACTCATAGCTAGAAAAAATACCCCTGTCGGGGGGTATGAAATGATGGGAAGCAATTTATAATTAGGCACCTGGAAATTACATTTTCCCCCATTCTAGCTCTTAAAAACTTGATTACTCTAAGTTTGTTTGTTTTTTTAAATAAAATCTGTAATTATAATACCTGAATTAAGTTATTGAACTTTTCTTAAAATTAAAAAAATACCAAGTTTAGCAGTACTGTATATGATTACTCTGGATTACACTTAAATTTAAAGGTGGAAGAGAAGACAAATAAACGGTACCAGATAACTGCCACATACTTTCTACCAGTTGAAACTTAATACCTTCCCAAGAGTAGCATAGGAGGTGGTTATTTAGAATTGCAAAAGTAGGACATACCATGGAAAATATTAGATGCATGTAACACACATCCATATTATATTATTATTATTTAAATTATTCGATCGATTTCGAACAAATTTGCACTAAACATGTCAATTAGGCCTGTAGGCCTATAGATGCCCGAAAAAAGGTTTTGAAAAATGTTGGAAAAACAAAACCCTTTTTGGCCAAAACACCCCAAAAACCACTTATTATTATTACTTAAACGAGAATTTTCAGAAAGATGCGGTTTTTTGCATATGATAGGGTACATTAAGGGCTACGAATAAGCCAAATTTTATCAAAATCGTTAGAGCCGTTTTGGAGAAATTTGGATTTTTCTCGTTTTTTTTTTGGTCATATTTGGGGGTTAAAACCCCTTAAAAATGTAAAGTTTGAAAAAATGAAAAAAACGCCTGGAGGTATTCCAGAACTACACCTACATACCAAATTTCTTCAAAATCAGACCGTTGGTATGGTCTCCAGCTCTGTACACATCCTTACAAACACACGGACAGACATCACCAAAAAAACACTTTTTTGGGTTCAGGGAGCACCAAAACAAATAATTCCACTAAAAATATTTTTGGGTTCAGGGAGCACCAACACAGATAATTCCACTAAGCAATTTTTTGGAGTTCAGGGAGCACCAAAACCGATAATTCCACTAAAAATTCAAATTCGAAAATTTGGACGAAAACAATACCTTCTCCATATACTACGTATAGGGTGGAGAAAGTAAAAATGAAAACTCAAGAACAAATGTTTATTGTTACATTTTAAATTAAAATATTTACTATTATGAACTTCCTTTGAAATAGTAATAGTCAAAGTATAGGCCTAAACCAAAGTGTCTTTATCAAGTGCAATTTTCTGTTCTTCATAGCGAACCTTTCTACAATATCGTGGTTTTGAATCTGCTCTCTGAGTATTTTCTTCTCTATGTACGACAAAGATAAATTTTAGAACCTCTCGTGCAGCATTGAAGTTCTCAGCCAGTTCTTGATCCTCCTCATAGCAGCAGATATTTAGATTGTCCTAAATAAATAATGAAAGGTTTCTTGCTTAACTATTTCAGTTCAATTTTTATTTATTGTATAGGGGTAGCAACACCATTTCAACCCCTTAGACTGTGGTAATTGTCATGTCTAAACACTCCTGACATTAGTATGGATGATACTTGACATTTTTGGTAAACTCGGTGGAATAGTTTTTACGTCTACAGAGGACAAAGAAGCAAAAAAAACACATTATTTAATTTTATAGAGAAAGATGTATGAATAGATTTATTTTACAATTTACAGCCTAAACTTTGAAATTGCTTATAAACTAGTAAGCCCCCGTGAAAAACAACAGGCAGAATATAGACCTATATAGGCCCTACACTGTATATAGTTTTAAATTATATCTAGGCCTACCTGACTATGCAGAGGGAGTTTTTAATTGGTAAAGTCGTACAACTAAAATGATTATAAAACAGTAGACCTATTTTTGTTAAACTTTTAAATTTCTATACATTATTATATATCAAAATAAAGATACAAATATTATCTTTTAATTGCATTCCATGTCATATTAATATATCAAATGATTTAGAAATTATTAATATTATAATGCAAAAATTAATAATCGAAAATGTTTATATGTTTTACGAAGATGTACGAATGTTTCCGAAGCTCTTCTTTAATCTCTTCTTTAAATTCGTATAAATGAATATATCGATGATACAAGGTTGTATTTATAATAATTTTATAACCTCAAAGCAAATCTTTTAACGTATTTATAACCTACATTAGTTCTATAAGTCATATTTAAACAAACCAACTTCACAAGACACTATATTATTGATCGATGTTGTAAACATAACCCCAAAGTATAATATACGCTGGGTTTTGTTTTGCTAATGATGGGTGAAATCAGCTGTTATATTGTATTGTTACTCACGCACGTACGGACGTACACTCTTAAATAGATGATTTCTTTTTGGGCCATTTAAATCGATATAATAACACAGAACCAGAAAGTGTAAAGTTTTCAAGTAATTTGACTTTCCAGTTCAAATTATATAATATATATTATATGGACTAGGGAGGCCATTTAAGAGCACTCCAAATGAAAAAAATTGTTTTAATCGATTTTTAGTTTTTTATGATTTCTTATTCTCCTGTTCTTCCTCTTTCCAAAAATATACAACATGATATGGGAAGCGTTACCATGGAAATAAATGGCTTTAGAGGCCACATGAATTCGCTGTACTACAAACACAATTATAGTGTTCATTATTGTACAGTGAGTTATTTTAAAGAACTTTGGTGAAGAGGAAGCTGGAAGACATATATGCTGCTGAAGAAGACCCAGACAACCCCATATACTGTCCATGAGGCCATTAGTAAAAGATAGGCTACTTATGAACCTTTGAAATTTTTGCTTTTACGTTTTGCTCGTTTCCCGAAAATCACGTTTTTGTTATTTATAATACACATTTCTGGAAAACTATCCAAGATATCTTTACCAAATTTTTACCACATGTCTATAAAACAATTATCTAGTTCCTAACTCGGGATTTTTTAAAGTATTTCAACAAATACAAAAGTTATATAATAATAATAACAATAAAAACATTTAAAAAAGTGTTTAAAAAAAATCATAACTATTAGGTTTATAATGTTTTTTTTATTTTCTTGTGTACGGAACTAGAAAAAGGTACAATTTAGAAAATGAATAAAAATTATGAGCCTATCTTAATTACAATTTAAGTTATGTGTATTATAGCTAACATTGTCGAAGATAGGCATTCGGAGTGCCCTTAAACTTAGAGGGGCAGAGCCCTAAACAAATGCATTCTAATTGTTTATTAAAAGAATATCAGGCGACATTTTGCTTCTGCTATTCACGTGCGAAGAGATGCACCAACATCTATTTCACAGCACTAAAAGTACTCGAATGTGACGTAAAAAAAATTGTGAGATTAAGCCTTTTACACGGGCTTTGACACACGGACGAACTAGACAGACGGAAGTTAAGGCAAGGTTATGTGCTAGTTTATAAATTCAACTCTTTAAATAATTAAAGTATAGCTGAGAGTAGGGGAGAGTGGGCTTCCAGAAATAGATTGAGAAACACAAAACCTCCATCGCAACTTGTGCTTCTACGCTGAGCGTTCACAAAACACGATTACAAAGATCTGCATCCCACTTTGACTCTGGCTCTTTGTACAACACATTGTAAAATCAGTTCGACGATTCTTTATATATCAGTTGCAAGCTATTTAGTTTAACAAAAATCTGAGAAAAATATTCTACCAATTTATTCGATTAATTTCGAAATGACGGCCTTTGAAACTTTGACCTAGGACTTAGTCAAAAACTGTTAATTTGACGAAGTACTAGTAAACCCCCGTGAAAAATCAAAGGCGGATTAATTAGATACACATCAAAAATACATTATGTATAAAAAATACAATTTAAATAAACGGTACCAGAAACTGGCACACACTTCTCACAAACATATTTAAATTATATGTGCCAGTTGCTGGTACCGTTTATTTATTTACATACGTTATTATCCTTATATATAATTCTGTAAGCAAAATTTTAGATTAAAAATTGTGGGAATTTGGTAAATCGGAGGATTATGGGAGAGGTGTCAAATTAAAGGTATCGATTCAAGGAACGAGGGAAAAATATAAGTTTTTTTTTAAATTAAAAACTAAAGGGTTTTTGAGATCCTTGAAAAACGAAAAATCCCCATAAGAAATTCATGAGAATTTAAAAACATAAAACAGCTGTTCTGCAGTTTACATTAAAACATTTGGTATTAAATAAATAAATTAGAAACATAAAACAGCTGTTCTGTAAAATAATATGACGGTTAAAGTAAATTATATTTTTAAATAAAATCTGCTACTTGACAGATAAATAAAGATACACGTTGACACACACATAGAGAAACCTTATAAGTGTGATTTTTGGAAGGTTGTATGGCTGTTCTATTAACTCTTCATACATACTAATATCATAAAGAGGTCAAGTTTGTTTGTTTGTTTGTATGTGGGGGGTAATCTCTGGCACTACTGAACCAATTGAAAAAATAATTTTATTGATAAAAAGCTACACTTTACCTGAGTAACATAGGCTATAATTCATTTCGATAAAAACCTTTTTTTATTTCAATATTTGTAAATTTAGTCGGAAAAAATTCTTAGGTTAGGCCTAGAATGATAAACCGAAACATGTATTTACATTTATTACCACAGCAATAAATTGAATAAAAGAACAGATAATATAGCTGTTTGTTCCAATATTTCCATTAACAGCTGATTTCAAAACTTGAAGCAATTATTTTTGTATTCTAGATTTATTATTTTTGTATTCTAGATTTTAGGTTAAAGTTTTAAAGTGTAGACCTGAGCCTTGCTGGTTCTTTTAACCATTATTATAACTGCTGTTATGAAATATAAGAAATAATTTGACTTGAACATTTATCATTATTTATTATCTCAATTTTGAGGTTATTATTATTAATCATATAACTTTATTATAAATAAAACATAACATTTGTTTTTAGAAGGTCCCATTGGGGGTTGGCGTGCGGAGCACGCAGGGGTCTCCCCTAGTATCTATATATATAAAAACGAAATACCACTCACTCACTCATCACGATTTCTCAAAAACTACCGAATGGATTGAAATGAAATTTGGTATGTAGCTTCCTCTAGGGCCATAGGTGCTCACTAAGAAAGGTTTTGAAAAAATTCGAAATTTTAGGAGGGGTTTGGGGGGATCAAAGTTACTAAAATCATAATTTCAGATCTTTTATTATTATGACAATAGTGCTTTTATTATTTAAGATCTATATATATAAAAGCCCAATACCACTTACTGACTGAACACTTATAAAGAATACAATTACGTTAAAAAGACTGAAAATACCAACCACCACGGGCAACGCCGTACGGGTCAGCTAGTATTTCAATAAAGATAAAAGTAATATCTTTTAACTGCTTTTCATTTCATATTGATACATCAAATAATTTAGAAGTTATTAATATTATAGTGAAGAAATTAATAATCGAATATATTTACTTATATGCTATATGAAGATGTACGAATGTTACCGAAGTTAAACGAATAGGTATTGCTTCTTTAAATTTGTATAAACAAATATTTTGACGATAAAAGGTTGTATTTTTTTGTACAGTTTATAACCTCAAAGCAAATATTATAACGTACAATAGCATACATTACTTCTATAACTCATACTAAATGCCCTTTCTTAGTGAGCACCTATGGCCCTAGAGGAAGCTGCATACCAAATTTCATTCCAATTGGTTCGGTAGTTTTGAAGAAATCGTGATTTATTTACTTTGATCACCCCAAACCCTCCTAAAATTTCGAATTTTTTAAAACCCTTTCTTAGCGAGCGCCTATGCCCTAGATGAAGCTACAAACCAAATTTCATTCCAATCTGTTCGGTGATTTTGGCGAAATCGTGATTTAGTAATTTTTACCCCCCAAACCCCCCTAAAATTTCATATTTTTTAAAACCCTTTTTTAGTAACACTTATGGCCCTAGAGGAAGCTGCATACCAAATTTCATTCCTATCCGTTCGGCAGTTTTGAAGAAATCGTTTTTTAATAACTTTGTTCCCCCCAAACCCCCCTAAAATTTTGAATTTTTTTAAATCCTTTCTTAGCTAGCGCATATGCCCTAGATGAAGCTACATGCCAAATTTCATTCCAATCTGTTCGGTAATTTTGGGGAAATCGTGATTTAGTAATTTTAACCCCCAAACCCCCCTAAAATTTACAATTTTTAAAAATCCTTTTTTAGTGAACACTTATGGCCCTAGAGGAAGCTACATACCAAATTTCATTCCAATCCGTTTGGAAGTTTTGAAGAAATCGTGATTTAATAACTTTGATCCCCCCCTAAAATTTCGATTTTTTTCAAACTCTTTCTTAATAAGCACCTATGGCCCTAGAGGAAACTACATACCAAATTTCATTTCAATCCGTTCGGTAGTTTTGAGAAATCGTGATGAGTGAGTCAGGGAGTGAGTGAGTGAGTGAGTGGTGTTTCGCTTTTATATATATATAGATACCACCGCAGGGGTCATGTCCGTATTATTTTTAAAAAAATCGTTTTATTCTAACCATCAAATACCGTAAATTATGGTTAGCTATTGACCAACAGTAAAATTGTTTTTGAATTTAAATACTTCGAGGAAGTAGATATTGTTATTATTTCAAAAAATCACTAAAAACAAACCCAGTACTTCATGCTTTTTTTTTTAAAGTACGAACAAAATTAACCTACCATATTTTCCTTACTTTCACGAACAACAGCCAACGTTTTCCGAAAGACTCGTAGTTCCAAAACTTATGTTTTCAGTATGAAATTGAGGCCGTGAGAATACTTCACGCACTTAGAACTCTAGGCCTATAATAAGCTGATAGCATCTTCAGACATCTATCATACCATAGCATAGCATAGTAATGCATGTACCCAGCATAACTTAACTTTGTATTTATAATTAGACAGGTAATCACATTTTGTTGATAATTATGAAAGCGCCAATAACGTCTCGTCTCTTTGGAACATTTATTGCATTACGCTTATCAAGATGGCCGTAGTTGACGATAGCAGGGATAAACAAGATGCATAGGAAAAGTTGTGAGGCGATCTGAGGAAACGAGCGAGAACAGTACACAAAGAAACCAGAAACCTCAATCAGCTTTTTAAAAACGATGACCTGAGAATATTTTTCTTATTGAAATTATTAGACCTATTTATGAGTAATCTTACGTGAAAAATCACAGATAAATTAAATACACATCAGAAGTACATCTATACTTATAAAAGCCAAATACCATTGACTCATTGACTCATCACAGTTTCTCCAAAACCACGAGGCCTACAAACATGAAATTTGGCACTAATACTCTTTGTAGGCTCTATACGCGCACTAATAAAGGGTTTCCGAAAATTCGAAATTTTATTGGGGTTCAAGGGGGGTCAAATTTACAAAATCACGATTTCTCTAAAACCATCGAACGGATTGGAATGAAATTTGGTATGTAGCTTCCTCTAGGGCCATCGATGCTCGCTAAGAAAGGGGTTCAAAAAATTCAAAATTTTAGGGGGTTTTAAGGGGGGGTCAAAATTAAAAAAAACACGATTTCTCTAAAACCATCGAACGGATTGGAATGCAATTTGGTATGTAGCTTCCCTTAAAAAATCGAAATTTTAGGGGGTTTGGGTTCAAAGTTACTAAAAAGAAACACCGAACGGATTGGAATGAAATTTATTATTTAGCTTCCTCTAGGGCCCTAGGTGCTCGCTAAGAAAGGTTTTAAACAAAAAATCAAAATTTTAGGGGAGGATGGGGGGGTCAAAGTTACTAAAAATCCCCATAAGAAATACATAGTGTAATATATTTATACATATAATATATTTTTTGTTAATATACATTTAACTTTGATTTCTCTATACGTGCAAAGCCGGGTCGGGCCAGCTAGTCATTTATAAAAATACTATTTTAAAACAACAAACTTTATCTAGGCCTCCCTAACTATGCTGAGTGAATTTTTAACTGGTAAATGTGTACAATTATAAGGATTATAAAACTGTAGGCCAATTTGATAAAAATGTATACTTATTATCAAAATAAAGGCAAAAATAATATAATTAAAAACTCTAAATTTAAAACTAGGGAGACCCATGCGTGCTCCGCACGCCAACCCCGTTGGACACCTCTATACACATATGTTATGTTTTCTTTACAATAAAGGTTAGTATTAATAATAATCTCAAAGCTAAGATGGTAAATGATGATAAACGTCCAAATCAAATTATTTCGTATATTTGATACCATCAGTTTTATAATAAAGGTTAAAAAAGCAGCAATGCTCATTTATACACTTAAACAAAACTCTACCTAAAAGTTAGAAATAGAAATAATCGTTTTACAAATTTTTAAATCAGCTGTTAATGGAAATATTTATTTCCAATAATATCTATATATTAATAGGCAAGCACAAAACTTGTCGTCCTTTTTTCTCAGCTTGTGTGCATCGTAGGAGAAATTCGCGCATACCGTTAGAAAGGTAGAGTATCCTGTAGATGAGCAGAATCCCATTATAATTTACATCGGTCCTCAGGGATACGCCCCAGTGGCCCTCAAAGTTTCAATGTTAATCTTATGGAAGGTCAATCTTAAGGAAGAAGAAGAAAGATTTCTTTTGATTTTATCAGGGGCACAAAAAACAGCTGTTCGTATGAAAAGCTTAAAACAGCTGATTTTGATCAACAGCTGATTTTGATCAACAACTGATTTGGATCAAAAACTGAATATAATTTTAGGTTAGGTAAATCAAGCAATAGCAATAGCGAAGCATTGCCGGGTCCACTAGTTTATAATAATTATTTATTATGGCACTCCCTTTTCCATACAATATTTAGTATAGTTTGTGTTGTTTTTACGTCCAACAGATGGCGTTCTTTACAAAAACCTAACCTAAAAGTTAGAAATACAAATAATTGTTTCAAAATTTGAAATCAGGTGTTAATGAAAATATTATAGCAAACAGTTGATTACTGCTATTATTATAGTCAATAAACATATTTAATGGAGCTCACATTTTTGTTAAATATTTACTAAACTTTTTTTTTATGTTCAATAGATGCTGTTGTTTTAAAAAATATAAAAACCTGCTTGTATTCGAATGTAATGTTGTGTTTAAATTTGAAAACATCGGTGAAGAATTTTCGTAGATTTGAGATTTTGAACAAACGAACATTTCCATTTTTATTTATATAAATTGCTGAATCAAATGATTTAGAAGTAATTATTATTATAATGAAGAAATTAATAATCGAATATGTTTATATGTTACACGAAGATGTACGAATGTTTCCGAAGTTAAACGAATGAGTATCTCTTCTTTAAATTTGTATAAATGAATATATTTGTGATAAAAGATTGTATTTATATTCATTTTATAACAACAAAGCAAATCTTATAACGTAGGGCCTACTATAGCCTGCATTGGTTTTACAACTCGTATTTAAAAAAATTATATTAATGATTGAAGTTGTTAACATAACCATAAAGTATGTACACTAGGTTTAGTTTAAGCGTTACAGATGTCGTGTGAAATCAGATGTTGTATTATACTAGCTGACCCGTACGGCGTTGCCCGTGGTGGTTATTATTTTCAGTCTTTTTAACGTAATTGTATTCTTTTTAAGTTTTCAGTCAGTGAGTGGTATTTGGGTTTTATATATATAGCTCTTAAATAATAAAAGCACTATTGTCATAATAACAAAAGATTTGAAATTATGATTTTAGTAACTTTGATTCCCCCAAACCCCTCCTAAATTTCGAAATTTTTCATATCCTTTCTTAGTGAGCACCTATGGCCCTAGAGAAAGCTACATACCAAATTTCATTCCAATCCGTTCGGTAGTTTTGAAGAAATCGTGATTTAATAACTTCAATCCCTCCAAACCACCCTAAAATTTCGAATTTTTTTAAACCCTTTCTTAGCGAGCGCTTATGGGCCTAGCGGAAGCTACATACTTAATTTCATTCCAATCTGTTCGGTAATTTTAGAGAAATCGTGATTTAGTAATTTTTACCCCCCAAACCCCCTTAAAATTTCCAATTTTTTAAAACCCTTTTTTATTGAACACTTATAGCCCTAGAGGAAGCTACATATCAAATTTCATTCCAATCCGTTCTGTAGTTTTGAAGAAATCGTGATTTAATAACTTTGATCCCCCTCAAACCCCCCCTAAAATTTCGAATTTTTTCAAACCCTTTCTTGGTGAACACCTACGGCCCTAGAGGAAGCTACATACCAAATTTCATTTCAATCCGTTCTGTAGTTTTTGAGAAATCGTGATGAGTGAGTCAGTGAGTGAGTGAGTGAGTGAGTTACTGGTATTTCGCTTCTATATATATAGATTGTTGCTCACGTACGTACGGGCGTACGCTCGCTTTTATAGGAGTCGATGTTTTAAATGGGGTATGTTGATAATAGGCTATATGTTTTTTTTAAATGTTTGATTATGATTTCTTTAGAATATCTGGTGGTCTATGAATGTCCCCATGATATGAAGTACATGTTGATAATTTGATATTCTGAATTCTGGTATCATAACAATTTACAGTTCGAAACATTTTCTGTTTTGGACGAATTTTTCAGCGTGTCTGTGCAAGTCGTATATAACACCCCGACTTTGGTAAATTGTGAAATCGTAAAAATTAACCCACCTTCCTTGAATTGAGGAAATATGTGCATTCCGTAGAGTATATTTTGGATAACAGAGTACACACAAAATGAACTCGTCTTTATCACTCCTGGACAGTATGATAAACAAAATAAATGTCAGCATTTGAATAAATATTTTTCTTTTTAGTCAGTATTGGTACGCCGTACGTAGTTCACTAGACGACAGGAGTTGATGGATTCTGTCAAGAGGTCTTATATACAGAAACCTCGATACACAATCAAGCTAACATTATCTTACACAGGGTGTTCCCAAACTTTATGCCAAAACTTCAGTATATTGTTCCTAGTGTGAAAAGAAACGTAAAACGATATTTAATCATGAGCATTGGGAGTATTTTTAGTACACAATGTATTGCGTTCTTGGCACGCCAACCTCCGTATTGGGAGCATTTTAAATATACAGAGCATTACGTGCTTCGCACGCCAACCCTCATATTGGGATTATTTTCAATACACAATACATTGCGTGCTTTTTACGACAACCTCCGTATTGGGAGCATTTTAAATAAACAGAGCATTGCGTGCTTTGCACGCCAACCCCCGTATTGGGAGTATTTTCAATACACAATACATTGCGTGCATGGCACGCCAACCCCCGTATTGGGAGTATTTTTAATACACAATGTATTGCGTGCTTGGCACGCCAACCTCCGTATTGGGAGCATTTTAAATATACAGAGCATTGCGTGCTTCGCACGATAACCCCCATATTGGGATTGTTTTCAATACACAATACATTGCGTACTTCGCACGCCAACCTCCGTATTGGGAGCATTTTCAACACACAGAGCATTGCGTGCTTGGCACGCCAACCTCCGTATTTGGAGCATTTTAAATATACAGAGCATTGGGTGCTTCGCACGCCAACCCCCGTATTGTGGGTATTTTCGATACACAATACATTGCGTGCTTCGCACGCCAACCTCCGTATTTTGTTTCGTTTACCATGTGTCTGTCTGTGTAATTTTTAATTAAAAATTAATATTAAGAAAACTACTAAATGAATTTAAACCAAATGTTGGTTGAATCCCTTGCTAGGCCCTTGGTTGACAAATAATTCTCATAATTCGGTTAATTTACCTGTTCTTGAAAGTATAAGCTTTTTGGGTTTGTAACGACATAAACAAATTATTCCTATACCTACATTTTTTGCTAAAATATGTAGTTTTTTGTAACATTAAGTTGAAAAATGTAAACGGCCCCCATTTTGAAAAGGAAAGAGATAATCGCTTGAAAAAGTTTATCAATTTAGGGTTTAGCAAGGCTACGTTCAATCAAAATTTGGTAGTTTAATGGATAAGCTGTGAAAGTTTTAGCGAAATTGGTTTAATAGTTTTTAGCCTGTAAAGGACAAAGAAATAAACATTCGTTTTTATGTACAGATTGTTCATTAAGTCCTTATAGCTCCCTTATTATTTTTGTTACTGAAAATAAGTTTACAAAACTTTGTATATATCTTCTGTTAGATAACAGAAAAAATTTTGACATATCTGACCCTCTATGATTTTGGATGGCTTAGGGGAGTAAGGGGGGGGGGGGGTAACAATTTCAAATATAAAGGTAGGTAAGCACAACATTGATAAGTTTAATAAAAGCGAAGCAGAATGGCGAAAAACTGGACCTTGATATCTTACTTCGTTTCAACGTAATGGGCAAATAAGTTTTGGAAATTAACATACAACCTACTTATTCCTAATATTAACAAATAACATGGTTTATTCCTAATAACCTGCTTTGATGTTATGATAGCAATATCATTTTCCAGAACTTTGATTGTCCATTACTTTGAAACGAAGCAAGATACTAAGCTCTAGTTTGCGCCATTCTGTTTCTCTTTTCATAAGCTTTTCAATGGTATATTACATGATCTATCTTTATATTTGATATTGTTTATCCCTCTCAAGCCCCCCCCCCCCCCCCCAAAATCATAAATGTTCAGATATGTTAGGCAACACAAGATATATAGAAAGTTTTGTTAGCTTATTTTCAATAAAAAAAAAATAATAAAGGGACTTAAAGAGACTTTATGAACACTCTGTGTAGAGAAAAAATGAGAAAATTACCTAATTTAAAAATGTAATTGTCTAAATTAAACGCAATAGTGAAAAATGTTGTAGGGTGTGCATTTTTATGTGTGTGGCATTGCCGACATATGGATAGTATTTGCTAAAGGTAATGTTTTAAAGGTATGTTAAATAATTTGATCGCAATCATAGGTGCCCGTATGATATTTTCTAGGGGAGGAGGGGGGGGGGCTAGAACGGGGTATGGGGATTGACACTGAACACTATCACATTGCACGTCAACCCCCGTATTGGGAGTATTTTCAATACACGGTGCATTGCGTGCTTCGCACGCCAACCCCCGTATTGGGAGTATTTTCAATACGCAATACATTGCGTGCTTCGCACGCCAACCTCCATATTGGGAGTATTTTCAATGCACAATGCATTGCGTGCTTCGCACGCCAACCTCCGTATTGGGAGCATTTTCAATACACATAGCATTGCGTGCTTCGCACGCCAACCACCATATTAGGATTATTTTCAATACACAATGCATTGCGTGCTTCGCACGCCAACCCCCGTGCTGTGGGTATTTTCAATACACAATGCATTGCGTGCTTCGCACGCCAACCTCCGTGTTGGGAGTAATTTAAATACACAGAGCATTGCAGCTCATGCTTGAACTCTTGTAAAAGATAAAATAAGTGCGTTATGTAAAACAAACGGCACATAACATTTAAAACATATTTTAGTGCTAATGTCTTTAAAGACAAATACCTGACTATAATTAATTAATAATATACATATTTTTTCCTTTCCCTGTGAGCTAGGAGGGGCCGTGGCCCCCTCTGCCCATAGGTATGGGCGCCCATTGCAATTCGTATTGTCACTTTTTGCATTGTTATTTTTGCATTACATTTATTTCAGTCATTATAAAATTCTCCAAGGAGAAGAACAAAAGGACAATGTTAAATGTTATCAATATATATAAGTAAATTGTTTTTTTTTTTTTTTCCATACCGGTACCATCCTGCACGTTCACGTGTTCACACACCTGAAGATGTAGTTTTACTAATAAATGGGATACAACTGGTAATTCTAAAAATTAACTATTCACAAGTTTAAAAAAGAATCAAGATTACTTCAAAAATGATCGTTTTGTGGAGCGGTTGACGCGTTCCAACGGCTCAATGAGCGAACCGACTAGTCAAACAAATGAGTCACGCACAAATTTCAAAGTCCCTCTCGTACATTAACATACCTGCACGCCGAGATTAGCGGGGTGTTATGTTATTTTCAAATATAAATTTAGATTTATACGAAGCTAGCTGCAACGGAATCGTGCCGTGTAAAATGAATATTTAGGTCGTTCAGTTGGCAAGGAACGCCCAGGCGAGGTTCGTCTTATATTTTGGGCGTATCGACTTCACAACGGCAGGCAATCAACAGAACGGTTTTCGTTCGACGATTTATCAGTTTTTGGAGCGAAGCTCTTTAACGCGGGTTGCGGTAGGCGTTAAAAAAATAGAAAATGTAACGCGTTACGAAAAAAAGTGTTATCAATTGGTTGCTATGGCAATAACAAGTATAAAATACGAGTAACGAAAAAGCGTTACCAAATTGGTTGCTAAGGCAATGAATGTAAATACATTCAAGAAGCATGTGTTTTGGTTCATCAATTTAAATTAACAGACGATCGGTTCCGTCCGGCGTAGTTCAGATATTATCGTCAAGCGCTGAAATACATTCAATAAAATAGTCTACTCCTTACCTGAAATTATTGCGTGTCTATTTAATTTGTTTTACCTGCCTTAACGGCAACATACGTACAATAATTTTAGGTTAGGCCTAGAAAGTAATTTTAACGTTAGCCGAACTATTTGTGAGTTTGTGCAGGAAAAGTGAGTTTGTGCAAATTGCCTGAAGATGGCTCACGTGTAACGCCGAAACATTTCGCAAAAATCATTTTCCTTAAAAGTATAACAGACTTAACCGTTTACACTACTATTGATCCGGAATTGTAAATTCAAAAACAAAACAAAAATTCTTACAAATGATAGGTTAGTTGCTCAAACACGTTTCGTCGACAACGTAGCCATCATCAGAGACCCACGAGTTGTAAACAGGCGAGTATTCATGTTCTATTCTTAAAACATTTCTTAGAAATATCTTAACATAAGTTCTAAAAATTCTATACAATTTTTTCGATATACTTAAATTTAAAACACGAATTTTCAAACCCATCTAAACCAATATTATAGAGGTAACATTTGTTTTTATAAAGGGGGTAATCTCTGGAACTACTGAACCGATTGAAAAAATAGTTTTACTGAAAAGCTACACTATCCCCGAGTAACATAGGCTATAATTAATTTTGATAAAAACATTTTTTATTTCAATATTTGTAAATTTAGTCGAAAAAAGTTCTTAGGTTGAACTAGACTGATGAACCAATCATTACCATAGCAACTAATTGAATAAAATAACAGATAAAAGAGCTGTTTGCTCTAATATTTAAATAAACAGCTTATTTCCAACTTTGAAGCAATTATTTGTGTTTCTAACCTTCGGGTAAGGTTTTTATTAAAATGGTAGACCTGAGCCTTGCTGGTTTTTTTAACCTTTATTATAACTGCTGTTATAAAATGTACGGAATAATTTGATTTGAACATTTAACATTATTTACCGTCTTAGCTTTGGGGTTATTATTAATCCTACACCTTTATTATAAAGAAAACATAACATATGGAAGGTACCAACGGGGTCGGCGTGCGGGGCACGCAGGGGTTCCCCCTTGTACTTCATGAAATGATTTATTTGTTTCAAACTATAATAATAATATAAGATGATCTTCAGTATATGCGCTACTGATTGTAAATGTTCCACTGAATTTCTAGAAGTAATTTTCCCTAGTTAACTACAATGGAAATAGTTCTGCCATATGTTGTGCAGTTACAAAATATAATTACCCGGTAATAGTCCACAACAACTCAGACTATTCCTATTACTAATGCACGCACTACAAGCTACGGCTTATGAATAAAAGAAGCATTGTATTAGCACGCATTGTTGTGACGTTTGATTGTACACAAGCCGGCGATTCACGGACACTACAATGAACTTGTTTTGACCGATAGAGTAAACATAACCTTAAAATTTAGGCAGTTGGTAAATTAAAAGAAGTGATTTGAAACACACGGATAATACTCTTTGATATGCCGAATGATTATTGATAACGTTTTGAAACAGAAGTTTTGTTTCACAAAATTGTATACGTTCTGCGGTTTACACCACTTAAAAGGAAATTATGAAGCCTACACTCCCGTAGGCAAATACAACTGTCAAAATCACGAAATTTTGTTTGGTTCTAAAACGCTTGGATATCAAAGAAATTTAAAAAGTTGATACATAAATCTCTTGGCGTATTTCGAGCAAATGTTCGTCTAATAGTATATTTCGCACCAAGGGCCGAAAGTGGGGTTTTGCTGGTCCGAGATCGTGTTTTAAGACCGAGACGCTGTCGAGACGCTATTTTTCACCACACTACTTCACTACTATGTAGACTTAGAGGAAATAAGTTATTCAAACCATATTTATTATAACATTACATCTAACCTTTGATTTATCGGGTAAAAAATCTTCACCAATTTGCTCAGCTTTCCTCTTCAATTTACTAGTTAATGTTTAAAGTAAATAATGAAACTACAAAACTAATCACAAAAACTATTTAGGCTAGTGTAAATTCGACGGTAACTTCACACAGTAACGTTCAAGAGCTAACAAACAAACAAAACAGCAACAACATTAATATCGTTAAACAATAACAATACAATAGTCAGCTGTATTCTATCGCGTATCCGTCTAATAATTCAATTATATCGCGATTTTCTGATTTATACTTCAAAAGTACAGAAAATATTGAATAAAAACACAATTTATGAAATGAGGAAGCGCAATGTCCATTTCAGAGATATCACCAAGTAAACTATTTTAACACAAGTTACGAAATGAGGAAGCACAATGTCCATTTCAGAGGTATTACCAAGTAAACTATATACTCTGCTATATATACATGTGGACTATACACAGTTGAGCGTGACGGAAAAATTAGTGACGGTAAAATCCGATTCACCGCCCGCAAAATTTTTTGGACGCAAAAAGGTTTGTGTGACCTGCCGCCTAGATGTTGGGCACAGAGGACCATAGTTTACGTTTGGTGATTCCTAGTGGCAGGTCACACAACCCGTAATCATGAAGAGGAGCAGTAGCGCCACTAACTAGGCTCGAAGCTGGACGATCGCGCAAACAACTGTGCCACGTCAATCCCTACAGCAGTATGACGTAAGTACTACCAACTTCTGGTAAATACTACAATAAAAACATCCGACAACAAGGCTCGCCATTGACGTGACTGAGACCTTGGGCTATTAGCCTAAACAATCCGGCGAGGATACGGATTCTCGGAAATCCAGGATAAACTGGGAGAGCGCGGAGACAGGCGATAAAAGGAAGACGAAAATAGTCGCGGCTACCCTTTGTTTTCATGTGTCGAACAACCCTTCCCGTATCATAGAATCCAAGAGAGCAAAGCATTCCCTATTTAGAATATAGCCGTTGTTGGTTTAAGTTGATTTATGAACGAAGTTTGTTGTTTCATTAATTTATGCCTTGTAACTTTACTTCTTAATATTTGGTTGTCATCGAATGTTTCTGTATCTTCTAACTGCTCTTTAAATGCTTTTGTGAGTTTGTAAGGCTAGGCGCATATTGAGACGCGTTTGACGCAACGCGACTTTTTCTAACATTCGTAAATGAATGGATTAGCGCATATTGACATCGCTACGCTACGCAGCGCTACTCGCGTGGCACAGTGGCAGTGGCACAGTTTCTCCCGCCACGCGTCACACGATTTCGTTAAGACTAGCCTACAAGAAGTCACGATGAACTTGTCTTGAATAAAAAAATCAATTTTCTCTAAAAATAAACATCCAATTTGTATGAAATTAAAAATGTACATAAACAATATATGTATAAATATAATATTAAAAAATATATATATCTACGATAATTTTTAACTAAATAGGGGCTATCAACTTTACGAACGCATAATTATCAATGAATATGTTTTTATTAAAAACTGTGTTTTTTATAAAAATATTCATCTGATTCGTTTGAAATTTATAACGAATATAAATATATATTTATATTTATAAATATAATATAAAAAAATTAAAACTCTACGACAATATTTAAGCACATATGCCATCAACTTTATAATTCTAGGCCACTAACCATTTGTTTATTGGGAGCCGGGGGGAGGGGGAGGGGGTGTATTTATTTTTACTATCTTGATTAATTATTATGTCGATTAAGTTATATGTTTTTTATATTATACCTCTGAAATGGATATTGTGCTTCCTCATTTCCTAACTTTTAGATTTTGTTTTATTTAGTTATTACAATTTTAAATATATGTATAGGCCCTACATTATGTTTTTTATTTACTTCTATTTTATTTATATCTACAGATTATGTTGTATTTAGTTACTTCAACTTTATGTATATGTATAGATTATGTTTTATTTAGTTACTTAAATTTAATTTATATGTACAGATTATGTTTTATTTAGTTACTTAAATTTTATGTATATGTATAGATTATGTTTTATTTAGTTACTTCAATTTTATGTACATGTACAGATTATGTTTTATTTAGTTACTTCAATATTATGTAAATATAAAGATTATGTTTTATTTAGTTACTTCAATTTTATTTATGTGTATAGATTTTTTTTTTTTTTAGTTACTTCAATTTTATTTATATGTATAGATTATGTTTTATTAAGTTACTTCGATTTTATTTATATGTACACATTATGTTTTATTTAGTTACTTAAATTTTATGTATATGTATAGATTATGTTTTATTTAGGCCTAGTTACTTCTATTTTATTTATGTGTATATTATGTTTTTTTAGTTACTTCAATTTTATGTATATGTATAGATTATGTTTTATTTAGTTAGGCCTACTTCAATTTTATTTAAGTAATTTCATGCAATAATAACCGAATCGTTTTTACTTTAAAAAAGAAATTAAATCCTTTATAAATATTTTCCTAGTTTCGATGAGGGGAATTCGCTCCAAACGCCATATGTATATGTATATATATTTATATATAATGCATTGTCATATTTACAATCTGCTGAAAATGTGCAATTATATATTTTTTTTAAACACCGAGCCCCCGTTACGGGCCCCTCCAGGAACCGGACCCCGTGACAATTATCCCCATCCTCTTCCTCTGGGCGGGCCTAGCGCTATTTCTTTCGTCATAGTTGGTATCCATCGCATTCTGATCGTATTCCAGTCGTACCAACCGACGTTTGATACCACCTACGCTTCAAGTACAGTAAGATTACTCAATCGTAGTATAAGTAGCGATATTATGCAATTATTCAAAGCCTTGGGCTGCCGGTACCGCCTACATAGCGCAAGTAGAAATCTTAAAAACAAACACAGTCCGACGTATCGTTATGCGCACGCACCCATCGCCCGCGCTATAAAACCGAGTATAGGGTAACGTTAAATCCATTAAATATCGCAAAGTGTGACACAGTGTCCTGTTTTATTTTTGCGTTGACCGTCCGTATTTTACAAATTGTTGAGGACCGTTTGAAATGTTCACTTCAAATCTGTAAGCTACATATAAATAACATTGAAGTGTCCGTCGGTGATTTCGAAATGAATACTTGTTTTCTAAACTTATATGATTATACACTTTACTAAAACATACAATTGTTATCTGTCTGTCGGTTTGTTTGTCCGGGTTAAACTCCGGAATGACTGAACCAATTTTGACGAAACTTTCATCTATACTTATAAAAGCCAAATACCATTGACTCATTGATTCATCACAGTTTCTCCAAAACCACGAGGCCTACAAACATGAAATTTGGCACTAATATTCTTTATAGGCTCTAGATGGCACTAAGAAAGGGTTTCCGAAAATTCAAAAAAGTTACTAAATCACGATTTCTCAAAACCTACTGAACGGATTGGAATGAAATTTGGTATGTAGCTTCTTCTAGGGCCATAGATGCTCGCTAAGAAAGGGTTTCAAAAACTTCGAAATTTTAGGGTGGTTTGGGGGGGTCAAAGTTACAAAATCACGATTTCTCTAAAACTACCGAACGGATTGGAATGAAATTTGGTATGTAGCTTCCTCTAGGGCCATAGATGCTCACTAAGAAAGGGTTTAAAAAATTCGAATTTTTAGGAGGGTTTGGGGGGGGTCCAAAACTATTAAATTACGATTTCTCCAAAATTACCGAACGGATTGGAATGAAATTTGGTATGTAGCTTCCTCTAGGGCCATAGGCGCTAGCTAAGAAAGGGTTTCAAAAAATTCGAAATTTTAGGGGGGGTTTGGGGGGATGAAAGTCATTAAATCACGATTTCTTCAAAACTACCGAACGGATTGGAATGAAATTTGGTATGTAGCTTCCTCTAGGGCCATAGGTGCTCATTAAGAAAGGGTATGAAAAATTTTGAAATTTTAGGACGGGTTTGGGGGGATCAAAGTTACTAAAATCGTAATTTCAGATCTATTATTATTATGACAATAATAGTGCTTTTATTATTTAAGATCTATATGTATAAGCCAAATACCACTCACTGATTCAACACTTAAAAAGAATACAATTACGTTAAAAAGACTGAAAATACCAACCACCACGGGCAACGCCGTACGGGTCAGCTAGTCTGCATATTATAGAGGACTTTTCAGAGATTAATCTAGGCTACTTTTTATACCGGAAATATTTACGGTTCAAATTTAAAAATTGTAAAAATGTTGGACAAAATTGGGGATTTTTCGAACGGACTTGACATGCGACCATTACAAATAAAACAACTGATTTGGATCACAAGCTTAACACTTTGACGAAATCGTCTGTGTTTTAATTTACCATGTACGCTGATTCAACCGTTAATTATACAGGGTTAGTAAAAGTCTGGAGACACCCCCTTAACTCTCCACCGAGCATTGATAGAAAATCCAAACCCGGGGGTTGTTTATAGGTCATAAAAGCACACTTCCCCATGCATAGGGCAACGTTGCCCCCCCAACTCAAAATCGGAATTTTTGGGGCTACTCAATATTTTTAAATGGGAAGTATGGTCATGTGATAACTCATTTAAAAGGTATATTTAAGACTAGGAAAATGACATAATGAAAATAAAAATCGGACCACCCAAAACAAACTAGCGGCCCTAAACGTGTTGAAATAAATCGACATAAAGTTGCTAATATCTCGAAAAGGAAGAGTTTTTAGAAAAAATTTCAAGAGACAAAAAATGTTTGTTTCAAATTGCTTGACCTAAAATATTGCTTCCAAATCGATTTAGTAAATTTTATTTTTACTCCTCCATCTTAAAAAATATTGTAAAAAATCAAATTTACAATCAAATAATAATTAGTATTTTTTTTTTTAAATAGTACATCAAAATGGGGCAAAATTGGAAAACAAGATTTCATTGTTTTTTGGCCGCCATTTTTAATCGGTTGATGATACGGATGTGCAAATTTCACCGTTGGTTTTCTCTTGAAATTCTACATCGAAATGATGTATCACATGACCACCTTCCCGTTTAAAAAAAACAAAGTTACATTCAAAATGGCGGATCCAAGATGGCGGATAATTTTTTGAAATCTTAGTAAAATAGTATTTTTATATAGAGTAGGTTCCTCAATCAAATCTACCTGCAAATTTTCCTTATATACGAAATATTAAACCAGTGCGGGACTTTTTGTACCCCCCCTTAGTAGAGACGACGGTGATATAGCGTAAAACCAATCAGAGGGCCGGATTTGGTCACGTGACTTAGACCACGCCCATTTAGGCTTCACCTGGACCCGACCCATGCTATGCCGCCATCTTTTTTCCGCCATTTTGTTTCCGCCATCTTTTTTCCGCCATTTTGTTTTTTGGATTTTATTTAAATTATTTTCTTTTAAAAAAGTATGGGTATCACTGAGATTCGAACCGGCTACCACCAGAGCCAAAGTCCACGACGTAACCGATTGAGCTACGACGTCTCTCTTGGTATAGAACGTTTTAGTCGAGTATATAAGTTTAACAGCTGCCGTACTTGTACTTGTAATATAATGTAAAATACATTATATGTTTCTATCGATCTTTTCCGAGTCCAACCGAACGTAAGGCTGTGCACTTGTAATATAATGTAAAATGCATTATATAACTGTTTCTACCGCCCGGACATGACCGAACTTAAACCCTTGTAATATAATGTAAAATGCATTATATAACTGTTTCTACCGATCTCACCCGAACTAAAACCCGGACTTGATCGAACTTAAACCCTTCTAATATAATGTAAAATACATTATATAACTGTTTCTGCCGATCTTACCCGAACTAAAACCCCGGGACCGAACTTAAACCCTTGTCATATAATGTAAAATACATTATATAACAGTTTCTACCGATCTTACCCGAATCCATCCGAACGTAAGGCCTCGCTGTGCCCTTGTAATATAATGTAAAATACGTCATATAACTGTTTCTGCCGCCCCGAACTAAAACCCGGGCTTGACCGAACTCAAACCCCTGTCATATAATGTAAAATACATTATATAACTGGTTCTACCGATCTTAACCGAACTAAAACCCGGACTTGACCGAAATTTAACAGCCTACATTAACCTTGTATGATAGGCCTTACGTTTGGTCGGACTCGGGTTTTAGTTATATAATGTGTTTTACGTTATATCACAAGGCGACCGTCCGACGGTAGCTCGTTCTGGTAGAGAATCAATGGCCTGTCCGACGGTAGCGCGTTCTGGTAGAGAATCAACCACCCCGTTCGACGGCAGCGCTTTCCAGTAGAGAATCTTGGAACTATCACCCCGTTCGACGGCAGCGCTTTCTGGTAGAGAATCAACGGCCTGTCCGACGGTGGCGCGTTCTGGTAGAGTTCTTTACATTATATATATATATAATTGTTTCTACCGACATCTTACCCGAGTCCATCCGAACGTAAGGCTCCTCGCTGTGCCCTTGTAATATAATGTACAATACATCATATAACTGTTTCTGCCGATCTTACCCGCGAACTAAAGCCCCGGGGCTTGACCGAACTCAAACCCTTGTCATATAATGTAAAATACATTATATAACTGTTTCTACCGATCTCAACCGAACTAAAACCCTGGACTTGACCGAAGTTTAACAGCCGACATTTACCTTGTATGATACAAGTGGCACAGTGTAATGTAATGTAAAATACATTGTATAACTGCTGTTTAACATAGTTGGTTAACGAACTTTAATCCTACATACAGGGTGCGGTAAGAAACGCATCCGGTCTTGTATCTGTATAAGAAATTGATTATAGCAGCACTACTTTAAAAACCATGTTATTTTAAACAGCTGATGGTATATTGAGCGCTTTTTACACTGCGCTTTCTCAGCAAATCTTTTTCACAATTAATTATCTCATATTATTATTATTATTACACTAGGGTGATAAGAAAATGACACAATAAATGCATTTTAACAGTATAATTTATTAAATTTCACTCTCAGTACAACAATATTATTATTATTTATATAAATACAGTGACAATCAGTCCAATATATTACACTCTCTCTCTCTTCTTATTTTCACCATTTTAGTCCACTATTGTTAGTTCCACCGTTTTACCGACGATAGCAGTAACTACAATTTTTTTCCCTACAAGCTCTTCTAGCTCCGCCGAAGAAAATACGTTGGTATAGCAATTTGGTAGAAAGGTTGATCGCACTTCGTTTTCATCAAATTGTATGTCACAAAGAATACTCGAGCCGTATTTGGTCATAACAGGCCTAATTTTACGTATTACATATTGATGATTGATTACCAGAGTATTTATCGGCACACTTTCGCTTGATTTAATCGAGTTAAATCGTTCCTTAATAGAAGCCATAATACTTATTATGAAATTGTAAAATCACAACAGTACAGGTAGAGAGCAATATCACAAGCCGTTAGCTACTGTAGAACTGATTAACTGTCCAGAAATGCTTCCTTATATACAGAGAGAGAGAGAGAGAGAGAGAGAGAGAGAGAGAAAGAGAGGGAATAATGTTCCAACGAGAATGTGTAGAAAGAGGGTGGGTGCCTGGTGGGGGAATGACGTCATATTAAATGGTATACACTTTTTAAAAATTGTATAGGAGTTGTAATGGAAGACCACACAAGGATAAATATAATTTATTATTCACAATCTACTACAATACTTCTTCTTCTTTTGTCTATAGTGTTGTTGCGAGAAATAACTTTGATTTTCACTTTCGATCTTTTAATGCGTCCAACTCGTTATTCGAATCATCATCATCATCGGATTCGCTGTCATAGTTTTCGCATTTTATTTTTTTATTAGCCCTTCTTCGCAACCTTTCGGCCGCTTCTCGTATCCAACAACAACCATTTCTAGCTTCTCTTTGTTCGGAATCGTCGATTATATAGAATATAGTATTCATCTCATCTCTAAAATGAACTTTACGTTTCGAACTTGACATTTCAGTATATACTCTCTTTTATTGTTTTTGTAGGAATTGCGACACTGAAGTCCATTACTCGTCGAAAGTCAAGTAGAGAATGAAGAATACTCAATCGGTCCCCCCTTCTTATTTATGATTGTCCTCTGCGTTTGCACGGGGTTGGAACCGTCGCACGGGGGAGAAGCCCGTGGCCCGCATTACAATCCAGGGTGAACGGAAGGTTCACCCCTTAAGGAAGTAGCCCCATACCATCGCTACTCCCGGTGACTACCACTCCATTACAAAAAAATGTAGCCTCCCAATAAATATATTTTTTTAATTTTTCTACGATTTACTCCCTTTGGTTTACGGAAGACTTAACTTCTCGCCAGTGACCTTGTAAGAGCCGACGGGAGTGTCTTCAGAGTCGTTCGCCTTGTCCTCTGCGTCTAACTCGTTATTCGAATTGTCATCATCGGATTCGCCTTCGCATTTCATTTTTTTTTTATTCGCCCTTCGTCGCAATCGGATTCGCCTTCGCATTTCATTTTTTTTATTCGCCCGCATCCTTTCTTCAATAGCCTTGATCAATTTCTGATTTTGGGCTACCTTCTCCCATCTCGCTTCGATAGTGTCCGCCGAATCTTCCTCTAAGGGGACGGGTTCAGAGTAGTCGCTTCCGGATTGAGAAGAGCCGGAATCGTATTCAGTACTAAATGTAACTTTGATACTATCCGTATCGCTCACATCGAATACCTCCGAGCTTTTTGTAAATTTATAACAATCTAAATAAACTTTTTCAATTAATTCATTATCTTTGTAGAAACGAATTGAGACACTTGCGTCAATACCCATGATTACTCGTTGGAAGTCAAGTAGAGAATGAAGAATACTCCGTCGGCTCCTTCTTATTTATGATTGTCCTCTGTGTTTGCACGGGGTTGGAACCGTCACTCGTCGACGGTGAAGCCGTTTCCGAGGCCCACATTACAATCCAGGGTGAACGGAAGGTTCACCCCTTAAGGAAGTAGCCCCTGAACCATCGCTACTCCCGGTGACTACCACTCCATTACAAAAATGTAGTCTCCCAATATATTTATTTTTCAATTTTATTTTTTTATTTTTTTTTTTGTTTTTTTTCTACGATTTGCCCCTCACTTAATACGCACTTTTTTGGTTTACGAAAGCGTTAACTTCTCGCCAGTGACCCTGTAGATGTGAGCGTACACACTTTGGTTTACAGGGAACTTAATCCCATGCCATTGACCTTGTAAGTTTGCGGAGAACTTAATCTCACGCCAGTGACCAATCACACACACACACAAACATACGCACGTACTAAGCGAGAAGCAAATCGTAATAATATTTTGCACTACGTAGTGCGCAAGGATAATAGGTATTAGAATGCTTAGGCAATATGCACTCAAAAGTAGGCAATATGCACTCAAAATATGTACTACAATCGACTAATTTTTCCTCTTCGGCTATTTCGACCACGTGATCGTGGATTCGCCGCAAAAACTGTGCCTTTTGCAATCCTTTAGTGTGGATCGTGGAAAAAGGTTTGCACAGCGTGCGTATCATGTCTTCATCGTACGTAACGCTACCTTCGTACCAACCGATACGATGGAAGTGTCTTTGTAGCCAACGAGCCGACCTCTGAGCTTTTGCATTCAATTCGGAAAATTTGTACGGTGCTTTAAAAACCATAACGGTGGAGATATACTCTCCGACTATTGCCAGCTCTTTGACTATATACTTGTTGTCGTTATCCTGGAAAGCGTGAAACTCAACCACGGCCTGCATGTTTCTTGAACAGCGCAACCTCGTCGTACAGTTTGTCCGCTTCGGGAAGCGTGCTAGAAACGAGTTCGTCGGTGGCTAGACACTCACTGATGTACTTGCGTAAGTCTTCTTCTATATAAAATAACCCGTTAATACGACGCGTCACTAGCGGGACACTGTCTTCAAATAATTTCCACTCTGACGCATTTAAAGTCAAAGTATGCTGGCCATCGTACAGTACTACGTAACGTTTACCAAACATATTCTTCACTGAAAAATCTCCGGTACTCAATCGAACTCTGAGCGTACCTTTATCCGCGAGGGCTGCTGTGATTTCTTTAATACGCACCAGTATCTCGTTAAACACGTTGTGCGAAAAGAAAACAAATTTTTTACCCGCTTGAAACAATACTCCGATGCCGTAGCCCGTATGCTGGAATAGTCCCGTCGCTACGAACTTTGTACATTCGTCGTTTAGGAAATGTACTGATTTTAAGAAAATACCCAAAGGCAGGTTAGGCGGAACCCATCGTTTGGTAGGTGCACGCTCCACGTCCATCCTCTCTGACTCCATGACTGCGACTGATGCGTGTCATCTAAGTTACAAGCTTCTTAACCGTGCCGGAAAGAAGGTTATACACTATATGAGCATCGTGAAGAATAAGGCAGTAGGCCGTTGTGTTGGCGGGAATATTTGAGGAAGCTTCTATTTCAAGTCTGACGTCAACAGGGCCTGATTTTATAGAATCGTCTTGTTTGGAACAGTCGATGACGAAAATCGGAGCTTTGGCCTTGAACGCGGCAAGATCCATGCAAGGCGACGACTCGCGCAGATAATAAGACTGTTGAAACCTAGAGTACATTTCGTACATGGTCGAAACGTCCCCGTGGATATTATCGTAGGGAAAATATTGAGAATTCAAATATAGTTTTACGTTGTTCACTTCGCACCGATCAAACACGGCTGCGTCCTTTGTAATTTGATTCTTTCTGCCGGTCTGAAATGCCAGAATAACGTAACGCGGTTTCTCCAATTGGTTAGACGTTTTCACGGTCCAGGAAATCTGTTGCGTTTGCGGGAGTGTAGGGAATTCGTGAATCTCCCAGCTTCGAAAAGGAACGTGAACGGGGGCATCGCGTTCGATCATTTTCAAAATTTTCAATCTGTACGCGTCGGTCACGGTGAGATGGGGAACTCTCCACTGTATGGTGGTTATTTCCAAGGTCACGGTCGCAGCATCAGTGCTAATTATAGCGTTTAAATCGGACGCCGAGCGTAAAAGTACGAGTTCTTGTTTCACGTTCATCACGATTCGTTTGTAGTCTTCGAAAAAACCCATCAGCATTTTCAAAGGTACGGAGATTGTAAATGTCGTCGATTCGTGCGTTTCACCGACTCCCAGCCAGCCGGCATTCGCGAGTTTATTCTTTTCAATTTCCCGCAACGACAAGAGGTTCTTCAACGTACTCGAAACGCCGACGTTTCTCGTTCTGTCCACTTCGTTTGCAGCGATCTCGTAACGTATATCGTCAAACAAATACGCTACCGCGTTATTCACCAGCTTTACGTTCGCATCCGCGTTAGCCGCTGTTTTTCCGCTCAATTTGCCCTTGATATACAGTATGCTTTCAAACGGTACCGTAATCACGTCCTGTTGGTTAATAGGTATACGGATTTCGTCGTTATTACCATAAGTGGCCGAGGCGTAAGGTCTGTACGAATGGTATTCCTTCCCGCTGATGACGTCATTGTACTCGGCAGCACTATCGATTGCCAACAGTTCCATTTTTGATTTTGAATCCTAACGATCTGAGGAAACGAATGTTGCGCGGTGTTAACCCCAACGAGTTTTGTCGCGTACTGACCACCGTTTTATACTGACGCTCGTTAAATACGAGTCCCATTTTGGCGTCGTCGTAAATGTAATCGCACCGAAACCGCTTCGCCTCTAAAATCGATCAGCTCTCCGTTCTGGTCCCTCAGACTGACCGTCACACTATGAACATTTTTCACCTTGACGGGTAAATATATTATATTGGACGGTGTTTC
>JAGFPH010001289.1:0-25908 GCA_018207615.1 Philaenus spumarius
AAATTTTTATTTATGCAGTTTTTCTCGTTTTAAAGAGACCTTTAAGATGATGTATCACACAATGGGTGTTCTCATTTAAACTATTTGAGTTACAACCCCTTGGCCACCCCCTGAGAAGGGGTTGAAATTCAGTTGTCTGTCAAAAGGTAGAGTATTTGACCAATAACTTATCCGGAAAGTTACAGTATTACATCTATAACAATTTCCAATTTATTGAGGTGTTCCCATACATATGGACCACCCTGTATATTAGTGTCCGGATTTGGTCTGGGCAAACTTATGGTAACCCTAGTAATACGCTACCGCTTCTGCATTCACAGCATGGGTGTGATTTACATCACTTTCGAAATTCAAATAATTCTTAGTCTAACACTTTTATGAAAAGATAATTTACAATTATACTGTTCAATTCTTTGATTTATTCTCTACATTTTGTTATAATAATATTTCATTTTTGGTCAAAGCATAAATTCCGACATTACATTTCAAACTTTGGCATATTTTGTTAGCAGCCTTGTAGTAGGAACATAAAAACAGTTATTTTCAAAATACCAAATTTGAAATTGATAAATATTTTTATACAGTTCTATTTATAACTAAATTACGAAACTTTTTACACTTATGAAACAAATTACAAAAAATGTTTACTACTTGTTATGTAGGCCTAAAGTCAGACGTTTACTGGTGCCGGATTTTTTTGAACGTTTTGTTGTAACATTGCACTGGACCATCCACTCCCTCAATCACATTAATTCAACACTAAGTTCAGAATTTTACGTCCGCCAATCGCCAATCGAAAAACCTCAAGATATACCCACACTACTACAGTACAGTGCGTTACGACTATGCGAGCCAACTACAGTAAAGTTTCCCACATTTAACTCAGTTCGGAATCGAAATGGGACAACTTGGAAGCACCATACATATTTTTGCCAGCCTCGCGGCACGACTTTAATGTTCAGCGAGCGCGGTTTCGAACATTTACAAATAAGAGCACGATGATTCAAAGTCGAAGTGGCCGAAAAGTTTAAAAACCAGCTATACTTAACTTTTATATAATAAACTTGTTTGGCATGAAAAAGTTTATATAATACAGTATATTAATGAGATTATTGTAATTACCAGTAATTACCAGTAAAGACCCCCAATTGACTCCCAAATTTTTTCAAATTTTGGGGTATATTCACTTTGACACCATTTTTGAATTTCTCATCAAAACTTAGGATAGGAATGTCTGATAAAGTGAGGGGGTTATTATTAAGGTGAAGGAGCTAGGTGGAAAAAACGCCCATTTACATAATGCACTTTATCTCATGAATGCCAAGTCGTAGAGAAGTGATATAGATATCGAAACTCTTTCATTAAATGTAAATATTATTGTAAATAATCATTTTATGTAAATATTGATTTGAATGATCGCCACTCATAATAAATAATTTGCATATAATTTGTTTGTTATTTCACAAAATATGGTCTTTACTGGCCCGTCGGCGTCCCACTTGTTGTAATAAAAATAAGAACAATAACTCATGCTTCTCAAATAACTCATTTAATTTCACGATTAATTAATTAAATAATAAATATCACAAATGAGAGGACAACACGGAATGCATACAAACAATGGATGTACACTGACAAACGCCGTCACAAATACAAGGTCGAAAGGCACCCCAAAAGAGAAACATATTTAAACGTAGGTAGCCTACGCTGGCCGCACGGCGATTTAGCGTGTGTGTTTTGTTCTCGTGATAGCCTAAAGCTTGCTTGTGTTTAATTGTTTTTGTGTAAGAAAAGTAATTTCTTGATTTAATACATTAAAATTGCTTAGGTTTATAGTCTTGTACCGAGGATTTAAATGTCTGATAAAGGTTATTAACTAAAAAAAGAGACATTTTGCCAAGTTTTTGCTTAAAATTATGTGTCTTTAAAATTTGCTATGTGCTATGTACAAGTACAAAAATAGTTACAGTACATATACGTGTGTAGGCCTACTTTTCTTATAAAAAGTAAGCATATTATCTGCACCCTTTAACTCGCCAAAGATATACGTAAAATAGGGGATTTAGAAGTGAACATTTCAAACATTTTCCCGGGGAGTATTTTCGTTTAGTTCGGCAGCGTTCCGGTACTGGAAAAATTACGAGTAAAGCCCTGCCTAAAGTTGAACTTTTTCCTTTCGTTACTGAACACTTTTTGTTTCTTGAGCTAACAAGTTTTACAATTTTGTGTCAATACATTTTTTAATTGCATATGTGAATTCTTTGAACCTTTATCTACAAAAAAGGTACAGAACACTTTTGGATTAGGGTTAATTTAATATTTTTGGCGAATTTTAGAACAAAGTTAGTATTGTAATTTGCTAAACAGCGTATATAATTAAAGGTACTAAAATGATATTCTCTTTTACCTGCAATACCCAAGTACATAATTTTGAGATTGTAATACATCATCTGAGGGTCCAGCTCCAGCATCAGCTGATCTAGAGGAACCACGGAAAAATTTGTTTAATGCTTTAGCCTGCTGTTGGTCTTGTTTTTCAATATCAGCCTTTCTTTTTCTATAAAAATTACCCGAACGCTTTTTTTTTGACATGTTAATTATTATTGGAACTTACAGTAATGGGTTTATTTCTCATATCAGTCAATAGATTATGCCGATAAAGTGGTTACTAAAATGTTTGATGACTGATTTGAGGAGGTTATATGGAATTGTGTTGTGACAGGTGGGGCCCGTTGGGGGTGAAATACTCCTCCATACCCACCCCACCACTCAGGGCAGGGGAATAGGGCGCCCCACTCTGCTGCCCTATACTACGCTTCGCAGAAACTATGCAGCTATTTTTAAATACCGAGTCGCTGTCTCTCCGCTTCCGGCAGGATTGGCGAAAAGGCCAGCTCGGATTTTCGGAAGTAGCCTATACGCCGCGCCCCCTAAATCCAACACGTTTGGTTTCCTGCCACCTCGTGCCCTTTTGTTGTTATAATATATGGAATATTAGACAAAAAAATAATTTTCTATTATTCTCCTTATTTTCCAATTACAAGTACCACAATTTTTTTTCCATCGCCATGGCGCCCTGTGCGGTGGCACAGGTCGCACATGCCAAGATCCGCCCCTGCACATCCATTAATTATCGTTGAAATGTCTTACCTTACTGCCAATGCTATCATTTCCTCAGGAAGAAATGGTAAGCCAGTCAGCAAACTAGGGTCATTTTTCACAACGGTTCTTACTTTGCTTTAAAGTTCGTTGAAGGACGTTTCAGACATACGAAAATAGTTTTAAAAAATTGTCGTTGTCTTCTTTCAACTCATCAAATAACGTGTGAAAAACTCCTCTCAGTAATCTGACTCTATTTATTGGATGTACAGACCATCGCCTTCCTTTACTCGGTTTCTTACACAGTAAATTATGTAACAAGTAAATCGCAATAGGGTCCATATTTAGATTTGTTAATCTGCAGTCAGCACTACGAGCTTAACTTCACAACTACTTGAAGTTGAACTGAAATGAATCAGCTCCCCCACCAATCATAATTAGCACCCCCATCAAACGCCAAACGCGTAAATGAATTGTGACCGAAATGTCATGCGGGCGTTCTTCGAGCGACTAGCGTTTTTCGAGCGACGCGCGTCGGTCAAAATTGTGAAAACGCCGGACGCTCCAAGTTCCGAGTTTCCGGAACGCTGGACGCGAAACGCCTAGCAAATGGAAACTAGCCTAAGACCCAAGGTCGGGAATAGCAAATGAACACGTTTTGGTGTGTCAATAAAAATCATATGTATATATATGTGTTCGCACTCTAGCGGCCGCATTTTAAGTCCGATTTGGTTCAAATTTGGTACACATGTTGGTTGTCTAAATCGCTCGGACGAGTTCGTTTGCCAAAAAAATCGAAGAACCGGAAGCACGGTTTTTGACCGGAAGTAACTATTTTTTAGATTTTTCCTACGAGAATAAATTTTATGTAGAGTTTTTTCTACAAATATAAAATGTAGGATATTATTCTGCATATTTTGTTTTTTTACGCGACCTTATAGCTCGCTTGGTTCCCCCAAAATCGATCAAAACGAAAAATACCATAAAAGTACCCGGTTTAAAGCCATGTGGTGGGTTTTACCGTGGAGTTGGCGTGCGAAGCACGCAATGCTTTGGGTATTGAAGACACTCCCAAGATAAGGTATGGCGTGCGAAGCACGCAATTCTGTGTATTGGAAATACTCCCAATATGCGGAATGGCCTGCGAAGCACGCAATGCTTTGTGTATTGAAGATACTCCCAATATGGGAAATGGCGTGCGAAGCATTTTGCAGCTATTTCCCAAATTGTTGCTTGAAACCCTAAAACATAGGCCTATAAACTTAATTTTGGAAATTTGCTCAACTCAAGTCGGCGGTTCAGCTGCGTGGTCGAGTTATTTTAGATTCATACTGCATTGATTTGTATTTACAAGTCTTGCTATTTATAAAATCGGTGAAAATACTCGTTTTATCAGGTCAAACGCGAGGAGTAGAATGTCTATTGGTAGAAGTTCTATTCTTTGGCTAAAGTAGGAATTGTTGTACACCCTTATCTCATTTCCTTTTGTAAGAGGAGGACAAATAGATATGGGGTGAGCGAGAGAGACAGAGATAGGCGGGCCTAGACATGCGTATAAGCAGCATTGATAGGAAATATTACGGATTGAATGTATGTGGTTATTTATACACACTATTTAAAATTTTGATGATTTTATTATGTTTATTAATTTAAAAAAAAAAACACAAATTACTAACACAAATATGTTTGTACAAATGTGACATTTTTATTAGAAAATGAAAACTTATAAAATTTCATTTATGTTGGGCGTTTTAGTTATTAAGCCTACTAGGGTTATTTTATACTATATCACGTTAGTCTTTATCCTTATTCTGTTAGTTCAACTTGACAAACTAATTTAGTTTAGTTAAACTTTTTTTTAATTGTTAACCTTCTAAGACTGTAATTGGTTTTAAGTTTACATATAAAAAAAAAACTGTTAAACTTTTCTCTACTAACGAAGGTCTCGAAAATAAAATATAATATACAGTACTAGGTAAAACCACTGTTTGCTCCGCTCTCCAACCCGTTGGAACCTTCTATACACATAATCATGTTGTTTTCTTTATAATAAAAGTGAAGGATTAATAATAATCCCAAAGCTAAGATGGTAAATAATGTTAAATGTTCAAATCAAATTATTTCGTATATTTTATAACAGCAGTTATAATAAAGGTTAAAAGAACCAGCAAGGCTCGGGTCTACACTTTAATAAAAACCTAACCTAAAAGTTAGAAATACAAATAACTGCTTAAAGTTTGAAATCGTCAATGGAAATATTACAGCAAACAGCTGTTTTATCTGTTATTTTATTCAATTGTAAATACATGTGTTGGTTCATCAGTTTAGGCCTAATCTAAGAATGTTTTCCAATCGGTTCAGTAGTTCTAGAGATTACCCCCTACATACAAACAAACAAACAAATTTTACCTCTTTATAATATTAGTAGGCCTACAGACGATCTGTAGAAATTTGTGATCTTTCCTCTGTTATAATACCGATGAATACATTATTGTAGTATGGATTATTAATACTACTTCATTTACGATGGAATAGCTTCCCTTGCCAATAAAGTTCGTACAAAATAAAGTTTTTTTTTTTTGCAAGTTTGAATACCAAAATGTAGGAATAAATATCACAGTGAATGTGATACTATTTCTTGTGATAAATGGACTTGTGGAGTCTCATACATAGTCGGTTGTTAACTGAGTATAGCAGCAGAGTCGGTTTTGTGTTTTAAGTTTGTTTGCTAAGTGTGGTACAATAAGGGTAACTAGGGGAAAAACCACTGCGTGTAACTCCAAGCAAGAATATATGAAATTACCCAAAATATAACGGTTTTAGGCATGTGTAGTTCATTTGTGTTATTGTAATCACGACTTTAATTAAAATGTTCCTTCGTCGAATCAAATTAGTTAAACTAATTTTGGGCAAAAGTCTAGTTTAAAATACGTAGCTAGTCTAAATCATTATTGATCCAGGCTAGGCCTATCATAAACTAACTATTGTTGACTTATTGGAGCTGGTGACGCAATCCTTTATTAGTTTGACCTGTATGTAATGGGGTCTTTCAAAGTAATTTTACCAACTTAAAGGCTCGGCAGACCCAGCCACCATCTTGAATTTCAACTCCCTTAAGACGAATGTTAAACGGGTAATAAGGTTACTGGAGTAATGATCAGAATACTATTCTGAATGTGTCATTTTAAAAGTTAGGACAGTCCGAATGTGGATACCTTTTAATTTTTGTTTTGAATTTGTTCTTTGACTTAACTCAAAATCAAAATTTGCAATTTATTTTTAAATATCAAAAATGTAAAAAGATTACCACTTTCGAAGTTTAATTACCTTTGAAACAAAAGTAATTTCAATTAATTTTGGCTAATTTATGACGAAAAAATCCACGTTAATGTGCAAGCATGTACGCGCATTTGTTCCTACTCGAGTGTTTAGCCTGCACTCTGGTGGTTATCACATCAACTTGTTGCTCGCGAAGGAATACTAGGAAAATAATATATCCGTTAATGTTCAATTTGCGAGAGAAAGCTGTGTTTAATAACACATACTACCATACATTGTCACGCATGCACATTTCAGTACGTTTACAGTCAGGGTTACGTCTGTAATTCTCTATTTTCCGCCTTTATGAAGCTGCCCTGTATTTGCTAGCGGAAGAATGAAAAACTAGCAAACAAAATGCTAATAGTGTACAGTTCTGCCTCTTGGAGAGCTGCGGTCAACTCAGAAATATTTGTACATTCCTGCCGAACCTTAAAGGCGTCTGATTAACTAGCACACGTGTGAAGGACCGATGACAATACAATAATTTGTATACCCTCCCACCTAAAGTTTATATACACAATTTTAAATTTATTGTCCCACATACGATATACAAAAAAATCGAGTCTCTTGGTTACAATTACTTTTGATTCCGTTTTGAGACTAAAAAATAAGAAAATAAATTACAGTTTAATAAAGCTAAAATACATGCTACCGAACTATAAAGTGGAAAATAATTAATTATATTGTAAAAAAGCGTGGGGTACGTTTTGCTGTATTTTTATAACAACTCTACTTTTATAAATAGCTTCCAATGAAATATTTGTAACATTGATGTCAACACCCACGCTTTTTTTCAATATAATTAATTATTTTCCGCTTTATAGTTTTTCGGTTTGCTATTAAAGCGTGTTTTTTTAGTTTTTTTAAAACTATAATGTATTTTAACTCCTAATTTGTGTACTGAAATAGATATCAAATGGACTACAACTTGGTTTCCAGTTAGAAAATTTTAAATCATTCTTTTAATCTTATTAATTAATTTCAATGGAATACCTCGACGTTGAACACAATATCGTATAATACTAGAGATGTTTAAAAATAAAAAATGACATTTTGTTTATCTTTGATTACTCTCTGAAATTGAAATAGAGCTCTTAGCTCAGTAATAACTATATTGATGCTAACATAAACCTATTCACTGCCGTCCTATTTTATCTCAAAATGCTCTTCTCATATTCTCTTATAAACAGCTCGAGAATTCACGTGTTTCTCTTTAATTTTCTTTTTCAAATCGAGTCAACTTTTGTAAATTATTTTATTTTATTATTTGTTTGTAAATGGAGCGATTATTAAAAAGAGCTAATCGTATTTACGTGTTTTTAAAGTTTTAAATAATATACGACACCGGTAATCATTGAACATTATTCATTTTCTAAGTAGATCCAGCATGACGGAGGTGCAACATGGATATTTAGATCCAAGGGCCTCTGTCCTAACTAACCATAATTTCCATACAAATTCGTATTACAAAATTGAAAAAAAAATATGAATAAAATTATTGATTTTGTGGTTTGCATTGGCATCACCATATGTCACCGAATGGGTGTGCGAGCGAAGCGAGCAGGGGTCGAGCCCATTGAATTTAATAAAGGTAAAATTATTCTGTCAAATTTCGATAGCAAATTGGGGTCCATAAATTGCATTGTTCAAACAAGCTACAATATACAAATCATAACTTTAAACTGTCAGTTATACTTTGGACAAATTAGCTTGTGTATCACTGATGATGGCCACATTATCGCAGAAACGCAGTTGAGCAAATGGACGTATTTGTGAGAATTGTTGTTCAACTAAGTAGGTTACAAGCGTATTAATATTATTATACAGGGCGTCCAGTAATTACGGGATCAAACTTTGGGGAATAGTTCTATGGGTCAAAATAATTAAAAAAAATTTATATAAACCTAGGCCCGAAAAAGCTTTGTTTTCCAGATATCCGTCATTTTTTTTTTGTACAAAATAATTCTAATCTAGAAAAACGGTTTGACTGATTGCGTTCAAACTTGGCATGAAGTTTAACCTAACAATAATATACCTTACAACAAAATAAGCAATAAATCCAATCATGCGTTTCATAATGGCGGCTGTTTGAAAATTTCAAAAATAAATTACTCAAACACCTTACGTTTTAACGATAAATGTCAAGGCACCTTTTGGTAGCCTTTTGATTCCCTATCGGATGGTGTAACTGTCAAAACAATCGGATGAAGGATGATAGCTAAGTTAAGGATAATGACAGCAAATGTACATACAATATTGCTGTGTTTACTGTGTTGGTATAGTATGCCGAGATGAACAAACCAATTATTACACATAACTTAACTGTTATCCTTCATCCGGTTGTTTTACTGTTACACCATCCGAAATTGAATCGAAAGGACTACAAAAAAGGTGTCTTGACATTTTTCGTTAAAGTGTATACGGTTTTTGAGTTATTTAGGTTTGACATTTTCAAACAGCCGCCATTTTGAAACGCATGATTCTATAGTATCGATTTTTTTTGTTGGGTTGAGCGTCACGCGAATTTTGAACTCAATCAATCAAACCGTCTCTTGATATGAATTATTTTGTACAAAAAACAAAGTGGCGGATATCTGGGAAACGAAGAGTTTTCGGGCCTATGTTTATAGCCTATAAACCTTTTTTCTTATTTTGACCCATAGAAATATTCCCCGAAATTTGATCCCGTAATTACTGGACATGCTGTACAAAGTATAGTTTAGTTTACTCTATAATTAGTAATGGTGCATGCAATTAAAACTATTTGAACTTTCAGTTTGTCAATATTGTATAATATTAATCTAGTTAGCGTCACAGTAAGGAGCTTAGCATTTAAGTTGGCCTTTCATTACTTAACGGGGTAGTGTATGGAAGCGGCACAGAATGTCATGTGGGGAGCTTGTACCAGGTGCGAGGTATCGGATACAACCACCAACCCGACTCCACCCCAGTTGGGCTGCCTGATGACGTATTCAAAGAGGGGGATAAAAAGTTTCAAGGAAAGTTAGTGAACATTATAAACTAGCCTAACTTAAATACAGTTAAAACTCTCTCTATCTTTTTAGTATATTCAAATTAAATTTACGAAGTTTTAATAAGTCCCAATTTGTTATGGAAATTTGCCGGAATAATTAAATAGGAGCACGTTTATAAAATATTATTTTACTCTTGACTTTTTAAGAATTTAGTTTAGTTGTGGTAAATGAGAATTATTATGTACATGGATTGTGCTATAAACAAGAGCGATTTCCATATCAAAATAAACGGTATCAGTTAACTGACACAAACTTTCTCCCAACTTACTGTAGTCAAAATAATATTGTTTTTAACCATTTTATTTTTTACTACTTTTTAGAACAAAACAAAAAAATAATATTCTACCTACGTCAATCGTATAAAAAATTATTGTCCCAGGCGGGATTCGATCACGCGACCTTTGAATTACTGGCCGTGATCGCTACCATGGTGCTACCAAGTGCGGCCGCCGCCGCGATGCTAGATTGACAACATAAACTTGTTTATTTTTAAACATTTCCCCATAATTATAAAACGCCGAAGTTTTGATAAAAGCGGGTGGTGTCATTTTGTTTGGCATCGTAAGCACTATAAATACTGAAAATTTGATCAAAATCGTTAGAGCCGTTTTTGAGAAATTCGCATTTTTGTCGTTTTTTATGGGTTTTTAGAGGTAAATTACCCTTAAAAATTTAAAATTCCAAAAAATGAAGAAAATGCCTGTAGATATTAGGGTTTAGTACCTACATACCAAATTTCATGAAAATCGGACCAATAGTGTCCTCTCTGGTCGTGTATACATACTGACAGACTGACAGACAGACACCACTCTAAAAACACTTTTTTGGTTTCAGGGAGCACCAAAACAAAAAATTCCACTAAAAATATTTTTGGGTCCAGGGAGCACCAACACAGATAATTGCACTAAACCATTTTTTTGGGTTCTGGGAGCACCAAAACAGATAATTCAACTGAAAATTCAAATTCGAACATTTTTACGAAAACAATACTTTCTCCATATACTACGTATAGGGTGGAGAAAGTAATAATCAGTAATGGATATTTTAATAGCCTACTGAATGCTATTTTATCCCTTTATGTATTTCTTGGTTTTTCGCAATTACATCTATACATATAAATAAAATGGAAGTGTCTGTCTGTGATTCGAAGTAAATACTTTTTATTTTTCTAAGCTCAAATGGTTATTCGCACTTTTCCAAAACCTAAACTTGTATTTTTTTATTTGTTGTCTGTCTGTTTATCCTGGCTAATCTTCGGAATGGCTGAACCAATTTTAACGAACCTTTCAATTACATGTAGAGGACTTTTCAGAAATTAGTCTAGGCTACTTTTTACCCCGGAAATATTAAAAAAATGTAACACTGCTAAGGACGCACATGTGAGGCTGATACTGAACACTATGAGAAGCGGCCGACGCACAGTGCATTTGCATGCCAACCCCCGTATTTTGAGTATTTTCAATACACAGTGCATTGCGTGCTTCGCACGCCAACTCCAGTATTGGGAGTATTTTCAATACACAGTGCATTGCGTGCTTAGCACGTCAACCCCCATATCGGGAGTATTTTCAATGCACAATGCATTGCGTGCTTAGCACGCCAACTACCACATCGGGAGTATTTTCAATACACAAAGCATTGCATGCTTAGCACGTCAACCCCCATATTGGGAGTATTTTCAATGCACAGTGCATTGCGTGCTTCGAACGCCAACCCCTGTTTCGGGAGAATTTTTAATACACAGAGCATTACGTGCTTTGCACGCCACTTTTAAGTCTATGTGCCTATGCCTATGTCCGCTTTAAAATGTAAGTGATTATATACGTAAAAAGGTTCAAAAATAAAAAAATAAAGTATTTCTACTTATTTAGTCTATACATATAAAATATAAAAGGTCAGCTCCTAGCATAGGAAATACGAAATTTGCGTAGCAGTGAACGTGTTAATGCGTTTTACAATCGACTATGTATGAGACTCCACAAGTCCATTAATCACACGTCACAGTCCTGGTGCGGACCCGTTACTCTATAAAAGCTTTTCATGGTTACGTTCACTCTGATATGTATTTTATACATTTTGATATTCAAACTTGCAAAGCAAAAACTCTTGATTTTGTTCAGACCTGGAAACGGAATCTATTCTGTCGTAACAATATTAGTTAGTTTTCTGTTTTTACATTGACCGCACGTCGATGCATTTCGCCTAAAAATCTTTACATCCTCACTTTCATCGCTACAGGAATAAGTAATGTGACATACCACGCCAGTAGCCAGATTTGAGCTCAACATAGCCTAATCTTATCTTATTTTGAAACACAGCACTAACAACTGTCTAGTCATTGATTATACACTATGTAAGAGAGATAGTGTTGGATTTTCATATTTTAAATTGTACCTATATTCTGTTTAAGTATCATTTCTTTAATTTATAAGAAAAATGTACCAAGTTTTTAGGATTCGAAACGTATAAGACATTTTTTAAAGTTCAAAGCCAAAATTGTGAATGTTTTACTTCCGAACTTTTTTAATAAAATGTAAATTGTTAAAGTATATGTTATTATTTTAAGGGGAGGCGGACCCTCAATAAATTATTTTTTTTCGATTTTTCTTTTATATTTTTTTCTTAAAATTTAGATTTTTCTGAACACAGTGATATTTAGTACCTGTAGGTTTGAAGTATATTAAGCTGAGAAAAAATATTTTGAATTACACCAACTTTTTAGATAGTAATTTCGGAATACGGTACGGTAATGAATTCAACATTAAAGTGTTTTGTTTTGTGATTTGGGTAATATATTTGTGATTGAATTATTACAAAAAATAGGAAAGTCCTTTATAATTAAGTCTTTCATTTATAGACTATATATAACAGCTCACGAAGTCAATAATTTCACCCTTAAAACTAAATGAAATTCGGTACCATAATTACTATATTTAGTAAATAAATGCCTGCATTCAAGATTTTTAGTTACTTAATTATTTGAATAACGATATTAAATTATAGGCCTATAGACAGAGAATTGGGAGTTTATGGAGTGTAGAAACCCCAGTAAGAAAACCGCGATAAATCCATAAACTAGTACATTATTGAGAATAATTTCATCTAAAGGTTTCCTAGCTCATGACTGCATTTCTGGATGTATTCTATAAGCTGGTTTTATACAGTTCAATCATTAATACACACTTACAAATGGGCAAAGAAAAATAATCCATTGCAATGGGTGAGTTAAGAATATTTGGTCGAGTAGATTAGGTTATGTAATCAGTCAGCCAGCCATTGTTTTTGTTGTTGTAGGTTTATCTGAAATTTATTGTGCCTTATGTTTCTTTTAACAAGCAAGATTTTTAAAATCCTACTGTTTATAAGACGTAGAATACGGAAGCGACTGACGAGAATAACCCAAGCGGTAAACCGAAGGTTAGAAAGCGTAGAAGAGAGACAGTGTGGTTTTATCCTCGACACTTGAGTCCAGACGTAACGTCGCGGGCTACAGCCGACGAAACAAATAAAACACATTTTTGTGTTCTCTTTTCGTATATAGAGATTTATTGTTTAATGCTTTGGTGTTAATGAACTTTCTTCGATTGTTTGTAAGAGTGATGATGTGTTTTTAAAACTGCATACCTCTCTAACTTTTAAACGGTTAGTCGTATAAAAAAAGCACTAAAAACACATAAGTCTTAAAATAACTTGTAGAATCCAAAATCGTCATAAAATACAAGCTGTTCCGCAAGAAATTCGAAAGTTGACCGCCATATTGGAAAATGGCGGCCATTTACAAATATTTTAACTAAATATTTTTTCTCAAAAAGCAAGGAAAGGTTCACCGTTTAAAATTTGCTGTCAGATTTATAGTTTACAAGATACCAATGGTGGCCCATTAAAACAAGACACCCAGCAAATGTAGCCTATACAGTATATACATTTTGTTGTAGGAAAATAGTATTTTTTATGTCAGAATTAAGGATCTAAATTTAATAAAGACGTCGTTTTGAGGAAAACGTATAATTTAGTGTATAAATGAAGTAATTATAAACATTACAATATACACAGGTTTCAAGTGTTGACCTCGTTATACTATAGCACGTCAACAAAAATGAAAGGTGCCATTCAAACTGATTAATTCACAACACATATTAATGTTTGATGAGAATATTGTTTAAAAATAAAACAAGTATTTGAACTCTGAAAGGGAAACCGATCATGGATCATGCAATCTGAGGATGTAGAAATCTATTGATCTCTGACTCTCGAGGTCGTCAGGTCAAACAGATATTACGATGTTATTGTTGGTCATGTCTTGGCAAAAGTCACCAAATATTTTATCATCGGGCTTAGAGTGATAGGAAGAATGTTTGCTGTTCTGTACGTTTATTGATTGTTATTATGCTATTTATTCTAGTAATGGAAACCAAACAAGTTTGTTACAAGTTTTATGATTTTATTTTCCTATTCGTTCAGAGCTAATTTCCATAGGAAACATGAGCTATTACAGTGACTCTTCTGGTGAGACCTAAGATCGGTGCTTAATGAGCACCTATCATGGTCACCAGAACACGTTTTGTTGTGTCATTAAAAATTATACATATACCGGGTGTCCCACCTAAAATGCTACAATAGCTGGCTCTTGAACTATAAATATAAAATGGGGAACCTTCCTTTCTTTTAAGTTTAAAAATCCATTTTGTGAAAATGCCTCCATGTCTCAGTGTGACGGCCAACTTTGAAATTTGTTATTCAACACCCTGTATTTTATGGGTTGTTCAGGTGTAAAACAATATTTTAAGAATGTTTTATTCTTGGGCATTTAAAAAAATCTTTAGCCGTTTATGAATTACAAGCACTCACGTTTGATAGGCCTACAAATAATTGATTTCCTCCTAAAATGTAACAATAATACAACTTTTGAACCTTTAGGGTTACAGATAAGTTTTATTGGGAAACTCCCCTTATTTTTGTAAGCTCTAAAATGACATGGAAATCAATTTTTAAAGTGCCAAATTGCATTATAAAATTTAAAGATTACAAAATTTAAAAAAATAAAATCTCTATTTTTAATGAAATTTTACACTTAAAAAAAATTGTTTTCTGTTATTTTAAAGCTTACAAAATAAGGGGAGTTCCCATTAATACTTAGTTGTACCCCCAACGGTCTAAAATTTAGATATTGTATCATTTTGGGTGGGAATTAATTATTTGTAGGCCTATCAAACGTTTAATTTTCTGAACTTGAAGTGAATGTAATTCCTGAACGGCTAAATATTTTTTTAAATACCCAAGAATAAAACATTCTTAAAATATTGTTTTACACCTGAACAACCCATAAAACACAGGGTGTTCCATAACAAATTTCAAAGATGGCCACCATATTGGAACATGGAGGCAATTTTTCGCATTTCACAAAATGGATTTTTAAACTTCATTGAAAAGAAAGGAAGATTTCCCATTTAAAGTACTTTGTATATTTCAAAAATTAGCTATTGTAACATTTTGGGGGGGACCCGGTATATGTAATTTTGTAAAGATTTTTCGTACTACCTAATGATTAAGAATCATTAAATTAAATCAGTTTAATATTTAACTAAATACAATTTTACAATTCCATGTAGCCTACATGGAAACCATAAATTCCACATATTGGAAGGTCAATCTGTATGAAACAATGCCTAATTTCCATCAGCACTCGCAGTCAAATAAAACTCTTGGGCTTAAACAATATTTGTAATAATAATGTTAACTTATGTTTGTCTTTGGTATTATTTTATTATTTTATTTTTTTAATGTAAATAGCTAAATTTGGCCTACACTTAAAATTTTTGTTAAAAACATATTTAACTTTTATGAAGCAAACAAGATAAAATTATTCACTGTAATGTAAATTTTTTAATTTCATATTTTTCGAAATATTTAGTTTAAAATTATAATTGAATCTAGTGGTCATACGATTAAAAGAATTTAATTTCAATCAAATATTGAGTAACGTTATTATACAGAACATAATAAAAAGATAAAAGTTAATATTAAGAATTGAGTGTTTAACAACACTGTTGTTAGAGGGTCGCATAAATAATGATGTTAAAGTAAAATCACGAAGTACGCAACAAATTAAAACGCTGGCATAAAATTTACAAAAAGAACAAGAGTATGCAGTATGCCTGGTTCAATACAACAGATGGGGATATGATCTGCCTTCATAACATTTTTAAACCCCAATTGCGCTGCAGATGGGAACAATTATTATACGTTTGGTGTAGCGGAAACAACCCTTCAGACACAATCGATATAACCCTACCCCTGATGGATAGCAATAACGGCGGTAGACTGGCGTGCGTCATTGTTTCTTTCATTAAACCATCGCGTCGCGTCAGAATATATTCCTTGCATTTTAATCATGCACTCACGAACTGCAATGATCTTCCGCTAGGATCGCGTTGTACAGTACACAGACGTAATTGTTGAGGCTAGAACACTTTGTTTGCATAAGAGTATACACCATACTGTAGTCTGGGATGTCGCTATAGGGGAGCACCCTCCCGATAAATTTAAACCCAAGAAAGTTGGGATTTTGATATTGGGATCAAATTACACGCAAAAAACTCCAACTTTTGGTTTGGGTTTTGAAAGTTTTTGTTGTTAATTACCATCATTCACAAATCTTTAAAGTTTGAGCAAAAAGGCTTAAGTCAGAAATTGTTAACTTTACAGGAAAAGCACTCAAAGTTTTGACAAACTCATCATGGCTTGCATTGAAGTATATATTATAACAGCGAGAGGAGAAGGGGCGAGGTAGGCAATACGAAAGCAAGTAACTAAAGTGTTATTTGGTGTCAGTGTTTTTTAAGGCAAGCCATTGCCGAGTGGATAGCGTGGTATCTTCCTGATCAGAAGATACCGTATTGTAATTATTGTACTGTCATCGGTCCTTGACACGTGTGCAAATTTTCAAGTTAATCAGAGGTCTAAGTTGGTGAAGTTTGATCGCGTAACCATTGAAATCACAAACATTATATATTTTATTCGTACAATAAAGTTAACAATTTCTGACTTAAGTCCTTTTGCCTTAACTTCAAAGAAATAACAAGTAAGTTATAATTTCCAACCCAAAAATCTTGGGCAAATCAAAATATTTCTGGACCAAATAAATTCATTGGTCTTCTTTTAAATGGTGTTCTGGGAAATTTAGTGCCAACCCTTGTTGTTATGGCAACACTGACTTACCATGCCATGCACTGCGGCAGGCCGCTATACCAGTGTCGCCATATTGGGGTTTTTCCCCAAAATGGGGAAATTTTAAAGTTTGCGGGAAATATTGGTGAAAAGAAAATGGTGGGGAAAAGTATGGGGAATTTAGTTCAATAATGTGATGAACATTTTGATATTCTTGTAAAAAATTCAAAACTTTGAAAGTACTCAATAAGGCACACTGTTAAAACCCCTTACTTAGAGAAGTAAATTTTAACAAACAAACAAAAAACCTCCAGGGCCCCATCTTTTCTGGGATTTATTTCACACAACATATCCCAGAGCCATTTTCTGTACATTGGAACCACCGCCAAAGAATTAGGGAATTTTTATTTTGCACCCCTCCATCCCCACTAATTTGTTGTAGTAACTTCCCTGACTGTACTTGAAAAACAAAATGTTTGAAATCATTATTTTACTGTCAACTTTAAAATAAAACCGCTCGTGGTTGTTGCAAGAAAGGTTCTGAAAGTCGGACTTTTTTTTCGATAGTTTTTCAATATTATATCTTTAATAGTTTACTAGCTGACCCGTGCGAATATTTCGCAAGTTCGGAGTAGGCCTACATTTACCTGATTTAACACGTTGATTTAATCCTGTTAATTAAGTTTATTTATTTGCATTGGTTTATAAATAAAAGTTTCCCTATACAATCTTACAGTGTAAACAATCTAACAGCTGTCATGCTGGTCAAACAGATGGTTAATAGATGACGCCTTTCATTAGGAACATGCAAAGTATAATATAAAAGTTTTTTAATCAATTTTTGTTATTAAAACATGAATGTTAAGCTGTTTGTCTATTTTTCCGGTGTAGCGGTTAAGGAAAGCTTTAAAAGGATGCCTCATTTATGTAACTTAATGATGTATTAAAGAAGTTATGGCGTACCGACAAAAAAATGGCCTTGAGAAATAATATATGCGATACTATGACAATAGATCTACCGTTTCCTTTATTAAGATAAATGTTACGTTCGCCTAACCGCATGGATAAGACAGCCAGAGAGCCCACCGCCATGCTAAAAGTGTTACTAAAAATTTGGTAGCACCACTCCACGCGTAACCCTCTAGTTATAACTGAGATAATGTTGCCAAGTCTACGATTAGGACGTGGGAGAAAATCGTAGAATAAGTTGTTCAGTGTGCTTTTGACTCGCAGGAGAAAAAGAAAACGTTGGTGGAGGCGTGATATTTTTGCGGAGAGACCTCGGTTTGGAAGTGACCCTGAAATTAGAAGATAGCTTAGGTTTCCGGAATTTCACCCATCCAACCCCGAGTGGCTTTGAGGAATCGCTTATTATTATTATTTTCGAATGTAGCAATTTTTCAGTAATCAATGATTAAGTTTATGAATTGCGTTTTAATAACATTGAAAAAATATACATCTGTGGGAAGAAATCAGATTTTTATTATTGTAATAGTTATCAGGTAACTATTTTCAACTTACGTTTCTAAGAAGTACAAATGATGGTGGAGTATGGTGAAGAGCTAATGAATATTCTTTTTTTTGTAAAAAAAAATATATATATATATTTTTCTAAAGCACGTGAAAATATGTGTTCTTTTAATGTTCACGCCGGAAAGATGTTTTTAGATTGTGCATTTTTTAAAGTCGCTCACTGACACCTCGTATTTCCGAGCCAGATCTTCGATCCTAAATTTTTTTTTTTTTGCTAAGTTTTTATAATCAGGGGATGTAACGTCCCACAACACATTAACTTTTGGTAATCTTTAATAAATAATAACACATTTTCGTTAGGCTACATTGTGTAACTAAAAACGTAAAACGTCTACACTCAAGGGTCCCAAGACAGAGGCCGTCCTCAACACGTCTACACTACGACTTTTGCTTAACATTGTCTTAAATCTCTCATTTCTGTTGGGAGACGGAAATTCTTCGATTTTGGTGTCTGAACAGTCTCTAGACATGGTATTCGTCCCCCGATTATCTCAGCGACCGTCTAGAACCAATCGAGAGACATTTGGTCGATAGGCATTGTCTCCTAGTGTGGACAAGACCTAATATCTGTGGTTTTACGTTCCACGAGTAACACTCGCAATTATGGTAACTATATCAAAATGCATTTAGCTGTTCTAGAGCCTGAGCCGTTTGGTTCTTGTCCAACTGTCGTAGGTAGTTTGAGAAGATGGATGGTCGTAGCTACTGCCGTTAATGTTTACAACTAAACCGTCGGTCGTAATTTCTCGTTAAGGAAAAGAAATATTTTGTAAACCACCTAATATTTTCCCAATTAAGGACTACCGAAGGATGCGCATCCTTTTAACACTTGTACACGGCGTGAATGAATGGCCCTCGACACTGTCTGAGTCACTGTCGTAGGCGAGGTGTCAGTTTGAATATTTAATTCAGCTTTCGTCGAGTGAATGGAGGAAACGTTCGGTAGACCGGAAACTAGGTTTGGCCTGTGGCCATTGTCTAATAGAAGGCAGGTGGTGCTGTGGCAGGCCTCCAAGCGTCTAGCCCACTTATTGCACGCTAATTAATTATCTCTTTGTTTCTGCGGATAAAATGGAAATAGTTGATTTATAACAGATTATTAGATTACTTTCAATTAATTACATCCAGAGAAGACGGCATGAGTGAATATGGCTATTTTGTCTGGTCCAAAGGAATGCACTTATAAAATAATTTCAGTGGGATTTAGTGTTCTTGAAAACCGAAGAGAAATTGATTAGAATGTTTAGGCATAGAAAGACCAGTAAAATGTCTCCACGTGTGTTGCCTTTGAAAAGTTCTTTAAAATACCCTAAACGTGTAACTTCATTTTACTGGTAAAATATCATAATATTCCCCAAGAGTCAATTACCATGTTAAGAAGATTTAATGCAAACATCTGTAAATTACAAGAATTACTATCCAAAGGCCGACCATTGTCGACAAATGAGAAGTGTTGCTAAGTCGACCGATAATGACCAAAATTAAGGGGAGTTCCTGTAGAGTAGAACCTTCTTACCATTAGACTTGGCAACACTTCTCAAGTGTAATACTTTTCGTATTCAACTTTGACCTATGGTGTAACTTTAATAGGCTACATTTGTCAAACCAGCCTCGAGGTCTGTGCTTCAAATAGTTCGATGTGACCTCAATAACTTTCCAACCGTTGGACTCTAAAACCTGTCAAAAAGGCTGAAACTAGTAATTAATAAATTTATCAGCAGGACTAAAAGATAAAGGCCAAAAGATTGCCAATAAAGATTGCTAACCAATTTTAAATTCTGCAGCTAACTTTTCCAGAAAAAAACAGCCGGGTTAGAGGTACTAGCATTGTATTTGGATTAACCTAATAGAACTCCGATCCAATGCAATATTTCTTTCCACTGGAAATTCGACGATAGTGGCGCTATCTATTGGGGAAACGACGGAAGCTGTGTGAAACACCTATGCTATCAATGATTTCTCCCTAGCGCTACCTCGCGGCGCGATCATGCACTATTTTCGCGACAACCTTTTTTTCGGCACACAGCCCCCGTATGCATGCAAGATCTATTTTATTATTCATGATCTATGGTACTAGTCATTTTTAAACTTCAGAAAAAACTGCAGGAGATTTAAATTTAGGCGTGAAAGTAGTTCAAAAAGATTTCTTTTCATGCAACCAAAGTAGGGTAATTCTGTGTATGGGAGCCGACATATTATCTTTTCACTGTTATTTCTTGCCACTTTTTCAATTGTTATTAGTTATATTGTTTGTTCAATATCTTTGCTATTACTTGATGCGCTGTTGTTAGCAATACTTCTTACTAAACCATAGGAAAGATGGGCTATTGCAGCGACCCTTATAGTGAGACTTAAGGTTGGGAGTAGTAAATAAGCACTGATCATGGCCCCAGAACACGTTTTTGAGTGTCATTATAAATTATTTATATGTAGGCCTATACATGTGTTCGCACTCTAACGGCCGCATTTTAAGTCAGATTTGGTATATACGTTGTTGTCTATGTCGGTGGGACGAGTTCGTTAGATAAAAAAATCAAACAACACGAAGCACGTTGTTTGACAAGAAGTAACATATGTATATACCGGGTGAGTTTTAAATGCCCCCCCCCCCCTAATTGTTTCCGCATTTCTTAAGATATCGACTCCCAACCACCGCCGAACATCATTGATTAGTTTATACTTTCTTTTGATGAGGTTCACATTTTTGGCCGCCATCTTGGATCCGCCATATTGGAATGAACTTTTATTTTTTAAATGTAAAGGTAAGGTTGAGACCCATCATTTCAAACTATTTTTTTCCGTAGAACACGATGCCGCAATCGGTTTTTAATTATCTGCTTTCGTTCTCGAGATATTAACAATTTTGTAAAAAATTAAATTTTCAAAAATCCCTTGTTTTATTCAATTTTTTTTTAAATATCGACCCTTTATCATCAGATATCACAGTTTGTTAGTAGCTTATAGATTTTTATTAAGTTACAAATGTTTACTGCCATCTTCAGTTTCGCAGAGAAAAGTTGTTAATACACTGAAATCAAACAAATTTACTGAAGATGGCAGTACAAATTTATAACCTAATAAAAATCTATAAGCTACTGCCAAACTGTAATATCTGATGTTAAAGGGTCGATATTTAAATAAAAATTGAATAAAACAAGGGATTTTTGAAAATTTAAATTGTTTACAAAATTGTTAATATCTCGAGAACGAAAGCAGATAATTAAAAACCGATTGCGGCATCGTGTTCTACGGAAAAAAATAGTTTGAAATGATGGGTCTCAACCTTACCTTTACATTTAAAAAATAAAAGTTCATTCCAATATGGCGGATCCAAGATGGCGGCCAAAAATGTGAACCTCATCAAAAGAAAGTATAAACTAATCAATGATGTTCGGCGGTGGTTGGGAGTCTATAACTTAAGAAATGCGGAAAAAATTAGGGGGTGGGGGACATTTAAAACTCACCCTGTATGTGTTCGCACTCTATAAAAAGCGAGTTTTTTCGCTGCGAGTGGAACGAAGGAGCCCGTGAGTCGATGCTGGAGGCTTAGGTGCAAACAAATTCTACTAATATATTTCGCACACACAGCCAGCTATTCAGCGCTTCCTGAGTAGACCAATTTCCGCAATACTGTAGTTTGTAGTGGTCCTAAAACATGTGAACTTAATTTTGAAAATTCGTTTTCGGTTCAGCGGTTCAGCGTCAACTATTTGTACTTTACGAGGGATGTAAAACTCGGAGAACTAAGCACGCCTGGCCGATGAACTCGGAATGTCGATTTATTACTCGCAGTCCCACTACGGCTCATGTGTTCGTGCGCACCGAACAATGACAGAGTAATGAGCCTAGCAAGACCTACATCTTTACTCTGGCAGCTAACATAGCCGTTAAACAGACAAGTGGGGCAGCCTTCTAGAGCATAACCCAACAAGATTAATTAACAATACAATCAAAGTGTAATATAATCTACCCTAACTAAGAAATAACAAACTGTTAAGTTTTATAAGGATTGCGCTCCTCCTTTACGCCCGTTAATCCTGTTTACTCTTTGCTTAATTGTTGGAACTGTGCGACTCGCTTTAGAAATTGTCGTTATTTAAAGTAATAATAATTTCCTACTCGGCCTGTTTACTTAAATTGAGTTTGGGATATTTTGGTAATGTGAATATTATGTGTAGTTCAGCTTGAAATAGCATCCTTGCACCCTTGAGGAAAGTGACTGAATATTGTCCAGTGATTTTGTTAAAGATAACAAAAGCATATGTGCATACAATATTGTTGTGTTTACTGTGTTGGGATAGGATGCCGGGTCGAACAAACCAATTATTACATATAATTTAACTAATACCCTTCATCCAGTAGTCTTGACCACCATCCGATAGGCAAATAAAATGCTACAAAAAAAATGTATAGACATTTTTTGTTAAAATGTACGTTTTTTGGGAAATTTAGGTTTGAAATTTTCAAACAGCCGCCGTTTTAAAACGCATGGTTGGATATCATCCTTTATTTTTCTTAAACTATATCACTGTTAGGTTAAATTTCATGCCAAGTTTTAACTCAATCGGTCAAATATTTCTCTAGATAGGAATTATTTTGTAAAAAAAACCCAAATGGCGGATGTCTGGAAAGCAAAGCTTTTCCGAACCTATGTTCATATGAACAATTTTGCTTTTATTTTAGGTCCCCTATCATCTCGTGCCAACCTGTCGCGAAACACTCTGTATAACCTTTACAGAACTTCTTTTTACTAAAACTTTTAATAGTAACACATTTTGATCAGAGACTTAAATGTCGTTGAATAACTAAACCACTGTGAACTTTTAATTCACGAAGTATTTAACATACAATTATTACTTAAAGACAATTTGTATGTCAGCACGATCCGGTTGTTACGTAGATTAACAGTGACGGAAGCGGACCTGAATACATATGTTATTTAGTATGTTGTTGACATTACAAGATCCAGGAATTTATTATACTTTTGCACTCACCTACTATTGATGAGCAAACAGCTGATATTGTCGCTAAGCTAAACACTGTTAATCCAGATGTTATTACAGTTCTGCAGTTATGCAAGCTTTGCAAATATTTGTTGAGGTAGGTTCCAACTCGGCAAATTCCAACAATAATATACTGCGTCGTCAAACAAAGCAGTTAGTTCTCGCTAGAATAATCCTGGAATTCGATGACGTTTCATCTTGAAAGCCAATGAAATTATAATCTGTTGTTTTATATAAATTTCCAACTTACATCGTAATTGAAAGTACTGCCCATGAGTAGGGAGGCTTTCTGAAACTTTGTAAAAATACCCCTTGCCTCATAATCATGATCCAAAACGTTTAACAATACATAAGAAAACTGCAAAGGACCAAACGGAGAGGAATCAACAAGACCCACAAAATGAATTATTTTCAATTTGTCTCTACGCTGAAGCCCCCAGTTTTTGTTATGCAGCAACATTCACATTTACTGACACAGCAAAGACGCATACATCTGTATACGTGTACCATATTGTATACACAGTTGTACATTATTTGGTGTACTTAAACAAGTGGGACGCCGACGGGCCAGTAAAGACCATATTTTGTGAATAATGAATTTGAAAATTTTAATACAAATTTTCATTACTAGGTGGAGTTTACAAAATTTCTCCTTTCGATATTTTATAGCCCTTATGATTGCCTATCCAACGATATCTATATCACTTCTCTACGACTTGGCATTCATGAGATAAAGTGCATTATGTAAATGGGCGTTTTTTCCACCTAGCTCCTTCACCTTAATAATAACCCCCTCACTTTATCAGACATTCCTATCCTAAGTTTTGATGAGAAATTCAAAAATGGTGTCAAAGTGAATATACCCCAAAATTTGAAAAAAATTGGGAGTCAATTGCGGGTCTTTACTGGTAATAATTGTATATCTTCCTTCAGTCCAGGAGCAAGAAACATTTCTTTAGTTTACATGCCTTCAATGGATGTTTAAGCTTATTATCATATGGGGTTTTTACAAATTTTACAATTTGGGACTAGAAATAACCACGAGTTAATAAACAAACTGTTACTGGGTCTGGGATCTGTAAAAATTGGTACACCTACGCTTTTCAGTTTTCCATTTAAGATTACTTAAAGCACTCCTCAAGCTATCTAGAAATGGCAAAACTGCTGTATAAGAGTTGATATTTAATGCTTTTCAAGAGTGAAAAATACTTCTGAGTTGACCGCAGCTCTCCAAGTGGCAGATCTGAACACTACTAGCGTTGAGTTTCATAGTTTTTCATTCTTCCACTAGCAAATATAGCTTCATAAAAACGGAAAATAGACTGTTACGGACGTAACCCTGAATGTAAACGTACTGGAATGTGCATGGGTGACAATGTATGGTAGTATGTGTTATTAAACACAGCTTTCTCTCACACTTTGAACATTAACGGATATATTATTTGTCTAGTATTCCTCCGCGAGTAACAAGTTGATGATATAACCACCAGAGTGCAGGCTAAACACTCGAGTAGGAACACAAATTGGACGTACATGCTTCCATAAAACGTGGATTTTTCGTCATAAATTATCCAAAATTATTTTATTTGAAAGGTAATTAAACTTCGAAAGTGGTGATCTTTTTACATTTTTTATATTTGCATTGTTGAATAAGAAAAACAATGGCAAGATTTGATTTTGAGTTAAGTCAAAGAACAAATTTAGTTAACAAATTAAAAAACTAAAAGATATCCCCATTCTGATTGTCTTTAACTTTTAAAATGACACATTGAGAATAATTGTCTGTTCACTATTGCTCCAGTAATCTTATTACCCATTTAACATTGCTCTTATGATAGTTGAAATTCAAAATGGTGGCTGGGTCTGGCGAACCTTAATAAACATGATTGATGAACTTATTTTAAAAAGTATATAATATATGCTTTTTATTTACAAATTTGTTCTGGAGTTCACAATGGAGTCATTACTATGAGTTTAGTTACCTACAAATTGTTTCTCTTGTTTTCAAGAAAGTGTTTTTTATTTGTTTCATCAGTCTTTCATCGTTTTGATTTTCTCGCTTGTTACAGTTTTCCTGGTTATCTTTTAAAATGTGTCTAGACTATGCCTGTTTTAAATTACATACAAACAAATCCTTAAGCGTTTGAAATCGGTTTGTTAACTATTCATCTTGACCGATTCAATTGCAACAGCTGAAATTGGTGAGCGTTTGTCATCGACTGAATATCACCGTATCAGTATATTGACAACCTATTCCCACCTGACAAGCTTTATCCAATGTTCCCACAACAAATCATCCACCGCCGGATCAAGATAAGCCACCCTCTAGTTTAGGGTGGAAGTTAGTGAGCGGTAAAATCATTTCAGCCCTTAATCTGCATCAGTCCGATACAATTTTAATGAGTGGCTGCACACTCTCAATCATGTCGTAGAGTTGTCGGTCTCATTAAATGTTCGCTTCGAGGGTTTAACTAAAAGTTTTACTTACTCACTTGATCTTCTGAGTTAATGAAAGAAGAATACTGGAAAGATTTTTTACTATTAACAGAGTCTGCCGCTAACAGAAACTTGTACTTATAATAAGGAATAAAACTGTAAATTTAATTCCACATGTCAATTTTCCTCTATAAATGAAAAAAGTAAATGTGTGACCCCCGTCAGGAACTAAGTTCATCCCGCCTTTTCTTCAATTCTTTTACTAGCCTTAACGGCAACATACACACATAATTTTAATCTTTTAACTGTCGTTT
>JAGFPH010001289.1:25918-42450 GCA_018207615.1 Philaenus spumarius
TATTTTACCTGTCTTAACGGCAACATACACACATAATTTTAATCTTTCAATTGTCGTTTATAATTAGACTAGTGGACCCGGCAATGCTTCGCTATTGCTTAATTTGAAACTTTGAAAGCCTGTAATTCGTATCCCGTGTAATTCAACATCCTGTAATTTGTATCCCGTGTAATTCAACATAGGCCTAATGTGTGTTACACATAATTAATAAAACAACTACAACTGATTTGAATCAAAAGTTTAATACAATTTTAGGTTAGGCCTTTAAAACCTATGAAATATAATAATTCAAACATCTAATATTACAATTTAACATTATATTATTGTTACACATTATAAATAAAACAGCTTATTTGGACCAAAGGTTTAACACAATTTTAGGTTAGGCCTATTATTATAAAATCAACACACTTTTTTTGAAAGAGTTTGGAATTATCACCATAGTAACCAGAATAACACATTAATAAATACGAATCAGCTGTTTTATCTTTTATATGGCTGCTTATGGGAGGGATGAATTTTCGCATTTTCTACCCTTTAAATTCAAAATTTTGCAAAATCCTTTCTTAGCACGCCTCTACATTATTGGACGGATGTACCTTCCAAATTTCAAGTCTCTAGCTTTAATAGAATCGGCTCTGCGTTGATCGTCAGTCAGGACATTGCATTTTATATAAGAGATTGTTTTTTATACAAATATTTACTGCTTCCATACGTTTAATTTTATTATAATAAAGGTGTAGAATTAATTATAACATCACACTTAAGATGGTAAACACAGTTAAATCTCCGTTCATTGTAAATACATTCAATAGACATAAAATGTTGGTTCATCCGTCTAGGCCTAACCTAAAATTATTGTGTTTATGTTTAATTTATTTTACCTGTCTTAACTGCAACATACAAACAATAATTTTAGGTTAGGCCTAGGCTTAAAATTACTTTCTGGGCCTAACCTAAAATTTCAGCGCTTGACGATAATATATCTGAACTACGCCGGGCGGAACCGATCGTCTCTTAATTTAAATTGATGAACCAAAACACATTTTCTTGAATGTATTTATATTCATTGCCGTAGCAACCAATTTGGTAACTCTTTTCGTTACTTGTGTTTTATATTTGTTATTGCCATAGCAATCAATTACTGTAATAACACTTTTTTCGTTACGCATTACATTTTTAACTCCTATCGCAAACCGCGTTAAGGAACTTTGTTCCAAAAAGTTTAGTTTTTTTGCTAGGTGTACGATTATATTACAAATGTAAATTAAGCATATTTATAAAAATTTTAAAGATAGAGTAACAATAAAATTTTTAACATCTTAATTTTGCAGAGAAACTATGAGTTACTCTAACAAGTCAATTGTACCACGCCTTAAATTAACAGCTTATTTAAATGTTGAAATTTTGCTTAATTAATTTTACGTACACATTTTTTATTTTGAGTCGGAACCACCGGAGACTATCTTCGCTTTAAGGCTCGGCAGACCCAGCCACCATTTTGAATGTCAACTCCCACAAGAGCAGTGTTAGACGGAAAATAAGATTGCTGAGTAATAATGATCAGCAAATTATTCTGAATGTGTAATTTTAAAGGTTAGGACAGTCCGAATGTGGATATCTTTTAGTTTTTAAAATTTGTTTTGAACTTAAATTTGTTCTTTGACTTAAATCTATTTCAAATTTTGCGATTTGATTTCTTATTCAGTAATGCAAATATAAAAAATGTAAAAAGATCATCACATTCGAAGTTTAATTGCCTTTCAAATAAAAACAATTTCAATAGTTTTTGATAGTTTATGACGAAAAATCAACATTATTGTGGAAGCATGCACTCGTCGAATTTGTGTTCCTACTCGAGTGTTTAGCCTGCACTCTGGTGGTTTATCCCATCAACTTATTGCTCGCGGATTAATACTAGAAAAATAATATATCCGTTAATGTTCAATGTGTGAGAGAAAGCTGTGTTTAATAACACATACTACCCATAAACTATCTCGCTTGCACATTTCTGTACATTTACAGTCAGCATTACGTGTGTACCCTCTATTTTCCGCCTTCTTGAATCTGCCCTATAAATGCTAGCGGGATAATTAAAAAACTGGCAAACTCAATGCTAGCAGTGCACCGCTATGCCACTTGGATAGCTGCGGTCGACTCAGAAATAATTTTAATTCTGCCGAGCCTTAAATAAACTTATTGCCTACCAGAACAAAACATCCAACCTTGATCATCAATCGGATTTGAACCGAGGACTTTAAGCTTTGGGATTCCAACTTATGCTAACTTCTCGTTTACAAGGCCGCTTATACACGAAAAATGTTCAGATAGAATTGGAATTAATATCAAACCCTTACTATATTCCACACGCGCATAAAATAAAGCTTATAAGAAAAAATATACGTTCCAAAGGTGAAACAATTATTGAAATTAATTAGGAACGTTAACAACTGATCGTTGGATCGTTAACTGAACCTTAACGTCGTCAAAACTCGTAAACAGTTTATTTGCATCACTGTTTGAATGTTCTACCCAGTAAGCTACATCGTAAGGCAATCCAAGGTCAAACTCTCTGTATCTACTAGGACAGTATTTGTTATAAAGTGAAACTCAGAGAGCCCCACTGCTATGTTAAGAGGTGTTGACGCCAAATCTCTAACCTAACTGAAACACTATAATCAGCGTGGACGTTTTCTACAACTCAGAAGTTTTGCCAAGTCAAACGTAAGGTCAAGGGGAGTCGTTTACTTCATATGGAGTAGCCGTTTATGTAGGTAACAATGGACGGTTGGGTTAAACGCTTTACACTTTTTGTGTTTGAAAAGAGACGAGAATTAGTTGTTCGAGATTTTAAAATAAAACAATTCCCGTATTGGGAGTGTTTTCAAGACACAGTGAATATTTTAAATACGCAATGCATTGCGTGCTTCGCTCGCCAATTTTAAGCCTATATGCTATGGACGCACATGTGCGTCCGCTTTCAAATATTAGTGGTTATTACGTAGAAAGGTTCAAAAATTAAAAAATAATTAATTTCTACTCATTTAGGCTTTAAATATAAAAAAATAAAAGGTCAGCTCCTAGCATAGGAAATACGAAATTTGCGTAGCAGTGAACGTGTTAGTGAATACAATTTTAAAGCCTAGAAGAATACCATTGCGTCGTTTCTAAAGGTGATGGTTACTGTCCAAGGTTTAGGAGCCAGTTGAGACTTGCTTCTGCGCATGCTCCTATAGTGTAGGCAATACGAAATTTGGGTATCAGTGATCGTGTTAAAAGTGTATTCACTAACCGCCTGAGTACTTCGTTCTTCAAAATATTTTTCGACGTGTACATTCAACATTTTCTGAAAAAGGTAATTGTTTGAAAAGAGTTCCGACATGAAATGTGTGAGACGAGATTTACAGTTGTACAAGATTTTAAAATATAACAATTCCGTAAAATTAGGTAGCAAATTCTTTTAATTTACTTGGCACATTCGAGCCCATTGAAGGTTGTATTCTGTGTTAAGAATTTTTGAAATACTCTTTTAGTTCAAAAGTGAGATTTACATGGAACGAATGGAAAGCAGTCAGAAGTAGACATGTTGGTAGCCGTATTCGGTTGCAAAACATTGTAAACTTGAAATGGCGTCAGACTTTATTTCCAGCCATTGCACGCGATCGTGTTTTATAGCTTCACAGAGGCAAGTGAAGCTTTTTAAGGCTTGGAATTGTTTTGACATTTTATAAAACAATATTGCACGTGTTTATTGGTTCACTATTTCAGTAAATCGTATTCTTTCCAAAACTCTTTGTTCTTAATACAATTTGCAGTACATTGTTTGGTCGTTTCAATCTATAATACGTGTTTTACAAAGCTGGGCTACTTATAGATTGAAATTTCACGTAACGTACAATTTCGATACACTTTTTACACGATTTACTCAAATATTATGTGTCTAAATGTTTTTGCGAAGCTCCTCCAAATGTAAAATTAAGAAATAACTTTTCTCTCTTAATTAAAATAGTAAATTATCTTCCTTGTGTCACTTGTGGATGAAACCGTTTATCATTTTGTTGCCAGGTGCATAATTTTGCCAGGTTTTAGAAAATAGCGTTTTTTCAAAAAGTACTTTAAGTAAAGAAGATTTCGTTGGAATAATAATGATGGTTAATATGTTTTTTAGGTTTGTCTTTTTCAGTTTCAGGTTAATTGCGATTTTGTTGTTCCATTTTATTGTCTTTTTAAAATTTGGTTTTGACTTTTTTGTTTTAGGAAGTCAAGTTTTCTTCTTAATTAAGAATGATATCATGTGTATGCTTAGTTTTTTCAGCCATGGTTATTGCAGAAGTTTTTTATTTTAGTTTTGTCAATGTTATTAATTTTGTTTTTCCTATTTTAGTTTTATAAATATCTGATTGTTAGTTTTAGGTTTCCTTTATAATAGCACATAGCCAATAATTTTCATTCTTTGTAATTATTTTTCGGAACTCATGTTTGAATTTTTTAGTTAGACTATTTTTGTGTAAGTGTGTAGTTTACTAATTAAAAGTGCCAACCCAGCGGTCTTCGGACCATAGCTGAATGTGTGTTAATTGAAACGGAATTGGTTTAAAATGTAATTATGTCTCAAATAAAACACTTTTATTATTATAATTAAAATAAAAACCGAAGGTTATTAATATTTTTTACTTTACTTCAGTTAGATTAATGAACACAGAATAAGGTTATCTAAATAGTAGACCCTACACTATAATAACACTATTACAGACGTTGACTCATTCAATCATGTTTGTTTTTTTATATTAAACCTCATTGATTGTATATAATGATTATATATTTTATTTTTAAAGATATAATAACTAATGTAAATGTTTTTATTTTTTCCGTGTGCTTTAATTATGCTTTAATTATTTACTAAAAAAGGGATTAAAACGTAAAATCAGTTTTTTTTGCTGCTTTTTACTTTCTCCCCCTATACCATAGTATATGGAGAAAGTATTGTATTCGTCAAAATTTTCGAGTTTGAGTTTTTGGTGGAAATATCCGTTTTGGGTCCCCCTGAACCTAAAAAAGTGGTTTTCGGAGTGATGTCTGTGTGTGTGTCTGTGTGTCTGTGTGTCTGTGTGGATGTTATCAGACCTAGAGCCTAAACCAGTCGTCCGATTTTGATGAAATTTGGTATGGAGGTATTAATCCACGGTATCTCCAGGCGTTTTTTTCATGTTTGTGAATTTTTTATTTTTAAGGGTAATTTTCCCATAAAAACCCTTAAAATAACGGAAAAATCAACTTTTCTCAAAAACGGCTCTAACGATTTTGATTAAAATTTTATAGTTTATTAGGGACCTAAAGTACTATAAACTGTAAAATTTTGATCAAAATCGTTCGAGCCGTTTTTGAGAAAAGTTGGTTTTTCCGTTATTTTAAGGGTTTTTATGGGAAAATTACTCTTAAAAATAAAAAATTAAGTTCCTATAATGAGGGAGAAAGTATGTGTCAGTTTCCTGATACCGTTTATTTGAAGTATGACTCTGGTTTGAGTTATGAGTAAAGTTAAATTTTAAAATGTTCAAATTTAAGTGCCCAAATAAAATCTTGTTTTACAAATATAGTTCTGTGTGTAATCAGTTTAAATTGTGGTATAACTCAGGAAGGTCATGGTTTGCTAGGTTGTCATAGAAGAATAAATGTAAATTAAAATGTTTAGTATTTCAAGAATCGCAGACTACTTGTGCACCATTGTTGTGCTTCGCTTTGCTTTTATATTTTCAAGTGACCTGCTCAACACAAACAACCTTATTTCCATTTTAAATCTCGACTCTGTTGGAAAGACTAATTAGTATAACAAAATGGCCTTTAATTGCTACTTTGAGTTAAGTGGAAGCTATTTATTTTGTTAAGACGTTCCACAAAGTCTGGCTTTGTGAGGACCGCCTTGTACAGTCATATTATGTTCTTTGCCAATATTTGTACAGTATTACCAAACTAAATATGTTTTTACAGATCACGTGTGGAAGCAAACGTTTATAAATTACAAAAATTATTCAAAATTTGTTTCTTTTTCTTTTCTTTGGTGAGCCTAATGAAGACGGAAAAGCAGTGTATGTCAAGTGCAAACTATGTAAATCAGTAAACTAACGTTTGGAAAATTAATTAAATGTGTTGTACAGAATAATTAGTTTTTTTTTCATGTTGGTAGTTTAGGCAAATTATGCTCATAGCAGTTAGACTAAATTCTGTAAAATAACAGGCAACTCTATAAGTAGTGCAAATGTTATCAACGATTGTCAAGTTTCGCCAATTAATGATGGGAAAAAGGAATCGTCAGCTCCCAGCGGAGTAGATAATTAACTTGTCGGGCGGTTGGTTTTGACCCAAGACATTACACTTTTACTTTCTCCACCCTATACGTAGTATATAGAAAAAGTATTGTTTTCGTCTAAATTTTCGAATTTGAATTTTTAGTGGAATTATCTGTGTTGGTGCTCCCTGAACCCAAAAATATTTTTAGTGGAATTATTTGTTTTGGTGCTCCCTGAACCCAAAAAAGTGTTTTATTGGTGATGTCTGTCCGTGTGTCTGTTAGGATGTGTGCAGAGCTGGAGACCAAACCAACGGTCCGATTTTGATGAAATTTGGTATGTAGGTGTAGTTCTGGAATATCTCTAGGCGTTTTTTCATTTTTGCCAATGGCCAAAAAACGGCTCTGACGATTTTGATAAACTTAGGGTTATTTGTAGCCCTTAATGTACCCTACCATATGCAAAAAACCGCATCTTTCTAAAAATTCTCGTTTAGGTAATAATAATAATAACAACTGATTTTTGGGGGGTTTTTGGCCAAAAAACAGGTTTGTTTTTCAAAATTGTTCAAAACCTTTTTCGTCCATACAGGCCTAATTGTCATGTTTGGTGCAAATTTGTTCGAAATCGATCGAATAGTTTTAATAATAATATAATATAATAATATAATATGGATGTGTGTTACATGCATCTAATATTTTTCATGGTAACATTTTCCTACTTTTGCAATTGTAAATAGCCACCTCCTATGCTACTCTCGGGAAGGTATAAAGTTTCAACTGGTAGAAAGTATGTGGCAATTATCTGGTAACGTTTATTATTATTTCTTTTAAATACGTAAGCAGAACATAATATATCTCGTAGAATACTCGGCCATTGTATTGTCTCTATCAGAACTTGCCATTACCTGTCATCAATAAATGAATTTCAAATTTGTTTCGAAAGGAAATAATGTGATTTTATTAGATTTGAAAATACATTACTCAAAATTTGAAGAAAAAATCTCGAACCTAATTTCAATATAACGGGTAATATTAAAGCCACTATTAAAGGCAGCTATTATCATTACCATTAGCAATTGAAAATCAAGTTTACAATAAAGAATGGGCATTCTAGTATTCATTTATGAACCATTATCAAGTGGTCATATTTAAAATGCATAGTTACTGTACTATTAATTTGTAACTGAAGTTTTGAGTTAAATATGAAAATTCCTTTGTGCAACTCCCTTCATCTTTCAACCGTTTAATTTATTTTCCTGCAGTTGAGAAGTATTACTATTTGGCCATAATAAAAAACATAAATTACAATATTACCTAATATTTGATTAAGAAAGCAACATTTATGTATTACTATTTTTATTTATTGCATCAAGGGTATACCATTGGGTATATCATCGCCAGATCATCATAAGCATTTATTGCTCCTGAAATCTAAAACTACAGACATACAGAAAACTACAATGAATTAATAAAAGCAGTAAGATAACAATAGAAATAAAACTACCTATTTTAAATTCTAAAATTAATTATCAAGAAAAAACTGAAAGAATCATGAATTAAAACAAATAAAAAATATAAGCCTTTGAGTTAAAATAAAATATCAAAATAAAGAAAAACATTACTAGAACGTAACAACATTAAATATAAATATAAGATACTTCATATTTATATCTTACTTAGTCCTGTAAAATGTATGTATTTTGTACGTCATGTTAAGGTTCGGTTCCCTAAAATAACATAGGTATATCTTCACTTTTAAGCATACTTTTGTGTTATTTTCGTCAAAAAACGAAAGCTGTATTTTTTTCCTTAAAGTAAAATAGGTTCAGGGAGTTGATTGGTAAGGTTTTCTTTTTGCAATATCTCTTTTTGCAACTGAGTAAAAAGTTAATAAAGTTAACTATTTTGGACTATTTATATCATACGTTTATGAAAACAATAAATCGGGTTTTGAATTTATGTATTCAGCAATCAACATCCGCATATGACAAAGTAGTTTAAAATGAAACCAAATTTTTAAATTTATTCCACGAATTAACGGGAAAATTACTTATTCCGTTATGCATCTGTAGATTCAATATGGCGGACAGGGTATCCCCTTATATTCTTCGACTTCTTCAAACAAAACGTTCCGAACTTGAGTGACAAGCAAGGGAACAAATACAAGGCTAAGTACCCCGGCATTGATATTTGTTATGGACCAACGAGAGACAAATCGGAAGCTTATATTTAGTACAATTATATAACGAAGCGTAGAAACGGGAACGGGCTATAATGCACTGTAGGCTGTGGTGTGGCCTCTACAGAAGGTTGGCTTTACACTAAACCTAATGGGTTAATGTGGAACAACTGTACTAGGAGAATAAGCCGGTAAAGCAGAATAGCTATTGACTTAGTTAATTGGCAAATTGTAAACAAAAGCAATGAGCCAACATTTAGTGCAGGGTCTACTATTTAGTCTTCATTAATCTAACTGAAGCGAAGTAAAACATATAAATAACCTTTGTTTCTTATTTTTAGCTTTAGAATCAGTTCGTGAAATATTGTCATTAAATCTTGAAGCACCCTGTGAATTTGATTTAAAATATAACATTCAGTCCGTGTTTCAGTTTCCCGAATCTTCTGAACAAATATTTAAACAGCAGAAAGGAAATCTTCTAATCTTGCCCAATCTGTGTGATGCCATGAATTAAGAGAGATAAGATATTTCTTAATTTTACACTTGGAGGAGTCGGTCGAACGCGAAAAATGTAGACGTCTTCTGAGAAAAAAATGCCACAGTTGTGTATTTTGTGTTGTGAGTTACATTTTTTTGTGTTGTATGTAATGTGAACATTTTAATGGCTGAATGTTTGATGATGAAACATATGTTTCGAAACGCGTCATAAACATACGCTGAACGAAGTCACACGACGGATTCAAGGTAAAATGAGTTCTATATATTTGCCTCTGGAATCCTTATAAAATGACTTGGAGGAGCTTTGCAGAAACATTTAGACACGTGCTATTTGAGTAAATCGTGTAAAAAGTATATCGAAATTGTACGCCACGTGAAATTTCAATCAATAAGTAGCCTAAACAACCAAAACAATGTACTGCAAATTGTATTAAGAACAAAGAGCTTTGAAAAGAATACGATTTACTGAAATAGTGAACCAATAAACACGTGCAATATTGTTTTATAAAATGTCAAAACAATTCCAAGCCTTAAAAAGCTTCACTTGCCTCTGTGAAGCTATAAAACACGATCGCGTGCAATGGCTGGAAATAAAGTCTGACGCCATTTCAAGTTTACAATGTTTTGCAACCGAATACGGCTACCAACATGTCTACTTCTGACTGCTTTCCATTCGTTCCATGTAAATCTCACTTTTGAACTAAAAGAGTTATTTAAACTCATTTTTGAGTATAAGTATCCAAGTCACATAGATAATACAATTATGGTACTTACTTCCGTCTTGTGACTTATTGTAGCTTTTTTTTTTAAAATTACGCGTTTCGGAACTATGTTCCATCTTCAGATAATCACTCTTGAGAGATCGTTAGCACATTAAAACACTAAAAACACACAAACATACATATAAATTAAATACGAACAAAACTACACGGTGGGTGTACACCAACGGTTTCAACGGTTCCCGGACTACTGATAAGCGATGGCTTGACCAGTATTGTCCAATGTCTTATCTCCCAACGTCATCGCAGTGTCATACAATAAGTTGGAACGGAAATTAAGTTTCTCATTTAGTAAATCATTTCCGTTTTCTTTAAAAGCTTTCAGGTGACGTGCATAACTAGACTTTAAGTTGTAAATATTGCTGGTCGGAAGGTGCTCTTTGAATCTAGTTTTAAAGTTTCTGCCTGTTTGTCCTATATACTGGCTGTTGCAATCACTACAAGATATTCTATAAACACCTGTTAACGTTTCAACAGTTGTAGGTGTCTTTGGTCGCAGTATATTAGCTATATTGTGTTTTGTTTTGAAAGCGAGTGTTATATTCAACTTGTCCAACAAACTGAATTTTTTGGACTTAACTATAGAAAAACTGGAAAACACATTTAAATATAAAGTATATAGAAAACCCACTACAACAGATATTACTATACATTCAGACTCTCATCACCCTACATCACAAAAAATGTCAGCTTATTATAGTTTCATTCACAGATTGTTAACTATTCCTATGGACACAGACGCGTTCAAAGAAGAATTAAATACCATTAAATTCATAGCGAGGGCGAATGGTTACAAAGTTTCGATGATAGACAAAATAATGTATAGGCAGTTACATAAACTAAAAACACCTAAAAAAGAAAAAGTAAAAAGAACTTTTGTTTCTATGGAATACGGAAGCCTTTTCCCAGAAATTATAAGTAATATCTTCAACAAGTTGAATATAACACTCGCTTTCAAAACAAAACACAATATAGGTAATATACTGCGACCAAAGACACCTACAACTGTTGAAACGTTAACAGGTGTTTATAGAATATCTTGTAGTGATTGCAACAGCCAGTATATAGGACAAACAGGCAGAAACTTTAAAACTAGATTCAAAGAGCACCTTCCGACCAGCAATATTTACAACTTAAAGTCTAGTTATGCACGTCACCTGATAGAAAATAATCACGTATTCAACAGTTTTGACGTTAATTTCCATCCTTTACACATATGTAGTAAGGGCAAATACATGGATGCTGTAGAAGAATACGAAATTTATAAAGCTTTTAAAGAAAACGGAAATGATTTACTAAATGAGAAACTTAATTTCCGTTCCAACTTATTGTATGACACTGCGATGACGTTGGGAGATAAGACATTGGACAATACTGGTCAAGCCATCGCTTATCAGTAGTCCGGGAACCGTTGAAACCGTTGGTGTACACCCACCGTGTAGTTTTGTTCGTATTTAATTTATATGTATGTTTGTGTGTTTTTAGTGTTTTAATGTGCTAACGATCTCTCAAGAGTGATTATCTGAAGATGGAACATAGTTCCGAAACGCGTAATTTTAAAAAAAAGCTACAATAAGTCACAAGACGGAAGTAAGTACCATAATTGTAAAAGAGTTAATACAAATAAGAGAATTTGTTACCTAATGTTACGGGAATTGTAATTTTTTAAATCTTGAAGAACTGTAATTCTTGTCTCACACATTTCATGTTGCAACTCTTTTCAAACACGTACCTTTTATTCAGAAAATGTGAATGTACACGTTGAAAAATATTTTGAAGAACGAAATACAAACACGTGCACTGCTAAGGACGCACATGTGAGCTTGACACTGAAGACTATGAGAAGCGGTGGATGCAATGAGCATTGCGTGCTTAGCACGCCAACACCCGTATTCGGAGTATTTTCAATATACAATGCATTGCGTGCTTAGTACGCCAGCACCCGTATTGGGAGTATTTTCAATACACAATGCATTGCGTGCTTCGCACGATAATTTTAAGCCTATGTGCTATAGACGCACATGTGCGTCCGGTTTAAAATATTAGTAATTATTACGTAGAAAGGTTCAAATATACAAAATAAAGTAATGTCTACTCATTTAGGCTATAAATAAAAAAAATAAAAGGTCAGCTCCTAGCATAGGAAATACGAAATTGGCGTAGCAGTGAACGTGTATAGTGAATACACTTTTAAAGCCTAGAAGAATACCATTGCGTCGTTTCTAAAGGTGATGGTTACGGTCCAAGGTTCAGGAGCCAATTAGACTTGCTTCTGCGCATGCTCTCATTCACATTAATTGAACAAGTTAGTAGAATGACGAATGGGTTCTGTCGAACTATAACTTACCGCCAGCGTAAATTGTTGCATTTCTTTACAAATTGCAACTTTATTTTTAAATTTACCGCCATACAGCTGACTACATTGCCAGAACCAAAAAGCTATAATTTGTTTAAAAAACCCAAAACCTAATCAAAATGCATAGAAAGTATGCCGTTGCTACACATAGCAGTGTTCTTCCGTCGGTGAGACAGATTTTTACAATTTTGATTTCATATGAAGACAGAAACCATATTAACCATATGCCTTAAATTAAGTTAGAGTGCGTCTATTACACCTATAAGAATATACTTTCAAATTTTCGCTCTACCCTGATTATATGTCAGTCAGGTCAAAGTCGCTTATAATATATAGACTAGTAAGCCCCGTGAAAAAACACAGGCAGATCAATTAGATACACTTCAGAAATACATTATTTAAAAAAATATACTATTTAAAAACAACTGACTTTATCTAGGCCTACACTTTTTTATCTCGGTAAATGCGTCAAATTATAACTATTATAAAACTGTAGGACTACTTGTTAAAATTGTTTATTTACATCCGTTGTTATATATTTAAAAAAAGATAAAAATATAATATTTTAATTATTTTGTATTTCATATTGATAGATCAAATGAAATATCTTATTACTTATCTGTTATTATATTTCTGTTATTATCTGTTTATTACTGCTGTTAATATTTAACAGTAATAAATAATAATCAAATATAGGCCTATGTTATAGGAAGATGTGATCATGTTTCCGAAGTTAAACGAATAGGTATCTCTTCTTCAAATTTATATAAACGAATATATTGATGATAAAAGGTTGTATTTATATACAGTTCTGTTTATAACCTCAAAAGAAAATTTTATAACGTATTATAGCTTATATTAGTTATATAACTTTTATAAAAAAAAAACAACAACAAAAAACAATTTCGCAAGAAATTATAATGATTGAAGTTGTAAACATAACCCCAAAGTATAATACCCTGAGTTTTGTTTAAGAATTACAGATGATGGGTGACATCAGCTGAATGTTACTCACGTACGCACGTACACTCGCTTATATAGGAGTTGATACTCGAAGTGTAGACATAATCCCAAAGTATAATCTAAGCTGTGTTTTGTTTAAGAATTACAGATGATGGGTGAAATCGGCTGAATGTTACGTACGTACGGACGTACACTCGCTTTTATAGGAGTTTATTGTACAGTAACTACATTGTGGGATTACATTGGTTTTATTGGTTAAATTTTTAGAGAAAAAAATAAGTTTAAATTTCATGGAAATACGTTTTAATACACTTTTTCAATCGATTATGCTCCCTTCAAAAGTAGAATACAAATCTCACAACAGTCCCCTTACACACACCGGATATGCAATACGCACAGCATCACTGTAAGGAGGGGAAATACAAGGTCCCAACATTTATCATTGACCTTCAGTTTCGCATTGAAACATTTTATATCCCTCCTATTTAATATATAGCTTGTTAGTTTTAGATTTCGTCTGTGAACATTTCCTTGTCACGTATTGTTTCTTTTGTTGGTATATTAACCAATCTTTCTATATATCATTCTTCTGTACGTGTGTATCTTACTGAACCCCTCCTAAACGGCTGGACCAATTTTGATGAAATTTTGTGTATGTGTGTGATTGTTTCTGTGTGTGTGTTTTTTGAGTAGGTCCCGGGATAGTTTAGATTCACAATTAGACCCGGTAGGTGGCGCTGCGATCTGGTTCTAGGATTTTTTCTATATATAAAAATCAATGTTTGTTTTTTTGTCTTTTATAGACTCAAAAACTATCTGACCAAATTCGCTAAAAATTCACACTTTATCGATTTAATTGCCGGGAGTGTTTTTGACGTTACAATTAATTCAGTCTAAGAGGTTGAAATGGGATTGCTACCCCTACACAATAAATATAAATTAAACTAACTTCCTACAGGCTATAAAGCTAAAATTATGTACATTATTGTTACGGGATATACACAATTATTTGCAATTTTATTACTTAAGTCAAAGGGATGAAACGGAATAACTACATAATAATCCACTTACTTTTTCTATATTCTCAAAAAATAATTTTACTAAAATTTCACAATTTACACATATTAGTACCAGGATTGTTTTAATGGAATATCGTCTTATAAAGAAACAGATTTAATTAGGTTAGCTACCCCTATAAAATACATATAAATTGCACTAAATTCCTACAAACTATAAGTCTAAAATTATTTAATATTATTCTTAATGGATATAAACAACATTTGCAAATCGATTACTTAAGTCGAAAGAATTAAATGGGATAACTTCCCTTAAAAGTAAATCAAGCAATAGCGAAGCATTGCCAGTTTTTATATAAAATTCTTCTTTGCTTGTGTATGTCATTGAACTCCTCCTAAACGGCTGGATCAATTTTGTTTGTTTGAGTGGGTCCCTGGATGGTTTAGATTCTCAAATGGAACGGGTTGAATTGGAGTTACTGCCCCTATACAATAAATATAAGTTAAACTACTGTAACTTCCTACAAGCTATAAAGCTAAAATTATGTAATATTATTTTTAAGGGATATAAAATATTATTTTCAATTTGATTACTTAAGGGTCGGCTCTAGCTGTTGGCCATGTTGGCTGACACTCCATAAGACCAATGTTAAATTAAAATCCAAATTTTTCCTTTATTTTTGATCGGATAATTATGAAAGATGTGTCATTTTAAAGCTATGGCTAATATGCATGCAAATGGCTTTTCCAAAACTAAGAAAAACATTTTGTTTAATATTTATTAACAATTTAAAACATTGATCTTTAATATTTTTGTATGGTGTCACTATTAATTATATCGAAAAATCACCAAGCCATTCGGATAAAGAATTTTGTCCCCAAGAGTTTGGTATTTAAAAAAAAAACGCTATTTGAATAATTGCGGGTTTTAAATGGATTTAGGATGAGCAATGTCCGCGTAACCTACCGCCGCTATAGGGAGTCGCAGGTTGCTTTCTGTTTTACTAGAGCCGACCCTTAAGTCGAAAGGATGAAATGGGATAAATACCCTTAAAATTAAATGAAGCTATAGCGAAACATTGCCAGGTCCACTAGTCTTTGTATATTTAATTCTTCTTTGCTTGTGAATGTCATTGAACTTCCCCTAAACGGCTGGATCAATTTTGTGTGTTTGAGTGGGTCCCTGGATGGTTTAGATTCTCTAATCTAACGGGTTGAATTGGAGTTACTGCCCCTATACAATAAATATAAATAAAACTACTGTAACTTCCTACAGGCTATAAAGCTAAAATTATGTAATATTATTTTAAGGGATATAAAATATTATTTTCAATTTGATTACTTAAGTCAATGGGATGAAACGGATTAACTACCCTTAAAATTTAATAAAAATCCTCTTAAATTTTCTATATTCTCAAAAACTACTCAACTAATTTTATTTAAATTTCTCAATTTAGGCTATTAGTACCATGAATTTTTAGAGAGTATGGTCACTACAAACAAAAAGATTTAAATGTGGTAGCTACATCTATACAATAAAAATAAATTTCACTAAATTCCTACAAACTATAAATCTAAAATTGTTTAGTATTACTCTTAATTGATATAAAAAACATTTACAATTCGATTATTTAAGTAAAAGGGATGAAATGGGATAACCACCCTTAAAATTCAATGAAGCAATAGCAAAGCATTGCCAGGTCCACTAGTGTATATATTATATGTTTACAAGACGATGACACAAACAAACCAATCCTGAGTCCTCCCTTATTCATATTTTATCCAACCCTTATGCAAACGTGTTGCGCAGAATCGAGTCTATTTTCTGGTTTTTAATTGCGTAGAATTGCCCCTCTTTGTTGAATAGGCAAATATAATGATTCCAAGAAAAAACAATAATACTTACCAGGACTTCTGGCATAGTTTTGATAGCTGTATTTGAACCGCCTGAATTTCATATTAGTATTATTCATTAGTAGCCGAATTTAGTACAATTAAATTTATCAATTAACAAATTTTGTTTAATAGTTGTTCAAAACTGGACAATACATTATATTTTGTCTATCGTTAAAATTGCAATACATTAAAAAAATACATATACTTGAAAATAATATAGCCTACGTTAAAATAATGTCAGCAATTAAGTAATAGTATAGGGTAGGTATAAGGTATTGCTAAGCTGCAAGCTGCTCGTGTAATAGGGTGCAAATGTCGTGTGCAAGCTGATATCAGCATGCTGACAAACAGCGGATCGTTTTGATATTTTCACTAGCTGACATCAGCTTTACTTACTGCTCATGCGTCTGATCCCTTCCACACCAGCCAACACCCTTCTAAGTGCTCAACACCTAGCAAACTCTCCAACTTGTAGCGCTGCAAGCTGATACGTGTAACAGGGTACAAATGTCGTGTGCAAGCTGATATCAGCATGCTGACAAACAGCGGATCGTTT
>JAGFPH010001289.1:49943-65150 GCA_018207615.1 Philaenus spumarius
GTGTGGATCCATTCTTTCTGTTTTAATTAATAATTGTGCACCGAGTTAAGCACAAACACGCTGTGAGCGATCCTTGACCACGCGGTCGCTCTACCCGCACCGACCAGTTTTCATTTCACGAAACCAGAAGTTCAGATGAACATAAATTTCATGATTTTATTAAACACAAGACGCGTCGAGGCTCCGTGGCCTTCGTCCGAGATACCCCAGGTGTGTCTCCCTTTTTGTGTTGTGCCTTCGGCCCTGGTACGTGCGTTGCCAGGCTGGTGAGGTAGAGGAGTTTTCAATTTGGTGGTAAACGGAGAATAGCTTAAACTTCGTTTATTTAAACTATTGTAAACAATCTCTTTGCTGGTCCGTTTGTATGCACGAACTTAAAATGCATAAATGCAAGAACAGTTCATCTTAGAAATGAGTCTGCTCGCGGACGCCATTATTACTACCAGACCGAGACTAACTTGCTACTTTGGTTGGTTCCTTCCGACTAGCGCCCCTCCCACGTTTTAAAGTGGGTATTACACGCAGCAGCTTGCTGCGCAGCATGCTCATGTGTATGCTCATGGAGTTGCATGAAATATTACACTTATCAGCTTGCAGCGCTACAAGTTGAAGAGTTTGCTAGGTGTTGACCACTTAGAAGGTGTTGGCTGGTGTGGAAGGTATCAGACGCATGAGCAGTAAGTAATGCTGATGTCAGCTTGTGAAAATATCAAAACGATCCGCTGTTTGTCAGCATGCTGATATCAACTTATACACGACATTTGTACGCAGCAAGCTGCTACGTGTTATACCCCCTTTACTCTAATCTCTGGTATAAGCAAAATGTCTACATAGCCAATATAGTGTGCCCACTGACAGTGCGGATCCATTCCTACCCTACACTATTACTTAATTGCTGACATTATTTTAACGTATATTATTTTCAAGTATGTATTTTTTTAATGTATGCAATTTTAACGATAAGCAAAATATAATGTATTGTGCAGTTTTGAATAACTATTAAACAAAATTTGTTAATTGATAAATTTAATTGTACTAAATTCGGCTACTAATGAATAATACTAATATGAAATTCAGGCGGTTCAAATACAGCTATCAAAACTATGCCAGAAGTCCTGGTAAGTATTATTGTTTTTTCTTGGAATCATTATATTTGCCTATTCAACAAAGAGGGGCAATTCTACGCAATTAAAAACCAGAAAATAGACACGATTCTGCGCAACACGTTTGCATAAGGGTTGGATAAAATATGAATAAGGGAGGACTCAGGGTTGGTTTGTTTGTGTCATCGTCTTGTAAACATATAATATATACACTAGTGGACCTGGCAATGCTTCGCTATTGCTTCATTGAATTTTAAGGGTGGTTATCCCATTTCATCCCTTTGACTTAAGTAATCGAATTGCACATGTTTTTTATATCAATTAAGAGTAATATTAAACAATTTAAGATTTATAGTTTGTAGGAATTTAGTGAATTTATTTTTATTGTATAGGGGTAAGCTACCACACTTAAATCTTTTTGTTTGTAGAGACCATATTCTCTAACAAAAATCATGGTACTAAGAGCCTAAATTGATAAATTCAAGTAAAATTAGTTGAGTAGTTTTTGAGAATATAGACAATTTAAGTGGATTATTATTTAAATTTAAGGGTAGTTATTCCATTTCATCCCATTGACTTAAGCAATCAAATTGAAAATAATATTTTATATCCCTTAAAAATAATATTACATAATTTTAGCTTTATAGCTTGTAGGAAGTTACAGTAGTTTAACTTATATTTATTGTATAGGGGCAGTAACTCCAATTCAACCCGTTCCATTAGAGAATCTAAACCATCCAGGGACCCACTCAACCACACACAATTGATCCAGCCGTTTAGGAGGAGTTCAATGACATACACAAGCAAAGAAGAATTATATATACAAACTGGCAATGCTTCGCTATTGCTTGATTTACTTTTAAGGGAAGTTATCCCATTTAATCCTTTCGACTTAAGTAATCGATTTGCAAATGTTGTTTATATCCATTAAGAATGTTAAATAATTTTAGATTTATAGTTTGTAGGAATTTAGTGCAATTTATTTTTATTTTATAGGGGTAGCTAACCTAATTAAATCTGTTTCTTTGTAAGACGATATTCCATTAAAACAATCCTGGTACTAAGTGGATTATTATTTAGTTATTTCATTTCATCCCTTTGACTTAAGTAATAAAATTGCAAATAATTTTGTATATCCCTTAACAATAATATACATAACTTTAGCTTTATAGCCCGTAGGAAGTCAGTTCAATTTATATTTATTGCGTTGGGGTAGCAATCCCATTTCAACTTCTTAGACTGAATTAATTGTAACGTCAAAAACACTCCCGGCAATTATATCGATAAAGTGTGAATTTTTAGCGAATTCGGTCAAATAGTTTTTGAGTCTATAAGAGGACGAAAATACAAACATTGATTTTTATGTATAGAACAAATCCTAGAACCAGATCACAGCGCCACCTACCGGGTCCAAATGTGAATCTAAACTATCCAGGGACCTACTCAAAAACACACACACACAGAAACAATCACACACACAAAATTTCATCAAAATTGGCCCAGCCGTTCAGTGAGATACAAACGTACAGAAGAATGATATATAGAAAGATTGGTTAATATACCAACAAAAGAAGCAATACGTGACAAGGAAATGTTCACAGACGAACTCCAAAACTAACAAGCTATACATTAAATAGGAGGGATATAAAATGTTTCAATGCGAACTGAAGGTCAATGATAAATGTCGGGACCTTGTATTTCCCCTCCTTACATTCATGCTGTGCGTATTGCATATCCGGTGTGTGTAAGGGGACTGTTGTGAGATTTGTATTCCTACTTTTGAAGGGAGCAAAATCGATTGAAAAAATGCATTAAAACGTATTTCCATGAAACTTATTTCTCTAAAAATTTAACCAATAAAACCAATGTAATCCCACACTGTAGTTACCCTACACTTCTATAAAAGCGAGTGTACGTCCGTACGTACGTAGTACGTGTACGTGAGTAACATTCAGCCGATTTCACCCATCATCTGTAATTCTTAAACAAAACCCAGCTTAAATTATACTTTGGGATTATGTTTACACTTCAAGTATCAACTCATATATAAGCGAGTGTACGTATGTACGTGAGTAACATTCAGCTGATGTCAACCATCATCTGTAATTTTTCTTGTGAATTTTTTTGATTGTTTTTTTTTTTATAAAAGTTATATAACTAATGTAAACTATAATACGTTATAAAATTTGCTTTGAGGTTATAAAAAGAACTGTATATAAATACAACCTTTTATCATCAATATATTCGTTTATATAAATTTGGAGAAGAGATAACTATTCGTTTAACTTCGGAAACATTAATACAGCTTCGTATAACATATATTTGATTATTAATTATTACTGTTAAATATTAACAACTTCTAAATCATTTGATCTATCAACATGAAATACAAAATAATTAAAATATAATATTTTTATCTTTTTTTAAATATATAATAACGGATGTAAATAAACAATTTTAACAAATAGGCCCTACAGTTTTATAATCGTTATAATTTTACACATTTACCGAGATAAAAATGTGTAGGTCTAGATAAAGTCTGTTGTTTTTAAATAGTATTTTTTTAAATAATGTTTTTCTGATGTGTATCTAATTGATCTGCCTGTGATTTTTCACGGGGGCTTACTAGTCTATATATTATTTATTATAAGCGACTTTGACCTGACTGACATAAAATCAAGGTAGATCGAACATTTGAAAGTATTATGGGTGTTATAGAAGCTCTCTAACTTAATTAAAGACAAAATTTAATATGGTTTTCTGTCTTCATATTAAATCAAAATTGTAAAAAATCTGTCTCACCTACGGAAGAACACTGCTATGTGTAGTAACGGCAAACCTTCTTTTAGTTTTGATTAAGTTTTGGGTTGTCGCAAAAATGTTTTATAATCAAATTATAGCGTGTTGGTTCTGGCTGTATGGTGTAAATTTAAAAATAAAGTTGCAATTTGTAAAGCAATGCAACAATTTAAGCTGGCGGTAATTTATAGTTCGACAGCACCATTCGTCATTCTACTAACTTGTTCAATTAATGTAAATGAGAGCATGCGCAGAAGCAAGTCTAATTGGCTCCTGAACCTTGGACCGTAACCATCACCTTTAGAAACGACGCAATGGTATTCTTCTAGGCTTTAAAAGTGTATTCACTAACACGTTCACTGCTACGCCAATTTCGTATTTCCTATGCTAGGAGCTGACCCTTTATTTGTTTATATTTATAGCCTAAATGAGTAGAAATTACTTTATTTTTTTAGTTTTGAACCTTTCTACTTAATAATCAATAATATTTTAAACCGGACACACATGTGCGTCATTAGCACATAGATTTAAAATTGGCGTGCGAAGCGCGCAATGCTCTGTGTATTGAAAATACTCCTAATATGGGGGTTGGCGTGCGAAGCACGCAATGCTCTGTGTATTGAAAATACTCCCAACACGGGTGTTGGCGTGCCAAGCACGCAATGCACTGTGTATTGAAAATACTCCCAATACGGGGTTGGCGTGCGAAGCACGCAATGCTCAATACATCCGCCGCTTCTCATAGTATTCAGTGTCAAGCTCACACGTGCGTCCTTAGCAGTGGACGTGTTTGTACTTCGTTCTTCAAAATATTTTTCGACGTGTAGGCCTAAACATTAAACATTTTCTGAAAAAGGTACGTGTTTGAAAAGAATTCCAACATGAAATGCGTGAGACGAGAACTACAGTTGTTCAAGATTTAAAAAATTACAATTCCCGTAAAATTAGGTAGCAAATTCTCTTAATTTACTTCGCACGTTTGAGCCAATCAAGGTTGTATTCTGTGATGAGCATTTTTTAAATACAGTACCGGTACTCTTTTAGTTCAAAAATGAGATTTACATGAAACGAATGGAAAGCAGTCAGAAGTAGAAATGTTGGTAGCCGTATTCGGTTGCAAAACATTGTAAACTTGAAATGGCGTCAGACTTTATTTCCAGCCATTGCACGCGATCGTGTTTTATAGCTTGACAGAAGCAAGTGAAGCTTTTTAAGGCTTGGAATTGTTTTGACATTTTATAACACAATATTGCACGTGTTTATTGGTTCACTATTTCAGTAAATCGTATTGTTTTCAAAGTTCTTTGTTCTTAATACAATTTGCAGTACATTGTTTGGTCGTTTCAATGCATAATACGTGTTTTACAAACCTAGGCTACTTATTGATCGAAATTTCACGTGGCATTCAATTTCGATACACTTTTTACACGATTTACTCAAATAGCATGTGTCTAAATGTTTTTTGCAAAGCTCTTCCAAGTCTTTGTACAACTATCCAAGTCACAAATAGATATAACTAATGTTACCTTGAATCCGTCGTGTTACTTCGTTCATCGTATGTTTATGACGCGTTTTGCAACATATGTTTCATCATCAAATATTAAAACATTAAAATGTTCACATTACATACAACACAAAAAAATTTAACTCATAACACATAATACACAACAGTGACATTTTTTCACAGAAGACGTCAACTTTTTTCACGGTCGAACGACTCCTCCAAGTGTAAAATTAAGAAATAACTTTCCTCAATTAATTCATGGGACATGGCATCACACAAATTGGGCAAGATTAGACGATTTCCTTCCTGCTATGTTTAAATATTTGTTCAGAAGATTCGGAAAACTCAAAACACGGACTGTGTGTTATTTTTAAAATCAAATTCACAGGGTGCTTCAAAATTTAATGACAATATTTCACGAGCTGCTTCTAAAGCTAAAAATAAGAAACGAAGGTTATTTATATGTTTTACTTCAGTTAGATTAATGAAGTCTAAATAGTAGACCCTGCATTAAATGTTGGCTCATTGCTTTTGTTTACAATTTGCCAATTAATTAAGTCAATAGTTATTCTGCTTTACCCAGCTTACTCTCCTAGTACAGCTGTTCCACATTAACCCATTAGGTTTAGTGTAAAGATAACCTTCTCTACAAAAGCTGTAGAGGCCACAACACAGCCTACAGTGCATTATAGCCAGTTCCCGTTTCTACGCTTCGTTATATAATTGTACTAAATATAAACTTCCGATTTGTCTCTCGTTGGCCCATAACAAATATCAATGCCGGGATACTTGGCCTTGTATTAGTTCCCTTGCTTGTCACTCTAAGTTCCGAGCGTTTTATTTGAAGTCAAAGAATATTTATTTAACATAACATACAAAGTACAATACATACCATTTACAGAACTAAGTAAGATATAAATATAAAGTAATTAATGTTGTTACGTTCTGATAGTGTTTTTTTTTATTTTGATATTTAATTTTTATCTCTAAAGCTTATATTTTTTATGATTCTTTCAGTTTTGTTCTTTATAATTTTATGATTTCAAATAGTTTTATTTCTATCGTTATCTTACTGCTTTTATTAATTCGTTGTAGTTTTCTGTATGTCTTTTAGATTTCAGGAGCAATAAATGCTCATGTTGATCTGGCGATGATATACAATAAGATCCGCCTTGAAGCGAAAAATAAAAATAGTAAGTAAATTTTGCTTTCTTAAAGCTTGGCAGACCCAGTCACCATCTTTAATTTCAACTCCCATAAGAGTAATGTCAAACGGGTAGTAAGATTACTGGAGTAATAATGATCAGAAAATTATTCTGAATGTGTCATTTTAAAAGTTAGGACAGTCCGAATGTGGATATCTTTTCATTTTTAAAATGTATTTTTAACTAAATTTGTTCTTTGTTAATTCACTCAAAATAAAGTTTGATTAGATTTTTCAACTGCTGCAAAACAAATTAAAAGGTTGAAAGATGAAGGGAGTTGCACAAAGGAATTAACTCAAACTTCAGTTACTACAGTATTTAATAGTACAGTAACTATACTTTTTAAATGAGACCACTTGATAATGGTTCATAAATGAATACTAGAACGCTCATCCTCTATTGTAATTTTGACTTTCCATTGATAATGATAATAATAATAATAATAATAGCTTCCTTTAATAGTAGCTTTAATATTACCCGTTATATTGAAATTAGGTTCGAGATTTTTTCTTCAAATTTTGAGTAATGCATTTTCTAATATAATAAAATCACTCTATTTCCTTTCGAAACAAATTCTAAATTCACCTATTGACGACAGGAACTGGCAATTTCGGGTAAAAACAATACAATGGCCGAGTATTCTACGAGATATAATATTTTCTGCTTACGTATTTAAAAGAAATAATAAAAGTGTAACGTCTTGGGTCAAAACCAACCGCCCGACAAGTTGAATATCTACTCCGCTGGGAGTTGACGATTCCTTTTTCCGATCATTAATTGGCGAAACTTGACAATCGTTGATAACCTCTGCACTACTTATAGTGTTGCCTGTTAATTTACAGAATTTAGTCTTACTACTATGTACATAATTTTCCTAAACTACCAACTTAAAAAAAAAAACTCTAATTGTTTTTAACGGCACATTTAATTAATTTTCCAAATGTTAGTTTACTGATTTACATATCTTTACACTTGACCTATACATCTGTCCCGTCTTCATTAGGATCACCAAAGAAAAGAAAAAGAAACAAATTTTGAACAATTTTTGATAAACGTTTGCTTTCACGTGATCTGTAAAAAACATATTTAGTTTGGTGATACTGTACAAATATAGGCAAAGAACATAATATGACTGTACAAGGCGGTCCTCACAAAGCCAGACTTTGTAAAACGTATTAACAAAATAAATAGCTTCCACTTAACTCAAAGTAGCAATTAAAGGCATTTTGTTATACTAATTAGTCTTTCCAACAGAGTCGAGATTTAAAATGGAAATAAGGTTGTTTGTGTCGAGTTGGTCACTTGAAAATATAAAAGCAAAGCGAAGCACAACCGTAGTGGATAAGTGATCTGCCATTCTTGAAATACTAAACATTTTACTTTACCTTTATTCATCTATGACAACCTAGCAGACCATGACCTTCCTGAGTTATACCACAATTTAAAATGATTTGTACAGTTTAAATAGTAAAGAACTAAATTTGTAAAACATGATTTTATTTGTGCACTTAAATTTGAACATTTTAAAATTTAACTTTACTCATAACTCAAACCAAAGTCATACTTCAAAATGGCAGCAAAAAAAAAAAAACCCCCACAGATTTTACGTTTTAATCCCTTTTTTAGTAAATAATTAAAGCGCATGGAAAAAAATTTAAAAAATTACATTAGTTATTATACCTTTAAAAATAAAATATATAATCTATCTATATATAAAAGCGAAATGGCACCGATTCATTCATCAGCAGAACTAAAAATCTACTGAACCAAATGAGTTCAAATTTGGCAAGCATGTTCAGTTGGACCTTTAGACGCGCACTAAGAACGGATTTTGAAAACATTCCAAAGATACGCCCAATATTCGCGTTTTTCTAGCAATTTTTGCGTTTTCTCAGCTTTTTCGAGAACTAATTGGCAGAAAATGTTGAAATTTGGTAGGTACTTAGGTTCGTTTAAGGCCGAAAAGTAGTCTGTTAAAAAATGTTTGAGATTCTTACAAAATTACGCCAGAAATAGGCGTTTTTGCATTTTTCCTTGCGTTTTCAATGCGTTTTTGATCATCCTCAAATTACGCCCGAACGGATTGGAATGAAATTTGGTATGTAGCTTCCTCTAGGGCCTTAGGCGCTCTCTAAGAAAAAGTATGAAAAATTTCGAAATTTTAGGAGGGGTTTGGGGGGGATCAAAGTTACTAAAATCATAATTTCAGATCTTTTATTATTATGACAATAGTGCTTTTATTATTTAAGATCTATATATATAAAAGCCAAATACCACTCACTAACTGAACACTTCAAAAGATTACAATTACGTTAAAAAGACTGAAAATACTAACCACCACGGGCAACGCCGTACGTGTCAGCTAGTCAGTATATTATATAATCAATGAGGTTTAACATAAAAAACAAACATGATTGAATGAGCCAACATCTAGTGTAGGGTCTACTATTTAGATAACCTTCTGTCTTCATTAATCTAAATGAAGTAAACTAAAAATATTAATAACCTTTGTTTTTTACTTTAATAATAATAATAATAATAAGTGTTTTATTTGAGACCTAATTACAATTTAAACCAATACAGTTTCAATTAACTATGGTCCTTAGAAAGTCTGCTGGGTTGGTACTATTAATTAATAAACTACACACTTACATAAAAATAGTCTAAGTAATTCAAACATGAGTTCCAAAAAATAACAAAATTACAAAGAATAAAAACTATTCCCTATGTGCTATTATAAAGGAAGCCTAAAACTAACAATCAGATAATTTATAAAACTAAAATAGGAAAAACAAAATTAATAACATAGACAAAAATAACATAAAAAACTTCTGCAATAACCATGGCTGAAAAAACTAAGCATGCACATGCACATGATATCATTCTTAATATACCCCATTATGAAGAAAACTTGACTTCCTAAAACAAAAAAGTCAAAACCAAATTTAAAAAAAACCAACAATAATAATAAAATGAAACAAAAAATTGCAATTAAGCTGAAACTGAAAAGAAAAACATAACCAAACATAGTATAACAAATCGTTTAGTAACTTTATTTAACCGTCATTTTCATTATAATTAATCTCGTTTACCAAAAACCATCGATACTGCCACGCTTGTCTCAAATATTTATACTTAACCAATCTCGCCCGTTCAAATACGCAACGAAAACTTCTTTACTCGAAATACTTTTTGTAAAACAAACACTTTTTTCTAAAACCTGACAAAATTGTGCAACAAAATGATGAACGGTTTCATCCTCAAGTGTATTACACAAGGAAGGTAATTTATTATTTTAAGAGAGAAAAGTTATTTCTTAATTTTACACTTGGAGAATCTTCATATTTAAACAGGTACGATTAGAAGAAATCGTGTAGAAAGTGTGTCCAAACTGTATGCCACATGAAATTTCGATCAATAAGTAGCCCAGCGTTGTAAAACAGCATTATGCAGTAAAATCAACCAAACAATGTACTGCAAATCACATTAAGAACAAAGAGCTTTGAACAGAATACGATTTACTGAAATAGTGAACCAATAAACACGTGCGATATTGTGTTATAAAATGTCAAAACAATTCCAAGCCTTAAAAAGCTTCACTTGCCTCTGTGAAGCTATAAAAAACGAACGCGTGCAATGGCTGGAAATAAAGTCTGACGCCATTTCAAGTTTACAATGTTTTGCAACCAACATTTCTACTTCCGACTGCTTTCCATTAGTTCCATGTAAATCTCTTTTTTGAACTAAAAGAGTATTTCAAAAATTCTTATCACAGAATAAAATATCTTCAATGGGTTCGAATGTGCCAAGTAAATTAAAAGAATTTGCTACCTAATTTTACGGGAATTGTTATATTTTAAAATCTTGAACAAGTATAATTAATTCTCGTCTCACACATTTCATGTCGGAACTCTTTTCAAACACTTACCTTTTTCAGAAAATGTTGAATGTATACGTCGAAAAATATTTTGAAGAACAAAGTACTCAGGGGGTTAGTAAATACACTTTTAACACGTTCACTGCTACGCAAATTTCGTATTTCCTACGCTATAGGAGCATGCTCAGAAGCAAGTCCAATTGGCTCTTAAAACCTTGGACCGTAACCATCACCTTTAGCAACGACGTAATGGTATTCTTCTAGGCTTTAAAAGTGTATTCACTAACACGTTCACTGCTACGCAAATTTCGTATTTTCTATGCTAGGAGCTGACCTTATATTTTTTTATATTTAAAGCCTAAATGAGTAGAAATTAATTATTTTTTATTTTTGAACCTTTCTACGTAATAACCACTAATATTTGAAAGCGGACGCACATGTGCGTCCATAGCATATAGGCTTAAAATTGGCGTGCGAAGCACGCAATGCATTGTGTATTTAAAATATTCACAATACGGGGGTTGGCGTGCGAAGCACGCAATGCATTGTGTATTGAAAATACTCCCAATACGGGAATTGTTTTATTTTCAAATCTTGAACAACTAATTCTCGTCTCTTTTCAAACACAAAAAGTGTAAAGCGTTTAACCCATCCGTCCATTGTTACCTAGATAAACGGCTACTCCATATTAAATAAACGACCTTGCGTTTGACTTAGCAAAACTTCTGAGTTGTAGAAAACGTCCACGCTGATTATAGTGTTTTATTTAGGTTAGCGATTTGGCGTCAACACCTCTTAACATAGCAGTAAAACACCTCTCTAAGTAAAACACTTGGCACAAATACTTTCCTAGTAGATACAGAGAGTTTGATATTGGATTGCCTTACGATGTAGAAGGCAATCGTAAGGCTTACTGGGTAGAACATTCAAACATTGATGCAAATAAACTGTTTACGAGTTTTGACGACGTTAAGGTTCAGTTAACGATCCTTAACGATCAGTTGTTAACGTTCCTAATTAATTTCAATAATTGTTTCACCTTTGGAACGTATATTTTTTTCTTATAAGCTTTATTTTATGCGCGTGTGGAATATAGTAAGGGTTTGATATTGATTCCAATTCTATCTGAAAATTTTGCATGTATAAACGGTCTTGTAAACGAGATATTAGCATACCTGCTTCCAAAGCTTAAAGTCCTCGGTTCAAATCCGATTGATAATCAAGGTTGAATGTTTTGTTCTGGTTGGGAATAAGTTTATTTAAGGCTCGGCAGAATGAAAATTATTTCTGAGTTGACCGCAGCTCTCCAAGTGGCAGAGCTGTACACTGCTAGCATTGAGTTTGCCAGTTTTTAATTCTTCCGCTAGCATATATAGGCCAGATTCAAGAAGGTGGAAAATAGAGGGTTACAGACGTAACGCTGACTGTAAATGTACAGAAATGTGCAAGCGAGATAGTTTATGGGTGGTATGTGTTATTAAACACAGCTTTCTCTCACACATTGAACATTAACGGATATATTATTTTTCTAGTATTAATCCGCGAGCAACAAGTTGATGGGCTAAACACCAGAGTGCAGACTAAACACTCGAGTAGGCACACAAATTCGACGCGTGCATGCTTCCACAATAACGTTGATTTTTCGTTATAAACTATCCAAAATTATTAAAATTATTTTTATTTGAAAAATTAAACTTCGAGTGTGGTGATCTTTTTACATTTTTTATATTTGCATTACTGAATAAGAAATAAAATCACAAACTTTGAAATAGATTTAAGTCAAAGAACAAATTTAAGTTAAAAACAAATTTTAAAACTAAAAGATATCCACATTCGGACTGTCCTAACCTTTAAAATAACACATTCAGAATAATTTTCTGATCATTATTACTCCAGTAATCGTATTACCCGTTTAGCATTGCTCTTATGGGAGTTGAAATTCAAGATGGTGGCTGGGTCTGCCGAGCCTTAAAGCGAAGATAGTGTCCGGTGATTCCGCCTCAAAATAAAAAATGTGTACGTACAATGAATTAAAGCAAAATTAGTATTGAGATATGTATTATTCTAAACGAAAACAAAAAGATCAGATTTATGAGAAATTTCAACATGTAAATGTTAGAATAACTCATAGTTTTTCGGCAAAATTAAGATGTTAAAAAAGTGTTACACTATCTTTAACATTTTTAGAAATATGTTTAATTCACATTTGTAATATAATCGCACACCTAGCAAAAAAAACGAAAATTTTTGGAACCAAGTTCCTTAAAGCGGGTTGCGGTAGGAGTTAAAAATATAATGCGTAACGAAAAAAAATGTTATTACAGTAATTGATTGCTAAGGCAATAACAAATATAAAACACGAGTAATGAAAAAAAGTTACCAAATTGGTTGCTACGGCATTGAATATAAATACATTCAAGAAAATTTGTTTTGGTTCATCAATTTAAATTAAGAGGCGATCGGTTCCGTCCGGCGTAGTTCAGCTATTATCGTCAAGCGCTGAAATTTTAGGTTAGGCCTAGAAAATAATTTTAAGTCTAGGCCTAACCTAAAAATTATTGTTTGTATGTTGCCGTTAAGACTAGTAAAATAAATTAAACATACACACAATAATTTTAGGTTAGGCCTACACGAATGAACCAACATTTTATGTTTATTGAATGTGTTTACAATGAATGGAGATTTAACTGTGTTTACCATCTTAAGTTTGGTGTTATAATTAATTCTACACCTTTATTATAATAACAACATTAAACGTATGGAAACAGTAAATATTTGTATAAAAAACAATCTAATAATAAACGGCAATTGAAAGATTAAAATTATGTGTGTATTTTGCCGTTATTAATGCTGGTAAAAGAATTGAAGAAAAGGCGTGATGAGCTTCGTTCCTGACTGGGGTCACACGATCGCACATATTTACTTTTTTTTTTATTTATAGAGCAAAATTGTTATTTGGAATTAGATTTACAGTTTTATTCCTTATAGTACAAGTTTCTGTTAGCGGCAGACTCTGTTAATAGTAGGCTACCAACATCTTTCCAGTATTCTTGATTCATTAACTCAGAAGATCATGTGAGTAAGTAAAACTGTTAGTTAAACCCTCGAAGCGAACATTTAATGAGACCGACAACTCTACGACATGATTGAGAGTGTGCAGCCACTCATTAAAATTGTATCGGACTGATGCAGATTAAGGGCTGAAATGATTTTACCGCTCACTAACTTCCACCCTAAACTAGAGGGTGGCTTATCTTGATCCGGCGGTGGATGATTTGTTGTGGGAACATTGGATAAAGCTTGTCAGGTGGGAATAGGTTGTCAATACACTGATACGGTGATATTCAGTCGATGACAAACGCTCACCAATTTCAGCTGTTGGAATTGAATCGGTCAAGATGAATAGTTAACAAACCGATTTCAAACGATTAAGGATATGTTTGTATGTCATTTAAAACAGGCATAGCCTAGACACATTTTACAGGATAACAGGAAATCTGTAACAAGCGAGAAAATCAAAACGATGAAAGACTAATGAAACACATAAACAAACACTTTCTTGAAAACAAGAGAAACAATTTGTAGGTAACTAAACTCATAGTAATGACTCCATTGTGAACTCCAGAACAAATTTGTAAATAAAAAGCATATATTATATACTTTTTAAAATAAGTTCATCAATCGTGTTTATTAAGGTTCGCCAGACCCAGCCACCATTTTGAATTTCAACTATCATAAGAGCAATGTTAAATGGGTAATAAGATTACTGGAGCAATAGTGAACAGACAATTATTCTCAATGTGTCATTTTAAAAGTTAAAGACAATCAGAATGGGGATATCTTTTAGTTTTTTAATTTGTTAACTAAATTTGTTCTTTGACTTAACTCAAAATCAAATCTTGCCATTGTTTTTCTTATTCAACAATGCAAATATAAAAAATGTAAAAAGATCACCACTTTCGAAGTTTAATTACCTTTCAAATAAAATAATTTTGGATAATTTATGACGAAAAATCCACGTTTTATGGAAGCATGTACGTCCAATTTGTGTTCCTACTCGAGTGTTTAGCCTGCACTCTGGTGGTTATATCATCAACTTGTTACTCGCGGAGGAATACTAGACAAATAATATATCCGTTAATGTTCAAAGTGTGAGAGAAAGCTGTGTTTAATAACACATACTACCATACATTGTCACCCATGCACATTCCAGTACGTTTACATTCAGGGTTACGTCCGTAACAGTCTATTTTCCGTTTTTATGAAGCTATATTTGCTAGTGGAAGAATGAAAAACTATGAAACTCAACGCTAGTAGTGTTCAGATCTGCCACTTGGAGAGCTGCGGTCAACTCAGAAGTATTTTTCACTCTTGAAAAGCATTAAATATCAACTCTTATACAGCAGTTTTGCCATTTCTAGATAGCTTGAGGAGTGCTTTAAGTAATCTTAAATGGAAAACTGAAAAGCGTAGGTGTACCAATTTTTACAGATCCCAGACCCAGTAACAGTTTGTTTATTAACTCGTGGTTATTTCTAGTCCCAAATTGTAAAATTTGTAAAAACCCCATATGATAATAAGCTTAAACATCCATTGAAGGCATGTAAACTAAAGAAATGTTTCTTGCTCCTGGACTGAAGGAAGATATACAATTATTACCAGTAAAGACCCGCAATTGACTCCCAATTTTTTTCAAATTTTGGGGTATATTCACTTTGA
>JAGFPH010001289.1:74648-125959 GCA_018207615.1 Philaenus spumarius
AGTTTTAAACTATAAATAACAACTATATGGCTTAGAAACAGTTTAGTAAACTAACGGGGGGGGGGGGGGGTTGTGCTCTTAATCAAACAGAAATTCGGAAATTGATTGACAGTAGACAAACATTCAACACCTCTTTGTCTAAGTTAATTTGGAAAAGATTACGGCTGGTATATTTGTTCATAATTCAGCAATTTAATAATTTATCTTGGAAAGCAATAAACGTTGTTTATAAAGGCAACACCTTTTGTTAAACTTAAGTTTTTTTCCAAGTCGTAGTATTGTATAACCTTAAGGCTCAGCAGACCCAGCCACCATCTTGAATTTGAAGCCCCTTAAGAGCAATGTTATAAGATTACTAAAGGTTATAGTACAGTCAGTCTGTGGGTATCTTTTAGTTTTTCAAATTTTGTTTTAAACTAAATTAGTCCTTTTACTTAGGCTAACTCAGAATAAAAGTTTGCGATTTTTTCTTATTCATTAATGCAAATTCATAAAACAAAAATTAAAAATACAACCACATTCGAAATTGAATTACCTTTAAAATAAAAGTACTTTCAATTATTTTTGGATAATTTACGTCGAAAAAATCCACGTTATCGTGGAAGCATGTACGCGCCGAATTTGTGTTCCTACTCGAGTGTTTAGCCTGCACTCTGGTGGCTATCACATCAACTTGTTGCTCGCGGAGGAATACTGGAAAAATAACACATCCGTTAGTGTTCAATGTGTGAGAGAAAGCTGTGTTTAATAACACATACTACCATACATTGTCACGCATGCCGTTTCAGTACGTTTACAGTCAGGGTTACGTCTGGAACCCTCTATTTTCCACCTTTACGAAGCTGCCCTACATTTGCTAGCGGATGAATGAAAAACTAGCAAACTCAATGCTAGTAATGCACAGCTCTGCCACTTGTAGAGCTGAGGTCAATTCAGCAAATATTTTTCACTCCTGCCGATCCTTAATTGATAATTATTTATATTATAGGCCTAATCATTGTGGATTAAATTATATCGATGTACGACAAAAATATGGGAGATCGATAAGAGTAGGAAAACATCTAATTCATTCAAATTATGTTAAATCTTGCTGAAAAGTTAGAAAATTTAATAAACAAATGAATTACTGAACGTTTTAAAATTGATGTGCAATGTAATCAATGTTAGTTTATTTTACCAGATTATTATTAATTTTACTTGTTTTGTTTTGAAACTTTTGTATTTAAAAAATGGTTTAAATATTACAAACACTCTTAACATATAATAATGGTTTTGAAGGCTACATTTATACATAGGCTATATATATAATAAATTTTTGTATTTTTGATGAAATTTTAGCTCTTCCACATATTTGCGATAACCATTGTTATTTTTGAAGAGTTAAAATATGATTTTAAAATGTGCCGAACGCCATGTTGAACTAATATTGAGCTGGGTGTGCACTTTAGGTACTTTATTTTTTCTGTATTTCTTGAGTAGCGAGAAGAATTCTTACACGCACGATACGTGGTAATCATATTTCCTGTCGTTACAAGATCAACGGAGCTCATTTTCTAAGTAAACCCAAATACGCAGGCGTCAAAACTCGCTTCCAGCTTTTGGCCAAGGGGTGTCGTTAATGTATGCACCCTTACATGTGTAAACAGCGGCGAGGGTTCAAGATTATGACGTCAACTCGACCCAAGCCCGATCACAGACTATCGATGGTAGGCCTACAATCAGATATTGTACAATCTTCATCAAACTGTGGACTCACTGGGTTGTGTAAGCGGCTTTGGTTTTATCCGACCAAACTCTACCTTCTCCCTACTGACTGATTTGCTGATCTATCCCCTTGTTAGAGGCTTCTGAGTAGTTTAGTACAGATGTGAGGAGAGTTTAGGACATTTAAATTAACAGTTCCACGGATTGCTATGGTTTTCATTAGTGAATTTCTATGGGAAAGATGAGCTATTGCATTGAGACTTAAGGTCTGGAGTAGTAAATGAGCACACGTCATAGTCCTCAGAACATGTTTTGTATTGTCATTAAAAATGTTATACGCATATATGGGGTCTTTTTTTAGTAGAGGAACGCCATGAATGTTGAATATGCAGGTAAACATACTGTGACTAAAGACTATAAGTTAGAACTTCAGGCTATTTTTTTTAAATGCTTGCATTTCTGTTATATAAAATAACTGAATGGATGTTACTAACTTATATAATATGTTTACAAAATTACAATTAAGTAATATGTGTTTGTTTACAAAATTACAATTAAGTAATATGTGTTAGTTTTTCTTACTCTGACTCTATATAAAATTTTTAAGGAGTGGCGGTCCTCTTCTAAAAAGATTGTTTTTAGGCCTATATGTACTTGCACTCTATAACGGCCGCATTTTAAGTCCAATTTGGTTGTCTATATCGCTTGGACGATTTCGTTAAAAATCCACGAACCTTAAGTACGTTTTTTTTGACAGGAAGTAATTAGTTTTTTTTTTTTTAATTTTCCGTACTAGAATGGACCTTTTTTAGGGTTTTATCTAAAAAATAAATGCAGAATATTATTCTGCACATTTTGTTTTTTACACGACCTTGTAGCTCGCTTGGTTACCCCAAAATATATCAAAACGTAAAATACCATTAAAATACCCGGTTCAAATCCACGTGGAGGCATCTTCTGATCCGAGACCGAGTTTGTGCGCTGCGAGCGAAGCGAAGCAGATCATGACCCGTTGCCGCAAGGTCGAGGTGCAAACTCCCAAAGCAAGTGTTTCCGCTGCGAGTGGAACGAAGGCCTAGGTGTGAACAAATTCTACTAATATATCTTATACACGCAGGTAGCTATTCAGCGCATTGGTAAGTAGACCAATTTCCCAAATTGTTGGTTAAAAATCTAAAACATAAAAAACTTAATTTTGGAAATATGCTCAATCGCGTCAGCGGTTCAGCTGCGTGGTCGAATTTTTATTTTTTAATATCACTAACTTTTTCATAGTAGCCATAATTCGAATTAAAAAAATCAGCTGTCCATTGGTTATTTTTAAGGGAAGATAACGATTATAACCAAAGAGGGAGCTTAGGCACTACATTATCTCTCCTTTTAGTTGTTAGTACCAGGAGACCGAGCTAAAGCTCGATTATAAGCAGGGCTATGATTTCAATAATAAATATTGGATTATTGAGTTTTGAGGTTAGGCCTATAACATTAAACAACTAAATAAAGGGTATATACAACATTAGGCTTACCTGTAATAAAAATACAGTTTAAAGGGTTAAACACAATCTCAACGCTATGCCTCAGAAATAAGTCAGGCCTAAATTAAAGTTTAATATTTCAATATCGATTTAGGCCTAGGGCCTAGTTCGCTCACGTCAATAACTATTATTGCAAATTTCCGTGAACATCGTTTAGGTTAGGCCTATAACATTAAACAACTAAATAAAGGGTATGTTTATTTAGCAGAAGTATTCGTTGCCATGGTAACTATAAATAGATACAACATTAGGCTTGCCTCTAATAAAATACAGTTTAAAAGAAAACAGATGATTATTGTAATGGCATTGAAAACATTTGCATCAGCTGTGCTTCGTTTAAAAGAAAACAGATGATTATTGTAAATGACATTTAAACATTTGCATCAGCTGTGCTTTGTATTGTTTAAAATGGACAAATTTCACCTTTTAATTTAATAAAAAGACGTAGAAAACGAATTTTCACAGACTGGTTACCATTTCCAATCGATTTCTCGTGGCCAAAAGCTCCCATATAAAATCAAAAAATCAAAAATCCTTAGACGGAGATTCCAGATCCATTTAGCAGACAGACAATTATCTCTCGCTTTAGAAGATAAGATTATTTTTCAACTTTATCGGGTTAAATACGTATTTGACCCAGGTAGCGTCGTGTTCAGAACACCTGTGTGTAAAAGGTCTGGAAGCAAGGCGTTGAGGATGCGATACCAAGATAATGGACCCGAGTCTCGCGTGGAACGTAATTGATTGTATTGGAAGTGATGTCGAACGGATACTATAGCCTAGGGGAGACATTGTTGGGAAAGTCGAGGCACAGCGCGCTGGCGAAATAGTGCATTGCATCGGTCGGCCGGCCAACGACAATGGAAGTGGATTCGTCACGTCTGCGTCCAGCCGTTGCTCAAGCAAAACTACACAGTAGACTATCTCAGAACTAAATAAAGGATGTTATGCATTTCCTCGAGAGAAACACGCGACCTGATACCGTGAACCCTGTTGTTACGAAATTAAGGGGGCGCTTCCCTGCCCGCCATATTGAATCTGATTCCCATAAGAGCAATGCTACAGAATAAGTCATTTTTTTCCGTTAATTCATGGAATAAATTTAAAAATTTGGTTTCATTTTGAAGTACTGTCATATGCGGATGTTGATTGCCGAATACATTTTCAAAAACTGTTTTATTGTTTTCATAAACGTATGATATAAATAGTAAAATATAGAAAACTTTATACATTTTTTACTCAGTTGCAAAAAGAGATATTGCAAAAATCCTTAGCAATCAACACCCACAATCTATTTTACTTTAAGAAAAAAAATACAGCTTTCGTTTTTTAACAAAAACAGCACAAAAATATGCTTAATAGTGAAGGTATGTTTTGGTTATTTAACATTGAAATTGGTACCCAATATCGTAGTTTTGAATGTGGAGAGCCGAGCCTTAATGATAATTTTTAGTTGCTTTTTATGGTAAAATATTTCATGAAACACACATTTCTATATCAACAATATAAGGACTTTACACCCTGAAGTTTCTGTTGGCAACCGGTTTACACAATTTATGTCGGTGCTTTATTTTATTCATCTGTAGGCTGTATTTCAAGTTCTATTTACATTACAGTTTCTTAAATTTTGGAATTTCAATACTAAAAGTTTATACTAATGTAAAAAAATAAAGCTTCTATAATCTGTAATTTAAAAATTGTAAAGGTTGTTATTACCTTGTTATTATTAATATTTTTTAATTTAAACCTACTTTCTTCTTGGTCTTGTGACATTAGTTAGGTCCCGTAGCAATTAAACCCAACACAACTAGCTTTCTACTATACCAATTGGTGATGCAACGATGATACTGAATTTTGTTGAGGTGTTAGGCCTATTTTATAGACCATTTAGCAGAAATTTGCGTTAAAAGATTCAGATTGTATAGGCCTACTTTTTTGGAGGCCTTAAACGAAAGTGTTTTTTATTTAACCACAAGGAAAACTCGAAAGGGTTATATTCAGTGGCTACCACTAGGGTGGCAGGACGGGCAAAATGCCACAGGCCTCCAGCCGGAAGGGGCCTCCGGCCCGAGAGGGCCGTGAGAACAGGAGGATCTTAACAATTTTACTATTACAACATTTAGTAAAATTTATGAGTTTTAAATTTAATTAATTTAAGTTACCTACGTGCATACACAAGTTAAAAAAAGTGTATCAAAATTTCAATGCATTTGTTGGGAAAATTGAAAATTTTCAAAATTGAAATTGATAAAAACTTATTTAAGAAATTCTATGGGACAAGAAAGGTTACACAGCTTAACTATTCTATCCATCGAATATTCCATGGCCCAAAATTTGAACTTTTATGATGTTATTAACACTTTTGCTGAACAGAAAACCAGAAAACAGGAATTTTAGTAATAAACAGTTTTTTCTAAAACTAAAATTGTGATTTCAGTCCAGTACGCTCTTTAAATGAAAAGTTACTAAAAAATCTACTAATTATAATATCGTTTTATTGGTTTTATGTACCTACTTTACTTAGTGATTTATTATAAAATAAAAAAACTTTAACGTTCGTTGAGCTTCTTTATATTATTTGGGAGAGGGGCGAGAGAGTCTCCCATCCTATTCATTTGTCACAGGCCTCGAACGGAGTTACGCCACTGCTTACACTCAAGGCCGTAGCCAGGAAAACTTTTCGGGGGGGGGGGGGGGGCCAGGTCAGAACCGGGGATTTGAATTTAATCCCTTTCTCTTGGCCGACGCACAGTGCATTGCATGGCATGCCAACCCCATATTGGGAGTATTTTCAATACACAATGCATTGCGTGCTTCGCACACCTACCTCCGTGTTGGGAGTATTTTCAAATACAGAGCATAGCGTAAAGTATTTTTGTTGAACCTTCATAGTTTTCTTATTTTAGATAAGATCAAGCTCACAAGAGAGTAAGGCTGTAACCTACTGCGTCCATGTGTATTGTAGGCCTACGTTGTAGTTTAATAAAATAAATCTAAATATCAGTATGCATGCAATGCACAATGATGTAAAATATGTATTAATTTGTACTACTAAATTTTGGGATTTCGGGGGGGGGGGGGGGTTGACACCCCCCCCAACTCCCTCCCCCCTTTCTACGGCCTTGCTTATATTGTTTCATTTGTTCTGATTTTCATAGTTTGCATACGTCTCATTCAAACACGTGTGATCCAAGTGGGGGCCACAGAAGTCGGTTTGTGTATAAAAAGTGCTTAGTTTAGCGATTACGTCAAATACTCTCCGTGAGTCACAGATGTTTTATTTTAGTCGGGCGACTTTGCTGGAGATGTGTTGGACAAACTCGCAAAATTCTTTTGCCATTCAACATTACAAAACTGTAGGCTTCTTTAATTAAGCTCGTTTTGACTTATATGATATTGTCAGAGCGTGTTATATTTTATCGTTTTTTAACATATACGTGAAGCATGTTTCGCAGTCTACCAGTATTATCAGTTTGTACGGGTTAATAACAATTAAGGATACTTAAATTCTATACCAGATGATAAAACATACTACTGTCATCAATAAATGTCTCATTTTTTCAAAACTTGTATATATTTTATTAAAAAGAATTTTACAATTTTGTTTCAGGTGACGTGGAAGGTGTAAGTCAAAGATTAGTAGCGCTTTCAAAAGAACAAGGCTCTTCTGACAACATCTCCGTGGTAGTGGTGTTTCTAGTCGAACCATCAGAGGTCACACAACGTCGTCACATGGAGACGGCAAGTCCCAACCCGTTCCTTAAGCAGAACGGGGCGGATCTATACTGCGGTGTCCCGACCAACGGGAAGCTCCGCTCTTGTTCGAACGCGGTCTGCGACGATGAGGACGATTTCGGTCCCGAAACCGACGTCGACATGGTCGACGATGTATTACTCTCGCCTTCCATCGCGGCCGCCAAAGCGCTCGTCACCGGAAAGAAAGACTACGACGACCTTGAAAGACAACGACAACAGTTGAGCGACTTTGACGATCCTGCCGACATCGACCGCTCCAGAGATACGCCAACTCCGCCAGCACATGAAGGTCAGTAGTTTACTGCTTTAGTACAACATGCTTATGTGGACAGTGGGTTGCCAACAATAGGCTACTAAATAGCCAGTTTATAATAAGTGAAAGATAGTGTTATTCTTAGAACTGGTTGTCTTCTTACTTTAGACCCTCCGATTTTATATGGTTACTGCGCGGTTGTCATACGAGGTACAAAGCACTACCAAGGTAATTAGAAAGTAAATGATCACCAGGAAGGTGTTTTCATGCTTTGTTGTAAAATTAATGTATGTATGGAACAAAATTTGTCCAACTTTAGAACAATTTTTCTTTTGTTTCCTTAAAGTAACCAGTATGTAGACATGTTTGTTTTTTTCATGTTTTAAATATATTTGGTACATTTTTTATCATATTGTTGGAGGATTAATAGGCTACGGTATATATTAAATCAGAAATATGAATTTCATTTTTTTATGTTGTCTTTAGGTATTTTCTTTAGATTTGATTTTGCCTGAATACATAATACATATTTTGTATTAATATTTATACTATTTACTTATGTCGTTGCAAACATTCTTTATCATCAGTTGACAAACACAAACACACAGAGACACCCCCACCCCCACACACACACCCACAGACGCGAAAACATGAATACAAATTGCTAAAAAAATTAATAAACAAAAGGTTTGTACTACAGTACAAGTATATATCTGATGATGGTACAAACTTACCGAAACAGCTGTAATATATAAACGTTCTCAACATTTCAAACTGCTTGACATAAGTAAATAGTATAAACATTATTACTGAAGCTAGTTGCAAGACATTATGGAAACTATATTTTTTATTTCTTCAGGCTTGATTATGTTTAGTTTTAAGATAAAAATCTGAAATTTCTCCTTTCAATATTTTGATTATTAAGAATTTAATTTCCAAAATTTGGTTTAATTAATTTTCAGGAAATCATATCATATTATGTATTTTTGTACTTAATTCTTCATATAATATTTGGAATATTTGCACATTTGATCGCACATAATTTGTTCTTACTATTGAAATTATGGTCTTCCTCGTTCTTTCAATGTCTTGACTTTTCATATTCAATCAATTATTGCATTTAATAGTACTTTATGCCTGAATCTATATTTATTGAAAATACAAATTTTAAACTTTGCTTTCATAAATTTAAAAAAGCATATAAATTGATACATCATATTTAAATGGTTTTTAATTTTTGCTACTGTCAAATTACAATGTCTTTTCTCTTTCTCTCTTCAGCAATCGCGTTTGTTTTCCCAATTTTGCTATGAAAATAAATGCAATATTGAACACTAATATATATGAGAGTTAGGGTTTTTACGTTGTTCTGCTTTTCTAGATAATCTGTTTTTCTCTTCCGTTTCTATTTTTTTATTGTTGAAAAGTTGTACTGCAAAGGCATGAGCTATTGTTAAATGGACTCACTAAATACGACTTGTTTAAATGTGATAAAAGTGTAGTTAAAAAGTGAAAATCACAGTAAATGAAACAACCACCTTGCTTTCTCTTATACTTGAACTGTGAGAATAGCCTTTCTATTATTATATCGGCTAATTGTTGAAGTAATTACTGTAAATATTTGTTTTAGTATCTAAGCTGTGTCATGGTTGAGTTCCAATACGTAAAATCTGAATTATAAAATATTATATTATTAAAAATTAATAAATTCTTTATTGCAACAATTTAAATGTTAACTAGACTTCTTCTAGGGGTAGGCATAAGGGATTGTTAGGAAAAATGTAAACATATTTTATTTGTCAACTAAAGGGAAGACATCTCAATGTTTACTAATTTTAGCAGATGCTTTTCCAGGAAAACTCATTTTCAGACGTAATTTTATTATTCTAACTGGTAAAGCTTGTATCCTCCATTAACGTATTAATTACCCAGTCATAACACACTTTACCATTGCTGAAAACGAAAGGTTTAGGATTTGTAAGATTTATAATAAAAAATAACATTTTGTGCGAGTTTTCCTTCTGGAGACTTCATGAAGTAAGCTTTAAAATTGATTGACAATAGAAGAGCGGCCATGTGGGAGCGAACTTGCCCTAAGGGTTTGATTACCGAGATGTATGGCTCCCCTTAATGTTCTTTGATTGGATTAGCCCGTCTCTTGATTAGAGACTCCATAAACCCCCTTTTGCCAATAGCTTTCATTATTATTTGCATAGACACTAAGGGTATGATCGTTTCCAAATATCCACACCCCATTTTCTGTCAGTTTCACCAAATTTTCACTAATTAGCTTTCCAATTCTATGATCCTTCAATCTGAAGTTCCATAAGGGATTCATAATTTCATGAGAAATAATGATATTCATGATTAACAAGAAATGTTAACCTAAGCAGAAAGATCAATAATCAGTTTATTAAACTTTATTACATTAATATTTATTCCACTTTTATCTATATTTATTTATCTTTAATCTATTTATGATTGGATACCTTATTGGATCTATTTTGTTTTGGATTTGTTTATATCAAACCACAGATAAAAAAAACTATAGTTTATAGTTTATACGAAACTATAAACTGTAGTTTCGTTTATCTGTGATCAAACTCATTTCAAAAGCATGGGAATATGATGGTTTCCTTCAATCCTAAAAATTAAGATATATTTACTTCAGTTGAACCAAACACTTTGACATTATTTATTTGTATTATGATGTATTATCAAACCAATGTTTCTAAAAAATAACTTAAATGTTCCTTTTTTATTATATAAAAAAATGTTTATACTTAAAAATTATAGGACAACTTATTCAGGCAGTCCAATTTAAGAATTGATAAGATCACCATTACTCATTTTGTCCTTCCCACGTCTCATAGTAAAACTTGTGTTAAAAGTGATACAATGATCACAATTTTTTTCTTGAAATCTATATCAATTGATAAACAGTAGTTGAACGTCATCTGTATCAATGAGTAAGTTGACCTTACTCTACAATTTTGTGTTTCTTCATCAGCTGTTTAAATTGATAACTGTGGTGGTTTTGACTTTTTTTAAATTAATTTGTGTAAAAACTAACATGTATTTTTTTTTTATTCGAATAAAATATTTTTAAATTGCTTTTTGAACAATAATTTTCCATAGATGTAATTGGAAATTTGTAACAACAATAAATAGTGACAATTATTTTTTCATCTTCCGTCAGAGAAAGGAAAATATTTAGACTTTCTGTAGTAAAATGATAACACTTTATTATCATATTTTTTTTCATAAATGGTAAGTTGTTTGGGAAAATAACTACAGTTCTCTACAATACAAGAGTCCATGTTTAAAGAAATAATGTTAGTTATACTGAGCAAAGAATTTTAACATGGCGGCCTTGATAGTTGAATGTCCCTATCTGAACTGAGATACTCTGCATTGAATGCTTTTTCATTCCACACCATTAATACTTGGGAATTATTTACGCTCAGCAACAGTTGTCTGGCAGAGATGCTATTGGACGATTTTAACTTAAACATTGAAAGAATTTTCCATTTGTAATGTTTTGTCTTTTGGGGTTTTGTACTTGTAATATAATGTGGAGGTGATTTCTTAGCCTTTGAAATAACTTGAATAACAGCTATAATTAGTTTCAGAGTTTGGTTTTAGATTCACAGATTGTATTACTTCTACATGTAATTAGTATTGCATTGTGGTTTATTTATTCCAAAACCAAGTATCAACAAACAATAACTATTAAATATCGAATTACTAGTAAGCCCCCATGAAAAATCAAAGGCAGATTAATTAGATACACATCACAAATACTTAATTTTAAAAGAATACTATTTGAAAACAACAGACTTTATCTAGGCCTACCTAACTATGCTGACAGGGATTTTTAAGTCTGTAAATGTGTGCAATTATAAGGATTATAACACTGTAGGCCTATTTGTTAAAATTTTGTATTTATATACATTTAAATAAAAATAAAAATATCATCTTTGGATTGCTTTTTATTTCTTATTGATAGATAAAATGATTTAGAAGTTATTAATATTATAGTAAACAAATTAATAATCGAATATGTTTATATGTTATACGAAGATGTACGATTGTTTCCGAAGCTAAACAAATAGGTATCTCTCCTTTAAATTTGTATAAACGAATATATTGATGATAAAACGTTGTATTTTTATACAGTTTATAACCTCAAAGCAAATCTTATAACGTATTGTAGCATACATTAGTTCTATAACTCATATTTTAAAAAAATCAACCACACAAGAAATTACAATGATCGAAGTTGCAAAAATAACCCCAAAGTATAATCTACGCTGGGTTTTGTTTAATTATTACAGATGATGAATGAAATGAGCAATTATATTATATGTTACTCACGTACGTGCATATAATAGGAGCACTTCGGGAAAACCTACTGGTTCTTATGCAAAGCATGCTAAGTAAATCTAGCTGAACATTTCTGAACTTTTAATAGTAAGGCAATCAGCCTCTGGAAGGGCTCACCAAAATGAAGCCAGTTTTACTTAAATAATTCTGTTGACTAACCACAACAGACTACCCCCCCCCCCCCTTATAGCTATTTTGAAATTTCTGATTTCGTCATATTGTTTTGTTTTTGTTGTTACATACGGTATAATCCTCAAAATTAGTGTTTTGTAACAAAGACTTTGGAGATTGGTTTAAACAATATTCTTTAGGTTTATTTCAGAATTCTTCCCTTACAAAACCAAATCCAAATAAAAAACTAGTATAAATTGATTTATACTTTTGTTATCCAATTTTATCTTTAGGGACAGTCCCAATTTTTATGGGTGGTCCCAGCGTCCTGAAAAGCAATTAATATGTCCATAATTTTGCATATATTAAATATAAAAAACTCTTCCTACTTAAAAAAAAGTGTAAAATAAAAAGATATTTTAAAAAACTTTTCAATCAAAGATTTTTTGAAACTGTCTTCTGTCTGAAGAACAAGGATCTTCATTGGCGAGGTTTTGGGAAATGGTGATGTTCAGTATTGGTGTGAAGGGGGTTAGAGTATCTATGCAACTTGATGCATAGAGTTCTAGGCTGAATTTTCTGTATTTTTAGTTTTCTCATTCTTAGTTCTGAGATTCGCTACATTGGTTGTTTAAGGTTCGGCAGACCCATCTTGAATTTCAACTCCCATAAGAGCAATGTTAAACGGGTAATAAGATTATTGGAGTCATATTGATAAGAAAATTATTCTGAATGTGTCATCTTAAAGGTTAGGACAGTCCGAATGTGGATATCTTTTAGTTTTTTTAAATTTGTTTTAACTTAATTTGTCCTTTGACCTAACTCAAAATCAAAGTTTGTGATTTTTCAATAATGCAATCAAAAATGTAAAAACATCACCACATTCAAAGTCTAATTACATTTCAAATAAAAGCAATTTCAATAATTCTGGATAATTTATGACGAAAAAATCCACGTTATTGTGGAAACATATACGCGCCGAATTTGTGTTCCTGCTCCAGTGTTTAGTCTGCACTCTGGTGATTATCACGTCAACTTGTTGCTCGCGGAGGAATACTAGAAAAATAATATATCCGTTAATGTTCAATGTGTGAGAGAAAGCTGTGTTTAATAACACATACTACCATACATTGTCACGCATGCACTTTTCAGTACGTTTACAGTCAGGGTTACGTCTGTTTTCCGCCTTTATGAAGCTGCCCTATATTTGCTAGCGGAATAATGAAACACTAACAAACTAAATGCTCCTAGTGTACAGCTCTGCCACTTGGAGAGCTGCGGTCAACTCAGAAATATTTTTCACTTCTACCGATCCTTAAGGTTTTTGGTAAAGTTTTAGTTTATTTTGACTATAGCTTTCTTTCACATAGATTTAGCACTCTATGCTTATGTTCTTGTAGTTTCAGTTGCTTGATAGCGGAAGTTAATTTATATAACCGACACGTCGTGTATTGATTTTATCATATAAATGAAGGCAAATATTTGAATAATCACTAATAACAGAAACACAACACATTTTCTTTTTAGATTTATACTAATCATTTATTTGTATTAAATTATAGACTTGAAGTTTTGCATGTCAAGTTATCGTCTGATGTATTTTATTAAAAATTCCCCAGCTATAACTACCACTGGCATAACTTGCTTTTTTATTATTGTTTCTCCTTGGGGTTATTATTTCCCCATTTCCCATTGGTTCTTTTGGCGAAGTTTCCTGTTTTTTATGGACATTTTATTCTCCCTAAACTGAAAGTTTTATAGATTGAAAGGGTGACTGTGTTACCAGTACATCTGAGTAAAGTTGCCTCACGCCTCCTATAGAGTCTGCCTCATGGAGCTTTGGGAACAGTAAAGATGCAGGAGCATTCCCACCCCGCCTCGGTTACCATAGCAACCGCCCTAAATGCACCTACAAGACGTGCTGTAAATACACAGTGCTGCCACTTAGTATATGGAATAGAAAAACACTGTTGTTTGTGCTATTTTAAACCTTAATATGGTATTCACAGAGAAATATATGCGATTAATACAACCAATTGTGAATATTTAATAAACTTTGTAATTTGTTCAATAGAATTTAAAGTTTTGTTAATTATTTGAGCTGTATTCTGCTGTTTTGGTACAAGGTTTCGTATTCATGCTCTTTTAAATATATGTTTTGTAGAAATTGATGGTTTCTATTACATAGTTTGGTTTGGTAGGCTAGTAAATTCTATTTACAAAACACCATCTATCTAATTCAAAATCACAAAATTCTACCATCATCAAGATTAAACAACTTTTATTCGATAGGAAATTGAATTTTTAATATAGTGTAATTATGTAGTTGTGAAGAATCACAAGAAAGTATGTTTGCAGTTTATCATAAAATTTGTTATTTGTATTTACTAAGCACACTAAACTCGCGTCTACACGTCAACAATATACTGTTTCCATATGATTGTACCAACAAATCGTTACAATAAGTGTGTTGTCCACACGCTGCGGTTTTTCACCCCAACTTTCCTCTTGTTTCTCAGTTTTGTGCTGTACCTCAAGTGTAATCGAGGTACTGTAGGTTTCACTTCCTTGTACTGATCAAATAATTCTGCTTAAGCAATGCCCTTTTTACTTCTATCGGAATACTCCTTGCACTTGATTTGCTATAAACAAGAAAAACTTCTATATAAATCTATGGATTCCGTCAAAAATTCGCGAGACTTAAATTCACCAATGATTCAGAATACCATCGACATGGGAACACTGTTTTTAGTTGGAGCGATAAGTTTGAGCCGCCATCTACACGTTCCAACCTGTCGCTACAACCTTCCAATATCGTTGCCAGACTGATGAAATGTTTCATTAACCTTTCAACCTCCCGAAGCACTGTCTATTTTTTTTTTTTAAGGCGAAAAACCTAGGTGGCCGAAGCACTGTCTAATACAATATACCTATTTCCCTCTCTCTTCAGTTAATTTGCCTCACTTACGCAGCTAAATTATCAAAAACAAACAAATATATAACAGTAATAATTTTATATTACTTGGTATATGCCTTATCTAACTTATATAAGGTAAATAAATTCAATGCACAAATAAAAATGAAACAAGAGCTGAATTCTTTTAATTAATAAGTATAGAAATTATTTGCAAAATTAATTAAGGTTATTTCGACAGAAAAGTATACGTTATAAGTTTATTGATCGTTCAATAGGCAAATTAATCGTTCATTAATGTTCATTTATTAGGCAAAAACACAAGCAAACTCAAACTCGGTGGGTCAGTGCCGTCTTTTCCCAAGTTTAAATTGTAATCCACATGAAAGAAATGTTATAATACATATTTTAAAGAACAAAGAGGTGAATTAAATAGTAAACTAGTTATTATAAGTGTTAAAATTTGTATGACGTAATTGTAGGTGAATGCAATTATGGAATATAGGGAACACAGTTCTAATCACAATTAAAATTGATTCAGTATGTAATAATGTTCAATGGACTCTTGTTTATGTTGATAGTTTATGTAGTTTCACCACTACTATGTAAAACACAAAATTAGCCTATGAATAAGTGGAATGATCTCACGAATGGTATCTAATCTTCTTTATAGTTTTATCTTGGGTTTCCGCAATATTTGATCGTATCCTTATTTTATTAGTTCTTCTTCTAGTCCTGCTGGCTTGCTTGGAGGATTAGTTCGTTATTGACATGGACTAATTTGTTAAATTGTTGCTGCACTAACCAATTTGGCATCTGCTCCCCTTGGCAGTTTTTACAAGAATGCCAATTTATTTCACTGTTTGTACACTCCGGAACTTTACACAATTGTGAACTGGATATAAACTTCAGGGTGGTTGTGTTTGTAAGTGTTATGAATGGATTAGTTTTAAAAAAAATTCTCTTTTCGAGTATTAAATTATTTAAAAAAAGTAAAATCATTTAAAGAATAATCAATATAGGGCCTATTGTTTTTTATAGTGGAAATTAATAGATAAATTGAATAAAATACTTAAATAACTCCATATTACTGGTACCCCTTTATAATCTAATTTTGTATGTTTATAACTTTTATAGAAACTAACGAATCTTATTTCGTAATCCGTGCAAATTCACAGTCCAATCACAGGTAAGTTCTTCCGTCGTGGGCGTGGCTATCACAAATGGAACAATATGTCAATAAATTAAATAGGTACAATACCTGCTTTTTTGTCTTAACCAATCCTTAAATTGAACCAATCCAAACTAACCAATAACATTAACCAATCCTTAATGTTGAAATTGGAACAATATGTCTTCCATGTTTTGTCTTTAACTTGGTTTTGCAATTTTCCTGCTTTAACGGCATATATTTAATATTTTTGCCAAAGACTTTTTATATGTGAAAATGCTTGTTTTGTTTATAGGCTACTTCAATTTTTCTCTAAAATTTGTGGTTCTCGCGTACTCTGAGTTTTTCTGACAGGTTCCGTTATGAATTAGTCATGCGCTAGCCAAAAGTTCTGACTTTCAAATGTAGTTAGTGAATAATTTAGTATTGAATTAAGGTGATAATTTTCCAGGATTGATCGATTAGTTTTGTTTAATTTTGATGTAGGAAGTATAGGTCAAAAATATCGGGAAGTAATTTTAATTAGTTTCTTTCAATCACGAAAACCGGGTTTTTTGACAGTTCGTCTATTTTCCTGGGAGTTTACATATTTTCCGCTAGGTGTCGTTTGCTTACCTTAGCCCGCGTTTGAAATGACATTCTATAGATTTCTCCCTCCAATTATTTCCTTACTGAAATTATTTATTTATGTGCAATTAGTATTTAATATATTTTGAATTGTTACAACCTCCAATCTCATTCCAACTCCAATAAGTTGTAGCGATCTCTCGTCTGTACGTACGATATAGTTTGTGCAAGTCATATTCTTACGATACAGTATATCGTTGACATGTAGACCCTTAAGTGTAGGGCCTTAAGCAGTTTTATAAAGCTTGCTTCTAATATGAAATACTGTAAAACTAATTAAATCATTTTGTTGTTTTTATATGAACTAACTAAATTTGTTTTCCTTACAATACACAATGCTGTAACTTAGAAGCTATTTAAACAATAGGCCTACATATTTTAACCTATTTCCTAAAGAAGGATATGATATACTTTTTAATTAGCTATTAAACACAATGATAGTAGTAGCTGAGAATAATTAAAGAAGCAGAACAACAATGAGAACAAAAAATCAATTAAAAGAACAATGTTGTGATGATTCAACCTATTTGCATGAGTAATGAATGTTACTTTCCATTCAGCTAAACAGTTTCTACTCTCATGTTTGCTGTGCACAGCTTCTATTGTATTTATTGTGGAATCTCAAAGAAAGCATGGCAAAACAACAACAACGCATTCACATTTTAATATGAAATCCTGCACACGTTATCTGTTAGAAAATGCAAATAAATACAATTTTTACAAGTAAAAGTAAAAATAAAAATACAGAACAAAATTCTCACAAATATGTTTATTAGTCAAACGCGTTTCAACGACAAAGTCATCATCTTCAGTGACAAATGAGCCACAAGTAGACTAAATTATAACTCAAAATTTTGAAGTTTAATATTTTGCGAACTCGTACAGGCGGTTCCTGGTTCGATTCCTGGAAGGCTCAATTTACTGTCTCGATACAATTGTGAGGTACAACTGGAGGTATGGCGAACGCTGGTAGAGAAATCTTGAATTTAAGCGTTGAACATTTTTACTTTCTCCACCCTATACGTAGTATATGGAGAAAGTATTGTTTTCGTAAAAATTTTCGAATTTGAATTTTCAGTTGAATTATCTGTTTTGGTGCTCCCAGAACCCCCAAAAATGGTTTAGTGCAATTATCTGTGTTGGTGCTCCCTGAACCCAAAAATATTTTTAGTGGAATTTTTTGTTTTGGTGCACCCAGAACCCAAAAAAGTGTTTTTAGAGTGGTGTCTGTCTGTCAGTCTGTCAGTATGTATACACGACCAGAGAGGACACTATTGGTCCGATTTTCATGAAATTTGGTATGTAGGTACTAAACCCTAATATCTCCAGGCGTTTTTTTTATTTTTTGGAATTTTTAATTTTTAAGGGTAATTTACCCCTAAAAACCCATAAAAACGACAAAAATGAAAATTTCTCAAAAACGGCTCTAACGATTTTGATCAAATTTTCAGTATTTATAGTGCTTAAGATGCCAAACAAAATGACACCACCCGCTTTTATCAAAACTTCGGCGTTTTATAACTATGGGGAAATGTTTAAAAATAAACAAGTTTATGTTGTCAATCTAGCATCGCGGCGGCGGCCGCACGGGGTAGCACCATAGTAGCGATCACGACCAGTAATTCAAAGGTCGCACGATCGAATCCCACCTTGGACAATAATTTTTTTATACGATTGACGTAGGTAGAATATTATTTTTTTGTTTTGTTCTAAAAAGTAATAAATAAAATGATTGAAAACAATATTATTTTGACTACAGTAAGTTGGGAGAAAGTTTGTGTCAGTTAACTGATACCGTTTATTTTTATAAACTTACTTTATCGAAAAACTTTGTTAGGCTGCCTTACTGCTGTAGCACTTAGGGGTATTTTCTTTTAGTGAAATTAAAGCTCGGCAGACCCAGCCACCATCTTGAATTTCAACTCCCATAAGAGTAATGTTAAATGGGTAATAAGATTACTGGAGTAATAATGATCAGAAATTTATTCTGAATGTGTCATTTTAAAGCTCAGGACAGTCCGAATGTAGATATATTTTAGTTTTAAAAATTTGTTTTCAACTAAATTTGTTCTTTGACTTAGGCCTAACTCAATATCAACGTTTGGGATTTTTTTCCTTATTCAATAATGCAAATATCAAAAACGTGAATAGATCACCACATTCAACGTTTAATCGCATTTCAAATTTCAATAATTTACGACGAAAAAATCCACGTTATTGTGGAAGCATGTACGCGCCGAATTTGTGTTCCTACTCGAGTGTTTAGCCTGCACTCTGGTGGTTATCTCATCAACTTGTAGCTCGTGAAGGAATACTAGAAAAATAATACATCCGGTAATGTTCAATGTGTGGGAGAAAGCTGTGTTTAATTACACATACTACCATACATTGCCATGCTTGCCCATTTCAGTAAGTTTAGTCAGGGTTACGTCTGTAACCCTCCATTTTCCGTTTTTATGAAGCTGTCCTATATTTGCTAGCGGAAGAATGAAAAACTAGCAAACTCAAAGCTAGCAGTGTACAGCCCTGCCACTTGGAAAGCTGCGGTCAACTCAGAAGTATTGTTCACTTCTGCTCGCCACTTCTTTAACCTTTGTCATTGGCCAGATTTTCCCTCCCCCATTCCTAACCTAAATGTATTATGGCCGACCTTCGCCAGGCGGTTGTGTGTTGAATTTGTTGTTCCTTTAAGTTGCTTTCGAGAATACCGTAGCTGGCGATACCTAGGTCGGCACGGCTTATTAAAGAATTAGTGAAACCAGGGGCGGGTTTAGGATTGAGCAATAGGGGGGAAGCTAAATACCACCGGTATTTTTTGTAAACAAATATCCTTTAAAAACTTCATTTTAATGCAGTTTAAGACTACCAAAATCATAACAAAGCTATTAGGAAAAACCCTTATCATCACACTGTATCGAAAACAGTCACTTTCAATATCAGCTGTGAGTATTGAAAATAGCGTTTTCTCGATCTAGATCGGCAAAATCAGCTGGAGATTTGTGCCGATCTCTAAATTAGTTATAAATTATAACACCAGTAGCGCTATCAATAATAATTGTGATTTGAAAGGTCGTCTTATTAATTTATTAGCTATAATAACGATTTTAACAAAGAAACATCGTAACAATAAAACTACATATTGATAGACCCTACTATTTACAAGTATTAAATAAATCTTTTAACTTATTATTTAAAAAAAGTACATCAGTACGTTTATTCCTGTACCTGTTTCGGTAGTAGTGTATTGTGTCTATTAATATTAATGACTAGGGGAGACCCCTGCGTGCTCCGTACGCCAACCCCCAATGGAACCTTCTAAAAACATACGTTATGTTTTATTTATAATAAAGGTGTAGGATTAATAATAACCTCAAAACTAAGATGGTAAATAATGTAAAATGTTCAAATTAAATTATTTCTTATATTTTATAACAGCAGTTATAATAATGGTTAAAAGAATCAGCAAGGCTCAGGTCTACACTTAAAAACCCTAACCTCAGAGCAAGAAATACAACAATAATTGCTTCAAATTTTGAAATCAGCTGTTAATGGAAATATTTGTGCTAACAGCTATATTATCTGTTATCAATTGGTTGCTATGGTAATAAATGTAAATACATGTGTTGATTTGTCATTCTGGGCCTAACCTAAGAATTTTTCCGACTAAATTTACAAATATTGGAATAAAAAAAGGTTTTTATCGAAATGAATTATAGCCTATGTTACTCAGGGATAGTGTAGCTTTTTATTAGTAAAACTGTCTTTTCAATCGGTTTAGTAGTGCCAGAGATTACCCCCTACATACAAACAAACAAACAAACAAACTTTACCTCTTTATAATATGAGTATAGATAGAATAAAATACCAAAGACAAGATAAACTTTTCTTTAAAAATCAATGCCTATAAATTCTTAGAATAAGGCGAGGCGCATATTGAGACGCGATTGATATTAAAATCACTTGATCTCAATAATTTAGTTTGTGCTGTAAACGTAAACTATGTTGTCATTGTACTTCATTAATGTTACTGAGAAGCGATAGGTTATTTTGAAAAAAGTATATGAAATTTATTATTAATACTATTAATCACAGTGTGATGAAAAGTATCGTTCATCACACGGGCCAAAAGTGGCTTTTCGATCCTCGCTCATTTTCCGACTTCGGCTTCGCTTCGGTCGTTAAACTTGAGCTCGTATCGAAAAGCGTCACTTTCGGTACTACTGATGAAATATACTATTTAATCATGTTTTAATAACGGCTGTTATTGCAGATATTGTACAGCTTAAAGTTAACTACTACTAATATTTACAAAAAAGACCTGAATCATAATAATGTAATTACACTAATGCTTCATCTTCATTTGTGCCTGAACGTAACAGTGCCCCAAGAAGTTAAGCAGCAAAGAACACAAAAGCACTTTCAAATATAAATTCTACTGACTTATATCTTTGTGCTTAGTCAGAAATAAATGCGGTTCATTGCATTTTATAATTATTAACACATAAATAAATTTAAAAACCTCTGTTACACATGTTATTGATAATACAGCAATGTTATTTAATGTTTTTAAATGTTCAATCACACTACCAATTTTCAATTACTATACGTCTAGATTAAAAAAAAAAACACACACATTTATAACATTTTCAACATAAATTTCTCTCTCTTTTAAGATATTGGCTAAGGCCAGGCCGTTGAGTCGGGAATCCCCCATAGTGCTCCTCAGGTACGTCTTCGAACGTCTTCAAACTGAAAAGCTCCTCTCTGCCGTTGCAGTGGTTACTGGCTCATAGCTCCAATACAACGATTAATTTATTTGAATTCGAATTAGGACTAAAACTTACTTTTATAATACCGGTACATAACAATTATTAATTACTTCGGCTCCTATTAGAATGCCGAAGTATTGAAATTATGCGGTAATTTTGTGTGTGTCTGTTTTCCTGTATACGCGATATAAGCACTCACAGACGTCGTAGAAAAATTATGGTACCTAAATTTTCTTAATTTTATTGCGGAGAGTTGAAAAGCTTTCTAGCGTGAGTCGTAGCGCGTCGGGGTCGCGTTTTTGGGGTAAACATTTTGAAATTATCGGGTCAAAATTATGAAAACACAGTGTGGGGTACCTATCGTTTTATATTTTTTTGGGTACGGGAAAACTGATTTCGAGGGTTTAAAAGTCGTAGCGCGTCAGGGTCACGTTTTTTGGCAAAAATTTTGAAAATATCGTGTCAACATTTTGAAAATTCTGTGTGGGGGTATCGCTTTTGGGTACGGGAAAACCAATTTTGAGGGTTAAAAAGTCGTAGTTTCAATTCGTGTGTACTGTCGAGGCGAAGTCTCGAAAAAGTGTTCCAAGTTTTCACTAGTTTTACCGTTTAAATTATACTGTAAAATGAAAAGTAACAAAACCCGTCCATTTAAAGTAATGTAGGCCCAACTACCGCACAAAAGTTAATTAATTTTCAGTTTTTGTAAAAATTTTTTATATATATGTATGTATCTTTTTTTTGACGAGAGTCTGTTTTATCTAGTATAAGTTTAGGGGCCCAAGGGGGGGGGGCTTAAGCCCGTTAGCCCAAATGGTACATCCGCCACTGAGTAAAAGTACCAAAAAGTTTATCATTTATTATGTTGGAACATGTAAATAACGTTGTATGAACTCGGTCTATTTATTGCAAACATTTTGAGTACTAATCTAGGTTAATTAATTTAGTCTGTCCATATATTATTGGTTATCTGGTTGTTTTAATTTTACTCTCCACTTATGCTGGAGTAAATACTGGGTAATAAATGTCAGTTATACAAATAACAAATTAATTAAGACTCTATTCAACAATTGCCAGTAATAAATTTATCACGCCCCTTGCTATTGTTCGTGATGAATGAAGACTGACATAACCTAACTGTCAGTTATATGGATATTGGGTAGGGCACACTCCCCTCGTTCTGAGTCACAGAGGAAGCTACGCAACCAGTTCCTTACTTCCTCCATTCGTGTTTAATTACTGGATTCATTGCGGTGATTCAGTTGAAATTATGTAGTCAAATCGATATAGGCCTACGGTTATGAGACACGTTGGAAATTAAGACGTGCAAAATGAGATGATATAATATAGGCCTACGCAAGGCCGTAACCGGGGGGAGGGGTCACCCCCCCCCCCCGAAATCCCGAAATTTAGCAGTAAAAATTAATACTAGGTTTAAAAAGTGCAAGTTAAATCATTGACCGAGCGAAGCGAGGTCTCCGTTTTAGCTCGACCGTTCGGCATTTCGTCTGTGAGTCTGTCTGTCTCACGAATACGGCCAAACGCCTTGACCGATTGTCATGATTTTTTGCATGAATGTTCCTTATTCCTAGGCCGAGCTCTGAATATATACGGTTTTTTCCATTTTTCATTTTAACCCCTTAAATAAAATAAAAATGGCGTCCGCTCCGTTTCTCTCAGTGTAAGCTTTTTTCCAAAGCGAGTTTGTGGGTTAACCGTAATCGGATGTTGATTGCCGATACATTTTCAAAAAGCGTTGTTTTGTTTTCATAGGCCTGTACGTATGGTATAAATAGTAAACTTTATTAATTTTTTACTCAGTTGCAATAAGAGATATTGAAAAAAACCTTAGCAATCAACACCCACAATCTATTTTTACTTTAAGAAAAAAATACAGTTTTCGTTTTTTTGACGAAAATAAGACAAAAATATGCTTAAAAGTGAAGGTATGGTTAGGCTAGGGATTGAAATTATAGCCAACTTCGCCGTTTTGAATTTAGGGACTCGAGCCTTAATACAGACAGCCAACCACATAAAACAACTGTGGAAAAAATTCAAAATTTAAAAAATGAAGTTAAGAAAAAAGTAATATAAATGAGACGGGAAATAGAAGATCGTTTTTAAAAAATGGGAAAATGATGTACTAGAGTTTTTAGCAAAGTCCCAGGTGAGATAACCCAAAAAGTGTGTTACTAATGTATGACGACCTCGATTGAGTAATTTTGTGTCTGATGATGGGATAAAAGTCCCGCAACGCGTCACTAACGAATATAAAGAAGAGGTCACGTGACGGAAGAAAAGAAGCTAAGAAACTTTATTTTTATAGCTTTTGCTTATTTTTATTCAACAGACCCAATGTGTATTTTTCAAAGACAACTTTATTAAATGTTTACCGTGATGACTTACTTGGGAATTTTTGTTTTTATAAAAGTCTATTGAGGCAGTTGTACTCATACAAAATTCACGTAACTGGAAACGATTTCTCCAGAGGAGAAAATCTAGCGCCTGAACTCCATTTTGAATTTTTTCTTACAACTGCTATACATCGTTAAAAATTACCCTACATTTATGAAACCAATGATTTTTTACCTAAAGTACAGTATGTATTTTAATATTTCCCTTCATATGATGCATTCAGTTCATAAAAATTTACTGATATTCTGCACTAAATTAAATAATTCCATGACTCCGCCCCTCTGCTGTATTACTGAAAGCTTAGTAATGAATAGGCGATTTAATTTGTTCAGGTAGTTGGCCGGTGCAGTGCTCTTCTATTTATTAGTCATCGCCATTGAAATGTGGGCTTCGATAATTAGTTTAATCGAACGTTTATTAGTGAGTGCATTGATTCCATGATACAGGATAAACACTGTGCGTTCCGTCACATACCAAACACACTGCTATTATTAATATTTTACAGTATTTATCCACGATTTAAAGGTAGGTATAATTCAAACCTTTTTTGTATTAAATGCTGGTTAAATAATCTGTGAATCAGAATTTGTAAATAATCTCTATTATTTCTGTCGAAAGAAGCAACACTCATTTTATTGGCCTTTACTTGTCAGTTAGAAAAATATATGAGATTTTTGCCGGATAATACACTATCACAAATTGCTGTATAAAACTGTTTATATAAATCAGTTGTAACTCAAGACTTATCAATTTGGACTGGTTTTAAAGAAACACATTTTGAGTTTTCAAAAAGATTAGCATTTACGCCTGTTTACAATCTACCATTTTTTATGTATAAAAGCCCCCGTGAAAAATCACAGGCAGATTAATTAGATAACATCAGAAATTAAAAAAAATACTATTTAAAAACAACAAACTTTATCTAGGTCTAACTGCAATTTTTCTACCTAGGTTTTTTTTAAATAATTAAGCTGACGGGGATTTTTAATTCCGTAAATCTGTACAATTACAAAACTTATAAAACTGAGGCCTATTAATTGTTAAAATGTTTTATTTATATATGTTATATTATATTTATTATATTTAAAGAAAGATAAAACTTTTATCTTTTAATTGGTTTTTATTTCATATTGATTTAAAAGTTATTAATATTATAGTGAAGAACTTAATAATCGAATATGTTTACATGTTATACGAAGATGTGCGAATGTTTCCGAAGTTTAACGAATTTAATCTCTTCTTTAAATTTGTATAAACGAATATATTGATGATAAAAGGTAGTATTTATGTACAGTTTGTAACCTCAAAGCAAATCTTATAACTTATTATAGCGTACATTAGTTCTATAACTCATATTTAAAAAACATCAACTTGACAAGAAATTATAATGATTAAGTTGTAAACAGTCATAATCGTAACTCAAAGTATAATCCATGCTGGGTTTTGATGGGTGAAATCAGCTGTTATATTACATGTTACTCACGTGCGCACGTACACACGATTTTATAGTCAGTTGATGTAAATGTCAGAGTATATTTTTTAACATTACTACTTGCATTAACGATTCACATTTCCCCCACGACCAACTCTTGTTGAAATGCACAAGAGTAAGCCTACATGCCTAACCTACTCCTACTAGTTGTTATTATTACAATATATTATTTCCAGCTGAGTGAACTACACAGCCTAGTCTATTTCCGTCTCTACTCATTGTAGACTGGGTGCTCAGGTCGTGTGGGGGTATGGATTTATCTGTCTACCTTTTTAATAAATGCATTTCCCAGAACAATATGTTAATCTAATAAAATTATTTTATTTAGTTTTAATTCCCATATTTTACATACAACTGTATTATTTACATTAGCACTGTCTTGTGGCGCTCCAACCGGACTCGTATTACACCTAAAAGCAGGCAGCTGTTTAACAGTGTTACCTTTCAACGCAAAATTTCCCTTCTGTTACAAATAGACGTTTTAACGTACTAAATTCCAATTGGAAAATAAAACTTTTTTTATAGCCAGTTAAGTTCAACATAATAATAGTCTAATAATATTAATTTGTATTTTGTTTTTGGTTAGGAATGAAACGTATTGACACCATGGAATATGGGCGTTGTTAATGGGTTGTCTGCTAAAGTAGTAGGCATTGTACAACATTTAATTTATATGCTTAATATTTCTAAATAGTTAACTTGTAACAAGTTCTCGGTTTAAATTCTTACTAGTGCAGTCGTAACATTTAGTAAACCACAATGTTTTTGTAAGTTGTAATGACATATTATTATGCACTTGGTAACATACTAACATATTGAAGTATTTACCGAACTTGCTTTATCGGCCGGTGTTTCTTCTAGGATTTGCCAAGCCAACGTATTTTATTAATGTTTTTCATTCACTTATTCATTAATTAATTAAGGTTAAGATCGTTAACCTAGTTATTTTACCTAAAGTTGACCGACTAGGTCGATGCATAAACATTGATTTTTGTTGTGTAGGTAAAAACGCAATTGTCACAAAGGCTTTAGCGGCTTCAAACCCATGAGATGGTTCTCTTTGGGTGACGTGATGTCCGGTTTTAAATCAATACGTTTTCATTTCGCGCCTGCCAGCAACTCATATTTTGATGTGATACAGAGATTAATGGGTTTAGCGAGCGTGTGTAATCATGTTATTGAAATGCCATTATCGTGGGCTTATGAGCCTTTAGGTTTAATACTGCGTTGTAATTTAATCAATCCTTCGTATTCGGTTAAATTGTGCCGCATATTTTATTGTAGGCCTACACGAGGAAATGTTTTATAAATTATCATTTGTTGCATAATTTGTTTTATTAATTATTAGGATTTCATTATAATACTGCTAAACAATTAGCTGTTCGTGCAGTGTGATGAAATAGACTTTAAAAATTCAATACTTAAAACTAAATAGGCACTATTAAATTCATTCTGTTAGGTTAGGTGCTGACTGTTAGTTGATTAGCAAGCATAGTAGGCCTACACAAGTATAATGGTTGAATAATTCTCAGAAGGAAAAAAACAGGTCATAAGATATAAAATGTAATTTCAGGTATTTTGTATACCGTAATAATTATTCGTCACTTCCGAACTTCTTAATTTTAGAATTCTCTTTAAATTAAACTTGACCTTTATCAAAATTGTGTTTTTTTTTTTGCAGGGGAATCCTTCCAAACAATGTTGTATTATAGGTCTAATTTGTATGAACTATTTAAATTTAATATTATTTATTGCGACAACATGCTTTTCTTGCCGAAAGTGACGTAGCCTACACGTGTATTTCTTTTCATACCTTGAAAAATTATTAGGATTATATATTAAATTACTGTATCTTCGTAGCTTTTCGTTCAGTACGACATTTATTTTTGCCAAATATGATACATTTACACGATTGATAGTGACGACCGAAGGTACTTGGTAGAATTCCATGATAATTAAAAGACAAACACAATTTTTTTGTAATTTCTACAAGTTTTTATTGAATCTTGCCGACCAAGGTTTCGCCCGCGACGGCATTGACGAGGCAGTTTTACAGACTAAAGAATATTAGAAAAACAAACGTGTTTAAAACATAGAACAGTTACTAACAACAAAGAAAAGGAAAAAGAGTGGAAGGGGGGGGCATGGGGTACGTATGGGCATAACATGAGGTTGACAATGGGTTTAGTAGAGGCGAGTTGGACAAAAATTCTACCTGATCGTTAAGTACTAGACTAGCATCTGTACAAAATAATCTCTTAATTTCTAACATTACCAAGGAATTTAATTTCCTACTTTTATCATTGACATGGAGAATCTTAAAGTTCATATTATTGGAAAAATCTGACACTAAATGATTTTTTAGATGGTTAGAGAAGCTAGAGTCATTATGACCCAACCGCCAAACAGGCCGTAGTTTTAAATGTAAGCGAACATGAAAGAATTTTTGTCCAACTCGCCTCTACTAAACCCATTGTCAACCTTATGACCATACGTACCCCACGCCCCCCTTCCACTCTCTTTCCTTTTTCTTTGTTGTGAGTAACTGTTCTATGTTTTAAACACGTTTGTTTTTCTAATATTCTTTAGTCTGTAAAACTGCCTCGTCAATGCCGTCACGGGCGAAACCTTCGTCGGCAAGATTCAATAAAAACTTGTAGAAATTACAAAAAAAAATTGAGTTTGTCTTTTAATTATGATACATTTATTTAAAGTTGTAAGAGTTGGTGGTAGGTATATATAATGTTTTAAAGTCGTTGGTAGCTACGGTTTGAGTTTTAAGTGTACAATAAAACAGATTAAATTGTTTACATTTAAAAAAATGATTTGTAGGTTAAGCCTCTAATCATTTATATTGACTACGAGATTTACAATGATTTCATACATAAATTCCCTCTGTTCGCTTCTGATCTCTATTTGAAGTGAAATGCATGCATTACACTCTTCTATAACAGGGATGATTTAGGAGGTGGTCGAAAACTAATGTCTTTTAAGTCAATAGATATGGAATAATGGATTTATTAAAACGGCTTTTCATTGGCAACAGGTAAATTTGTTGCTCAACAGTTGGCAGCGCTGGCTTAGACAGGGAGGGCAGATTAGTTGTGTGCGAGTGTTGAAAGTGTACGTTAGTAGGTATACAACTATTCAAAAGTTTAATCTGATGTGTTTCTTGTTTAAAAGTTTAAAGTGTTTGCATATTTTGTGTTAAATTTACCCGTTAAGTGTCGGGTAAGTAGTTTTTGCAATGTGTTTTTGTTAAATGTTGTGATTAAACTTACGTTTTGAGACCAGACTGGGTTTAGTTGGCAAGTAATGCAGGTGAAGTGAATGTTACTATTTATATACCATACCTAGTTTCGATGTTTTATTCCGATTTAGTGTTTAATTTCAATTTGAAACCTAGGTAATTGTTTCTTAATGTATTCACCGAAATACTTGTGTACTGTATGTAGACATAACTTTTACCAATAGACATCACATTCAATATTTGTGTGATATATAACCTAGTTAAACACAAATTATGTTCTTTGTACATGGGACACTATTGAACGAATATTTTATAGTAGCCTAAATACATTTTGCAGTTGGTTCTAGTTTACAAATAAAAGTGAAATCTGTTTCTGCAACAGGTTTGTACTTTTACTGTTTCGCAACACTGCAGCAAATTTCCTTATACTTACTGTAAATGTCATTTAGGCTAGGCCTAGATATGAAATATAGTTTTCTAGTGACAATATCCGTTAGCAAATTTCTCGTAATTTTCTTTGATTACACACTTTTCTCTCGTCTTTTATTGTGTTTCTTGTTTTTATTATCGTGTATTGTTAGTTGGGGAAACGTCTTCATTATTTTGAAATTCTCTATAGCCGGCATTTTAAAAAAATCTATAGATTATAGCCTAATTTGGGCGTAAGTTTACTATTCGACTCAAGCCTAATATTTTTGCAGACAACGACGTTGTTTTAAATTCTACTGTTAAATGTTGAATACAGTTAAACATACTGTGACTAAATAGGTTACCGTAGGTTAGAACCTTTTAGGTATTTTTTTAAATATTATTTTTGCATTTCTGTTGCCATAGGTTAGCCTAGAGTGCGCCAAACACTCTACATTTAAAAAATCTGAATTTAAACAAAGTACAATTCCATAAAACAGGAATTAAATCTGATTCCAGAGGGGAAAATCCAATGTTAATAGCCACAAAGTTAATTCGAGTCTACAACGGTTCTTACATTAAGGTTTTGAAACGATAACTAGGCCTACCATCTGTATTATCGCAGGTCCCCATCATATTACTTAGTAATAGAAGCGATTTACGTAAGTTCAAAGCTAAATTCTGGTACAGTACCTTAAAATGATCTATAACGTGAAGCGGGGTGGAGCCCATTTGGAATCTCGTAGTTTCGAACCTGGTTATTGGTTATCGATTTACATGCTCTAACTGTAGCGCCCCCGTTTTCATTAGAATCATTGACGAAACTTCGGTGCAACATCTAAGTAACCAGGGCTTTACTCGTAATTTTTCCAGTCCTGGAACTGAACAAAAATACTCTGCCGGAAAATTTTTGAAATTTTCACTTCTAAAACTCCTATTTTACGTATCTTTGCCGAGTTTAAGGGTGCAGATAATATACTTACTTTTGTAAGAAAAGTACACCTATGTATATGTGACTATTTTTGTACTTGTATATAGCACAGCAAATTTTAGAGACACATACTATTTTAAGCAAAAACTTGGCAAAATGTCTCTTAATAGTCATTGAATTTATCAGAAATTTAAATCCTCGGTAAAAGACTGTGAACCTAAACAAATTTACGTATTATAGCAAGAAATGACTTTTCTTTTATTACAGCAAGAAATAACTTTTCTTAAGAAAGAACAATTATTAAATGCAAGCAAGCTTATCACGAGAACACAACACACAAATGCACATAAATTGTCGTGCGGCTGGTGTTCAGGTATATCTACGTTTAAATATTTTCCTCTTTCGTGGCGCCTTTCGACCTTGTATTTGTGACGGCGTTTGTCAGTGTACACCATTGTTTGTCTGTATTCCATGTTGTGCTCTCTTTTGGGATATTTATTTTTTTATTAATTAATCGTGAAATGAAATGAATTAGTTGATAAATATTAATCTCTAAATGTGGTCCAAATTATTCCATCTTTGGTCTTATTTTGATTACAATAATCTCATCAAAATATGTTACTGTATAAACTTTTTCATGCCGAAAAAGTTAATAATAGAAAAGTTTAAGCATTTCTGGTTTTTAACTTTTCGGCCTCCTCGACTCTGAATCATCGGTCTCTTAGGCGGGTTTCACACCAAAGCCAGGCCGGGCGAAAATCGCTTGATTACGCAGTATTTCAATGGGAGCTTTCAAATAGTTCATTGGGCTCGACTGAGCGATTTTGAGCAGTCCTGCCTCCCGCTACTTCAAGCGGTCTCTGCTTGCTTTCTTCAGTCTAGATCGGTGTCCCGGCCAGTGTCACAGCCGTTCGCAGCGTTCACCGAACATCAAAGATGTACCGCGAAGCTGTCAAAAAAGGTGTCTGGTGCTCCCATTTCGATTCCGAGCTGAGGGACAATGTGGGATACTTAACTGTAGTTGGCTCGCATAGTCGCAACGCACTGTAGTGTGGGGATATCTTGAGGTTTTTCGATTGGTGGACGTAAAATTCTGAACCGAGTATTGAATGAGTGTGATTGAGGGAGTGGATGGTCCAGTGCAACGTTAAAACAACACTTTAAAAAATTTAATAAAAAACAGTACCGGAACGGAGTTCCGGTGCGTTCTGGTACCAGTAAACCCCTGTAAGTAACTAAATAGTACCCCGATGAGGTTAAAATGTAGCATATAAGTAATCTGTTAGTCGTTTTATTAGATTACGAAGCGCCTGAAATCGTGCCAGGCTAGACTGTATCACGCATCGTGCCGAATGCGATCTCTTGCTTTCTACTTTTACACGATTTTCTAAAATGTTCTATCAATCCACTTCATTCATTAATGGTCGGCTCTAGTAAAACAGAAAGCAACCTGCGACTCCAGCGTAGCGACGATAGGTTACGCGGACATTGTTCATCCTAAATCCATTTAAAACCCGCAATTATTCACATGTCGTTTTTTTAAAAATACCAAACTCTTGGGGACAAAATTCTTCATCCGAATGGCTTGGTAATTTTTCGCTATAATTAATAGTTACAACGTATAAAATATTTAAAATCACCCTATAGCGGCGGTAGATTACACGGACATTGCTCAGCCTAAATCCATAAATCAATATTTTAAATTGTCAATAAATATTAAACAAAATATCTTTCTTAATTTTTGAAAAGCCATTTGCATGCATATTGACCATAGCTTTAAAATGACATATCGTTTATAATTTTCCGATCAAAAATAAAGGAAAATTTGGATGTTAATTTAACATTGGTCTTATGGAGTGTAAGCCAACATGGCCGACAGCTAGAGCCGACCCTTAAGGCAGTGATTTAGATTATTTGTTAGCCAGCTGAACAATATTTTTAAAACCCAGAACTTCTCAACACACCATGATACTGTTTGGACAGGTAGCGAACTAGGTATTCAGGGGTAATCGAGCATTTTTATGCTTAACCGACATTGAATGTATTGAGCGAACTTTCAAGGATTTTAAGATCGTACTTTTAGGTCAACTTGTTTTTTTATAAAATCATAAGTTTGTGAAATTAGCTGCTAAATGTACGATTTCGGTGATTCATTATCGGAATCCGTATTAATTAGTAGCCTATATGTTATTTTCATACGTGGATGTGTGGTTTAACATCTGAATATTTAATAAGACGTAATGATTGTGCCTGCATTGCCTCACGAACGTGCCTTCTGCTTACTTTGTCACATTGTGTGAACTATCTAGCCTAGAAGCTTCTGTATTGGCGGTATGCCCGGCACGTTTTTAGGCTGCATGGTAGGCCTGCTTGCCATTCACCTCTACCATTGCACAATCTTTCTCATTCATTCGTATCAATGGAAACACAGCTCAAACCTTAAAATTCAGCATCGAGTCTGTTTTACCATCCTTTCTTGAAAATCAATATCCGTTAATTATTTTGATTGGAGGTACTCTCGCCTGATTCGCGGAATGTCTGACCGTTACCGCAAAGAGGCCCACACACGATTAGTTTATCACGTGTGACGTTATGTTTGAGCGATAAACTGAGGAAACAGGGAAGTTCTGGTGGACTTTTTAGGCTGACCGGCCACCAAAAGCGGAGCTGTGCTGAGCTGAGCTAAGCGGAGTTAAGGCTGACCGGCCACCAAAAGCGGAGCTGAGCTGAACTGAGGGCATCGGCAATCATCTCAGTCAGCAACTTGCCTTGCATAGGTATCCTTCTCATATTCTGTATACAATTTTTCGCAAAGTTGGTCATGTCGGGAGTTGAACAGAAAAATAGAATATTTGTGCCTTAGTTCGGAATCTGATGATTCAGACATCGAATTTACTTATATGTCATCATGTTTAGTGGGAACTTGCAAAAAAAATTGGCAAAGTCTTTACTTAAAAAGGAGGAATCAGTGTGGAGAATTTAAAACCCTTTTCAATGATTTAACAGGAGAACAATTTAGAAATTATTTTCGAATGACTCGTGATCAGTTTAACGAAATTTTGGAAAATATTCGGAGTGATATTACAGATATAACTGAACCAAAATAAAATAATTTTACAGGCTACGCTGTAAGAACGGAACTGTCACAAAGGATTTTTTTTAGAGTTGTTGTGTTGGGGGAAGCTAAGCGTAGCTACAAAACCGAACTTCGGTCGAGTCAAAGCTGAGTGGAGTTGACCCTTGCGACGGCGCTCAACTGCGCTCCGCTCAGCTCAGGATCTGGTGGCCGGCCTTTCATTAAAAACCTTTCATTCGGTATTGGAAACTGACTCAGCTCAGCTCAACTCCGCTTTCGGTGGCCGTTCAGCCTTTACGCAGATGTTTGGCCTGCGCGAAAGACTCTACTTTGCACCGATAAACTGTGTAGTTAGGTCAGGTAATCGAACAGTTTGCACAGTCTTGTCTAGTCGTTTCTTGCGTTCACGGAGCCTTTTCTTCAGCTTATTTTCTTCTTCAAGTAGCACGGCTGGCAATTGCCACTACAAACTGCTGCTATTTTTTTCGGATACTCATTGTCGAAAGTATACACGCACTATAATTGACCGAGCGCAAGCGAGGTCTCCGTTTTAACTCGACCGTTCGGCATTTCGTCTGTGTGTCTGTCTCACGATTACGGCCAAACGCCTTGGCCGATTTTGATGATTTTTTGCATGAATGTTCCTTATTCCTAGGCCGAGCCATGTATATATACGGTTTTTTTTTCATTTTTAACTTAAATAAAATAGAAATGGTGGCCGGACCGTCTCTCTCAGTGTAAGCTTTTTTCCAAAGCCAGTTTGTGGCTTAACCGCAAGTCGAATTTAAAAACTAATAAGATTTTGCTAAAGCAAATTAAATTTTAAACAAAATTGTATTCTTGATTTTTTCCGTATCTCTAACGGTAAGCTCACAAAATGGCCGTAAACTTCGAATTTGTTAAAAGTCCAAGTTTTTGTATTTCAACCATGTTTTTATACGTTTATTCTAAACCAATTCAAAAGTGTTCCATAGCTTTTTTGTAGATATAGGTTTAAAGAATTCATATGTGCCAGTAAAAAAAATTATTGAAGTAAAATTAAGAAAGTTATTAGCTCAAGAAACAATCACGTTTAGTAACGAAAGGAAAATGTTTAACTTTAGGCCTACATAAAAAGTAGTAAAAATTATTTTAATTTTTTCATAAATGTAAAAAAGTTTCGTAATTTAGTTGTAAATAGAATTGTATAAAAATATTTATCAATTTCAAATTTCTTATTTTGAAAACACCAGTTTTTATATTCCTACTACAAGACTGGTAACAAAACTAGGCCTGTTTTGAATAGTATTGTAGGAATATATCATTTGCCCAAAAAATTATTATAAGAAAGTGTAGAGGATAAATCAAAGAATTGAACTGTATACCTGTAAATTATCATTGTAAATTTCATAAAAGTATTTGACTTAGCTTTGCTTGAATTACAAAATGAGATGAAACAAATGAAACCGCTCGGCGAAAAAGGACATACAAAAATGACCTTAGGACACCGTGGGAAGTGTTGGTACATGGGTTGAGATCGCTATCACGACGTTTTAACATCGTTTGTTTTCATTATTTCTAATATTGGATTATGATATATGGAACTTAAGTTAACTTATGATACATTGTTAAGTTTGAGTTATTTAAGTATGTAAATATTTAATTGTTGTTGTCCCTCTATAACGCGATATTTTTAGCTATCTTACGCATTATTAACCTAAATAAAACACAATGCCTCTAAAAGAAAATCTTTAGCAGTTAAAGCTCAAGAAAAGAAATAAAAATGAGAACTAGAAATCCCGGAATCGCGGGAATTGTAAATAATGTTTCACTGGCTAAACCTTGTGCTTACTTGCTTACTGGCACACTATTTTTAACCTAAGCTCAAACCCACATTTGTTATTTCAACGAGCGAGGTGTACTGTTCACAGAACTACTAGTATTATACTGCAAGAAAAAACTGTGAGAACTGAAGTAGCCCACACACCACACAGTTCACACAATTCGCAGTTTTATTTGCACATTTAAACTACGCAGTTAAACTGATCGTGTGTGGGCCCTTAGCTTGGCAGTTTCTGTTTTCTTGTAAACGCTGGTTTTTCTTTTCTTTTGATATGATGTTTTATACATTGTTTGTACTTTAAAATTTGGTCAACGTACAAATAGGATTACTGTATAGCTATTCTTCTTTTCCGGTAGCCTTTGTCTTTTCTTCCAGCTCGCACCTCGATCGATTTATGTCGACTTTTCTTTTTTACCTTTGCAATTATTTTATGATATTCAGCCGGGACTGTAATTTTTATTTTCTGAAATATAGTTTTCCTTTCGTTATAATGATTGATCTTCCCAGTTATAAAATTGGCGTATCCAATGAGATTAACTGGAGGAAAACACGGAGTATTCAAAGCTCTGAGCATTTTTCAAACTTTATCTGACAACATCACTGTGAAAAACATAGGCCTATGGTTACCTGGGATTTTCACCACCTTTAGGAAACCGTAACCTTTCCTACTCCAAAATCAATTGATTATTGTGTAATCTGTTTAAAAGTCACAAATTTTGATTTCTTTTGTGGTACCGGGTAGGCCTATGTTATGAATCTACGATGTAGGCGTACATATATATTTCCAGATATTTAGGTTTGGGAAATTGTAAAATATGTTTAGAAAATCTTAAAAACGAAATACAATATTAAACAAAAATGATAATTTTTAATAGCCGACAGTTGGTTCTTTATTAGTAGGCCTATTGTATATATTTGCTGTGTATACTTTTAAAAATGATTTCTCTTTTCGTAGTTCTAAAATAGGCCTACGTCAACGTCTCTTTTATTAAAACATTCCATCCGGGTTTAAATGTTGCGTTTGTATTTAATTCGGAATTTCGTTTAAATACAGATTTTCTAATTGTTTTCATTTACAGTATATACACATTTATCTGACAACTTTCTAAAAGTTGTTGGAAAATTATTAACATTTTATTTAGGTAGGTTATGATTAGGTTATAACTCATGGTTAGAGCTTGCAAGTGTTTTCGTGAAAAGTCTTGAAGTGGAACAAATATTTGTAGGAGGTAGGAGGCTGTAAGAAATATTTATTTACATGCAACTATATAGACCTTCGACTGCACCTGTTTGTTGGGCGTTACAGTAGGCCTATATACACGACGCGACATAAACCCCACGCAAAGCGTCTAGGCTGGAATGCAAAATGGTTTTACAACCGGTCAGAATTGTATAAAATGTAAATAGAAAGTTAACCTGTCCTATAGACTTTATAACTGTTTATTTTAATTCATAAACATATTTGGTATTGGGTGCAATTGGAATGAATTATTGAGATGTCGGTGCTAATACCGTATATAGATCTAGAAAGTTGTTCAGGTGTTTCGCCCTCCCTCCAGTTCAACAGTTTCAATATCTCTACGTTTTAAGGCTGTGCTTTTGAAACGAAAATTTGTCAATCACCTATAAGAATAATAATAACGTAAACACTTTTATCAAGTAATTATTACCTCAAAATGATGCTGAATTTAGACTGCTCTATTAAATAAAAGGCCTATAACAATAAAACAAAAATAAATATTATAAGTACAATATTTCGTCTCGCTTAAGGCGAATATTATTTGATTTTCTTGTTTTAAAGAATACAGTACTAAGAACACACAAAGCGATAAAAAAGTAGTTGTATTAGTTCTCGAGGCTATTTGTGTAAAATAATGTAAATTCTAAAAGTGGATTGTAGTGGTTCAGTAAACATGCCCTCTGTACAGCAACCTACTCAACGCCTATGTGCTACTACTCAATATATGATACGTTTTGTGGGGGTAGCCTATTTACAAGACCAATATATTACTTTATTTCGTCCTAAGGCTTGTAAAGGCCTTCCTTTTTTTGTGCAATAACATCTTTATATCTATACTAATAATATAAAGAGGTAAAATTTGTTTGTTTATATGCAGGTGGTAATACAAACAAACCTGGAACTACTGAACCGATTGAAAAAAATAGTTTTACTAATAAAAATATACACTATCTCTGAGTAATATAGGCTATAATTTATTTTGAAAAAAACATTTTTTATTACAATATTTGTAAATTTAGCCGGGAAAATTCTTAGGTTAGGCCTAGACTGATGAACCAACACATATTTCTTGATTGTATTTACATTCATTACCATAGCAATTAAATAAAATTACAGATAAAACAGTTGTTTGCTCTAATATTTCCATTAACAGCTGATTTCAAACTTTGAAGCAGTTATTTGTATTTCTAACTTTTAGGATAGGGTTTTATAAGTGTAGACCTAAGCCTTGCTGGTTCTTTTAACCTTTATTATAAAATATGCTAAATAATTTGATTTTAACATTTAACATTATTTACCATCTTAGCTATGGGGTTATTATTAATCCTACACCTTTATTATAAAGAAGACATAACATGATTATGTGTGTAGAAGGTTCCAACTGGGTCGGCTTGTGGAGCACTCAGGGGTTTCCCCTAGTTTATTATATGTTGAAATTTTGATTTAATTTCATTAAAACGACTTAAAACAAGTTTTAACCTTTTATATTTGTTATTTATCTTTTGTATTTTACGTATTTTGTTTTGTAAAAAACGATTCGATTCCAATTACAGTAGGCTATTTAAAATCAAGTAATAATGACAATAATAACTTTACATTTATCTTAAAATGGTGCATATTTAACCCAGTAAATTTTGTTTAAGAAACTGGCTTTTCCGCTTTTCTTGATAGGAACCTTTCAACGAGGCTGGACAATTTTTGTCAAAAAATGAAACAGATTAAATTTGAAAACGTGTTTCATAAAAGTGTTTTTCAATTAAAGGACATTCATATATAGACCTATGTGGATTTATGCAGTGACTTTGTGTTGCTCTAAATCCTATTGACTATAACAGGACCTAATTATAATCTATGACTCAACAAGTAGGCCTACTCTATCAAGACACGCCATTCCAGAATCTGAGCGTGGGTTTATAAAACAGTCCAGTAAACAGTTCTTAGATCAGACGGCCCAACGTCCTGTTATGGTTCTAGTTATATAATTACGCCTATCTACAAATGAGGTTTATCTGGATGCAATCTTTACTTAAATTTAAATATCGTTAACGACCTATTTAATGACAGATAACGCTAATATAATGTAGTATACTTTAAGCACTCGCCAACATCATTAGATGAATGTTACTATTAGGTAAAGTACAAGTATTTTAAATCCCTTACTATTGTTTTTAACATACATGCATTGTACAGACTTAGAGAAATTTATATAATTTTTGTAGGCGTTCGTTGCAAGTAAATGTACCAAATCAAAATTGGAATATTTATTGTTTTGTTTTTAAACCATAAATAATACATACTGCTTTATCCTATCTAATTCTGTTGGCACTGTGAATTATTCATATAGGTAATTTTTTAAAGGAATATTTAATGATTTCCAATTTCATAACGAACAGAAATAGTACACAATTCTATTTTTAGATTTGGCTATTCCTAGATTTATTATTTTCTTTACTTTCGGGATTCGTCTGTTAGTATTCATTGGTTAGGTTTCCTTCTGGATCCACCCTATCTTCTGTACAATTTTGCGCTAAATCGAGCAAGGAAATCAGAGTAATTTTTTTAATGATACCTTCTCCGGATTGGTTTCCTCTACAGCTACTTGATTAAGCTCCAAAACATTGTATCATTGTTAAATTTTTTTGTATTTGTGCTTATTTTTCTTAAATGTCACATTTGTCTTCTTTGTAAACCATATTGTTTTATGCCTAACCTAATCTGATTCCCATCTTTGTAATTGTTTGATTTCCAAATGTATAGTTAGTAATATTATGCTTCTTAAACTGAGGTATCTACATTAGTTGGGTATAAGATGGTGTAAATTTATCTCGAATGTTAAAAAATGACAAAGAAATGTAACTAAGTTACAAATAAAAAAAATAAAAAAAGAAAGAGACCGGGATTTGAACCTAGGATCTTTCTCTTTACGTGCGAAAATATAGGACCAAATCGGTATTTGGATAACTCGACTGGTAGAGCAATGGTGGCGTGTAAAGCTAAAGATCCTGAGTTCAAATTCCGGACTATGTCCTATATATTTTCATTTAGAATTTAGTTCATTATTTAAATCTTTGCTAGTGAAAGTGTATAAAATTCTTCAAATACAACATTACAAATCAAAGAAACAGAAATACTACTTTAGAGGTTGTGTAACCATTCTTATTTAGCTCCTTGACTAATTAAAAATGTGATAAAACCGTCAACTAACCAATTTTTCCTATGATCGCCGGTATAGTTCTGGGTTAGACGAATTCTAGTACACTTGTAGGCCTATATACTGTATTAACATAGCGGTGATTGAATGTTATTTCTACGTCTCTTAAAGTACGCACTAGGGCACTTTTGAATCGACTCTTTGAGTCTTGCGTAAGTCTAGGCAAAATCGGGGTTACGTCGATTCTTGAATGTGATTTCTGACTCTTTTTGCGTCCCGACCGACATGGTATTCTTTGACACAAGTTGCGAAACATGTCTCAGTGTGGACGTGGATGAGTTCTTGCAGGAGTTCTTCTTGTTTATCCTTTTTGATTGATTTCTCCACCCTCTTTTTTAATTATGTTGTGGAACAGTGTTCAAACATTATATTTTATTTAGGACTTACATTCTAATCGGTGTTTGTGGGACCCGTCTTTCGCAGAATTCAGAAACCGCGAGATAAAAACAATATTTGTTAGAGTTATGGGAAGCCCAGTGGGTGGAACGCTCTACTACTCATTCCACCTGCCAATTGCGTACTGTCCTGCATGAAGACATTGTTTCACAACCACTGTCTCTGACTATTCTTATAAAATTGTCTTTAACGATATCTATTTACACCTAATATATATTTACCCATGAATAGTTTAGTCAACAGCAATTATTATATTTACACAGTAGGATTTTAAAACTAGAAAGCGAAAGATAATGAATGCGAAATGTTTTTAGTAATGCCGAGTTATGAGTCTGTTTCCTCAAAAGGGTAGTAGTTGCCTTCCTGCTGGCAGCGCCAACTGGGCTGCCTATTCTCTACTATTGACTATCAAATATTGAGTGGCATCCGCAGAAATTGAAAAAAATTACGCTTTAAAAGGGCAATATCGTCGCGAACACCGAAAGATGAAATCTCTCCAAAGTGGAACCTCACGCTGAAGTGCAGTTGATTGTTTGGAAATTTTGAAGGTGCACATCAGGCTTGTGAACGAACCCCCACTGGCAAGAAATCAAAGAGTTGCAGCTAATCTGTGGACGGTCTCTCAAATTTGAATTCCTTCTTGAGATTTGGCCTCCAACTTTGTGCAAAATAATTTCAAATTCGGTTGGCGACATTCGAAGAATGTTTCTAAATCCCATCTCGTCTTGTCCAAAAGTTAACACGCGTACTGGTTCCCCTCATGAAATAATTTTTGGACCTACCATCGTCTTGGCCGTTTTCTTTTTAAAGTTTTTATTTTTGTTAATTAATAAAAAAAAATGGTTATAGAAATCCCCGCCAAGTCAAGCTACTCCACCATTGTATGGGCAAGGACTGATGCAAATGAATCTTTGTGTGGGCAGAGCCTAATCATGAATCTACGCAGCGCGGATTCAGCGTCTCAACACGAGTCGACTCAAAGATTCCCAGCGCTTACTAGCCTTTATAATTTGATTCGAATCTGTCACCAATGTGTACAAAACTGTATATTAAAATTTTGTGAACGATTCTGATCGTTGAGGAAGAAATATTCGTGCAATTCATGAGTACGTGTAAAAGTGGATTAGTTACAGCTGATAACAAAACAAGAACAATGAGTCACTGATAACGCTACCACGTTGACATTAAGACGTGCTTAATCAACAGATTTGAATCTACTACTTGGACGGAGCGATGCAGCTTATCAGAAAATGATTGATTGGTGCATTAGTCTACTTGCGACAATTTATTTATGTGAAACAATTCTTCGTCGTCGTAATCTTGAAATTTGCCCCCGTGCGATAGAACTCCTTTTCCGTTTTTCAGGTGAAAAGAGTGATAACCATTATATTAACTAAAGTTTCAAAATCATTTAAAAAAAATACAATAGTAGAACCGATTAAAGCCTGGTATTTAAAGCCTCGCCCACACTTGCAGACTGCGGAAACATTGTCGGCCGACTGTCTCCACGGTGTTTGCAGCTAGTCTGCCGACTGTTTCTGTTTCCCAAAGTATTTTGCCTCAAGTCTGCATGTATGGACGTGTCTGTTGACAAGAGACCGGGTACAACCCGCAACTGTCCTGCGCAGTTGTCAGTTAGGATTCACATCGTGCGTATCGTGAACTCTTGACTGGTGATTCATTCGCACTGAAATCCGTAGTTTTAGATTTTATTAGTGTTTTTATTTTCTCCACCATATACGTAGTATATGGAGAAAGTATTGTTTTCGTAAAAATGTTCGAATTTGAATTTTCAGTTGAATTATCTGTTTTGGTGCTCCCAGAACCCCAAAAAATGGTTTAGTGCAATTACCTGTGTTGGTGCTCCCTGAACCCAAAAATATTTTTAGTGGAATATTTTGTTTTGGTGCTCCCTGAACCCAAAAAAGTGTTTTTAGAGTGGTGTCTGTCAGTCTGTCAGTATGTATACACGACCAGAGAGGACACTATTGGTCCGATTTTCATGAAATTTGGTATGTAGGTACTAAACCCTAATATCTCCAGGCGTTTTTTCATTTTTTGGAATTTTTAATTTTTAAGGGTAATTTACCCCTAAAAACCCATTAAAAACCCATAAAAATGCAAATTTCCCAAAAACGGCTCTAACGATTTTGATCAAATTTTCAGTATTTATAGTGCTTAAGATGCCAAACAAAATGACACCACCCGCTTTTATCAAAACTTCGGCGTTTTATAATTATGGGGAAATGTTTAAAAATAAACAAGTTTATGTTGTCAATCTAGCATCGCAGCGGCGGCCGCACGGGGTAATACCATGGTAGCGATCACGGCCAGTAATTCAAAGGTCGCGCGATCGAATCCCGCCTAGGACAATAATTTTTTTATACGATTGACGTAGGTAGAATATTATTTTTTGTTTTGTTCTAAAAAGTAATAAATAAAATGATTGAAAACAATATTATTTTGACTACAGTAAGTTGGGAGAAAGTTTGTGTCAGTTAACTGATACCGTTTATTTCTAGTAGTAATGGCCGTAACGAATCAAGAGTTGACGGCGAAACTGATCGAGTTGCATTCTCGTCTATTATTGTGGGATGTAACTCTTGCAGAACACAAAAATCGAAATAAAAAACGCGACGCCTTACAGGAGTTAGCGGATTGTTTCAAAGTGAGCATAAGTGAAATAGACAAAAAAAAGTCAAGAACTTGAAAACACAGTTTAGGCGTGAACATAAATCCTTATAGCGGGTCCACCATCGTCTCTTTCTCGGTAAATTAGCCACATGGTTCAGAAAGATAAAGCACGCTCAAGCTAAAACCACTTCCTTCAGTCACCATTTCGACAAACACTGGCTGGCTAGTGTGGTTGAAAAACAAATCCGAAACTTGTACATGGTCTGCAAGTGTGGACGAGGCTTAAGTTTAAAGAGACGACGTTTATTTGATCTAGTGTATCATCGTGGCGAGTGGTAGCGCGACCGTCCATCCAAGTTTACCACGGTTGAAACCACTACAGTCGGGAGCACGAAATAAGGCGGGTGAGAGTTTTTGCGCTGTTGCCAGATGTGGGACTGGCAAAGCGAGGAACGGTCGAGAATCGCTTGATCTGCGTCACGATCTGGCAACACTGAGCGCTCAGTAGTGATGCAGCTTCGAGTCAATTTACCTGCGCTACGCTGATCCCGCGTCTCCATTATAACTGGCGTAAAGTAAAGACGTTAGCAAAAATACTTGGTTTAGTTTTAGTAAGAATAACATTAAGGCTACTGCTGTTGTCTTTGTTTTTCATTCACGGCAAAGAGGACCTTAGTATTCTAGTATCAATTTGACATTTACGTACGAATAATTCACCTTGTGTAAACAAGTTTAAATTATATACAAAAACACTCGAATCTACGAGATTTCTCAAGTACCTACGTTTAGAAATTATCTATAAATTAAACTGTCCAATTACAAGGGTTTACAGTAAACTATATATTTTGACGACTGATTGGAAGGCAGTTTTAGAAAGTTAAGATCTTGACGAATCCAAAGGTCTCTTTATATTATTTTTTAAAACAATTCTGTCGAACGGCATTGAACCTTAGAGAAGTAACAAAGTCGAGTGATTTCTTTGTGTTTTCTCGCGCGGCATTAGCTGTTTTAGAAAACTACAATTTTAAAACGATGATTACATATGTAAATATACGCTTCAGAAGAAATTTGTAAATACAAAAATTAAAGTTTAAAACATTTCCTTTCCAATAATTTTTGTTTCATTGAGATTGGATGATTTTTAGTGGGTGAATATTCAATATAAGTAGAGTTGTCAATTGAGTAGTTTGCCACTTACGCCTTCCATTTGAACAGTCTGACAAGTAGCAGGGTTAATAACGGAGTGGGTTTAGGCATGTTATTTGCTATTTTAAATTTAATTTACATTTTTATTTTTCATATTTGCAAAGTTTAGCATATAAAATTTTGATAGATTTTTCTATTTGAGTTATTGTTGTGACGACGAATTGACATTCGATTTATCAGCAGAAAAATGATCCTGTTGTGGAATTTGGCTGCAACAAAGCGATGAACTGCGACTCGAGATAGTTGGATGTCTTCTCGGTATTTTTAACTCTCCTCACGTCACGTGACCACTGCAAGGTCCCTTGTGCATGATGTTATTGTTCGACACTCTTCTGGCCTTCTTTATTATATTTTTGTGATTCTTTAGTTTGGTTTTGGCTATTTTGGGATTGTGTCATTTTTAGACTTTGTTTTGCTTTTAAGTGATAGCCTACTAATCTTAATGAAAGTATATTAGTTTTTAAGGAAAGGGACAGATGAAAATTAATGTGAAATGGGCTTTAAAAATTGGTATTTTGTTACCGATTACATAATTGGTAACGGGTTTTAATCATTGTCTTTACTACTTACAAGAGTTGATCAGTACATCTAATAGTTACTAGCCCTTAAATAAAGAGTAAAGCCGCGTTTACACTATGTAGCAAAACCTGCTATATAGCAAAAGTTATACTATAACAAATGCTACGTGCAAAACTCACAACGGAGAAATGTTACATATAACAATTTTCGATGTTACATGTAGCTTTATGTGCTATATATAACAAAAATTATGCTATCCATTCGGAGTCGGTAAGATCAAAGACAATTTGTGCTACATGTAACATTTGCTACATCTAGCAAATGTTATACGCGATTTTTGTTTCTAGCTACTGCTACATGTACCATAGTCAGATGAAAACTGGCCTATTAGTTAAGCGCACGTGTTTGTTTGCATTGATTGAATGTTTATAATGAAAGGGCTACTAAATGACAGAGACTGGGATAATGATTCCACAATACATTTAATAGATTTTGTTCCCTGATCAGCCATCTTTGTGGGAAAATACTTCCCCGGATTACAAAAACCAGAACAAGAAACGTGAAAATTTTCCCACATGTGTGTCCACCTGCACAACATTCTCAAAACTAATTATATTAGAAATTTTTACTTTTTTTGCATCATTTTGTTTCGTCGTCTTTTTTAATTATTTTTTTTTAACACATGATTTGTTAAAAGTGTAAGGTATAAAATGGAATAAAAATATTACCAAACAAAGTTATGTTATAATTAGTTTTATCAACTTTCGTATTTCGGTTGCAAGTGTCCACCCCTGACTGTTGTTTTGCGCATCAAAAACTGAAGTTGTAAAAAAAAAGTAGGTGGCACAAAAAGGGACAAAATGTGTTCAAAAATATGGTGCGATTTCCCAAAATGATTTCAGTGTTGGGGAGAAGGGGGAAAGACCTAATTTTCCCCTGGTACCAACTCAACTTAAGATTACTTACTTTGATGTAGTTCTGGAGTTCATCAACCAAAGATTCACACATTTCTGGAATGATCTTCGAAATGGCAGATTTTGAAAATTTGAACAAATAACTTAGGCTCTGATAGCAATCTCCACTAGCCAGTAATCTCAAAGCACAAGCCAACTTTTCTATTGCATCCCTGAATGTTGTGTTCTTTTTCTCAATTCTTTGGCCAATCATACACGTAAGATACTCATAATCTTCACTCGTTACCCGTAAAATGTTTTTGAAACTACCGTCACATCTTATTTTATAACACAATGAGGGTGGTACGTCATAATCACCAGCATTCAAGACATTTAACAAGTCACTCCCACTGTACCTTTGCCTGACTTGTAGCGACGGCCGGACCCAAATCCTTCGATTTCTTCTGTGAGGTACAAAAAATACTGTAATTGCTGCCGCTAGCAACTTATCCTTCCATCATCTATATCTATATATATAAAAGCGAAATACCACTCACTCACTCATCACGATTTCTCAAAAACCACCCAACGGATTGAAATGAAATTTGGTATGTAGCTTCCTCTAGGGCCATAGGTGCTCACTAAGAAAGGGTTTGAAAAAATTCAAAATTTTAGGGGGGTTTTGGGGGGATCAAAGTTATTAAATCACGATTTCTTCAGAACTACCGAACGGATTGGAATGAAATTTGGTATGTAGCTTCCTTTAGGGCCATAAGTGTTCACTAAAAAAGGGTTTTAAAAAATTGGAAATTTTAGTAGGGTTTGGGGCTAAAAATTACTAAATCACGATTTCTCCAAAATTACGGAACAGATTGGAATGAAATTTGGTATGTAGCTTCCTCTAGGACCATAGGCGCTCGAAAAGAAAGGGTTTCAAAAAATTCGAAATTTTAGGAGGGGTTTGGGGGGATCAAAGTTACTAAAATCATAATTTCAGATCTTTTATTATTATGACAATAGTGCTTTTATTATTTAAGATCTATATGTATAAAAGCCAAATACCACTCACTGACTGAACACTTAAAAAGAATACACTTTCGTTAAAAAGACTGAAAATACCAACCACCACGGGCAACGCCGTACGGGTCAGCTAGTCTTCTAGTTCTATAAAACTACTCTGTTGCATTATTTTTGCTACATGTAACATGGGTCCATTTAGGTTAAAACTGATAAATATAGCTTTTGCTATATAACTTTTGCTAGATAGTGTAAACCAGGCTTAAGTTTGTTCAGTTTTGGTGGCTTTCCGAATTTATAACACTTTCACGCTTGAAATTATTGTATTCACATAAATATAAGTCAATAAACCTCTCTGGGAGGTGCAGTTTTATGAGACATTTATATCTCCGAAAGAACTAACATAATGTTGTTTCCGGTCAGGGTACGTCATCCTCGCTATGTTTAAATTATTGATCACTGGACAAACAATATCGTTCCTTTGTCTAAGTAACGTTCTTTCATGTGGCGGAACTCATCTGCTAGCTATAGTATTACTAAGAAAAATATCCCCCACCTCGCGCTATGCACAATTTTATAAGTACAATATAAAATCGTTATATTTGATTTTATAAAATAGGCAGTTCTAATAACGAACTGATTTGTCATTAATGACCAACAAAGTCTTAAAACCAGATTTACATTTTAATAGTATTTGAGTGCGTGCAACAAGCTTAAGGCTCGGGTTCCTAAATTCAATCAAAACTGAGAAGTTGGCTACCAATTTCAATGTTAAAATAACCTATCCATACCTTCACTTGTAAGCATATTTTTGTGTTATTTTCGTCAAAAAACGAAAGCTGTATTTTTTCCTAAAGTAAAATAGATTGTAGGTGTTGATTGCTAAGGGGGTTTGCAATAAATATATATTGTTTCTTTTTTTAAATTTATTTCTTCTTATTAATATTTTGTTGTTTTTGTTGCCCCAAACAGGTGTTTTATTACCTCGGTTTTTGATTGTTTCTCTTTTGTTCTTATTGGAAGTAATAATTAAAACTTACTATATTCGACCTACAGTAAAAAAAATAGAATATCCTTTTTTAAGTTACTTTTTATTTCATATTGATACATCAAATGATTTAGAAGTTATATAGTGGAGAAATTAATAATCGAATATGTTTATGTTATACGAAGATGTACGAATGCTTCCGAAATTAAACGAATAGGTATCTCTTTAAATTTGTATAAACGAATATATTGGTGATAAAAGGTTGTTATTTATACACAGTTTACAACCTCAAAGCAAATATTATAACATACATTAGTTCTATAACTCATATTTGAAAAAATCAACTTCACAAGAAGTTATAATGATTGAAGTTGTAAACATAACCCCAAAGTATAACCTAAGCTGGGTTTTGTTTAAGTATTACAGATGATGGATTAAATCAGCTGTTATATGTTACGAATGTACATAACCAAAAAGTATAATCTACTACGAGTTGCTTTAAGTATTACGGATGGTTGAAATCAGCTGTTATGTATTACTCACGTACATACGTACACTCGCTTTTAAAGGAGTTGATATACTTTTTTTCTCTGCATTAAAGCATTTAGGTTATAAAGGAACACATTTCATGAGATAATAAGACACTACTAGTTAGTGAAATAATCTCCTTCAATCAGACATGTACGTGTTATTATATCAGATTGGCAAAGTTCTCCCAAGGTAGCCCACAATATCCTTCCTGTTGGAACAAGACAAATTACATGTACTGTATTCTAATATCTAATGCTTAATTGATATAAATAGACTCATTTCCCATGTATACAATAGCAGTACTTGAAGTAGGCCTACATTGTTTGCTACAATAAATCCATTTTGTTGTGGTCGATAGTAAGAATAGGCTACACCATACAAAATTGTGAAAATAAAATGTCAAAACAAATATAATTTTGTACGATAATTGAGGTGATTACAAAATGCCATTGGATTTGAATACAGTACTTGAGTTTATATTTAAGAAAAAATCTAAATTAAATCGTATCAAATAGCCTACTAGTAAGACCCCGTGAAAATGGCAGGCAGAATGATTACATACACATGAGAAATACACCATTTAAACAAAACAAAAAATACTATTTGAAAACAACTGACTTTATCTAGGCCACCTAACTAAGCTGGCGGGTATTTTTAACTCGGTAAATGTTATCAAACATTTAAAAGCATTATAAAACTGTAAGTAGGCTTATTTGCTCAAATTTTTTACTTATATTATTATACATCTAACGAAAGATAAAAATATTATTTTTTAATTGCATTTTATTTCTAATTGATAGATCAACTGATTTAGAAGTTATCATATTATTTGTCACAATAGTATTTGCTACAATAAAGGAATTTTAATTGAATTGAATATAGTGAAGAAATTAATAGTCGAATATGTGTATATGTTATTCAAAGATGTACGAATGTTTCCGAAGTTACACGAATAAGAATTTCTTCTTTAAATTTGTACAAACGAATATATTGATTATACAAGGTTGTATTTACATTCAGTTTATAATCTCAAAGCAAATTTTATAACGTATTATTGCATACGTTAGTCCTATAACTCATATTTAAGAAAAATCAACTTCATAAGAAATTATAATGATTGAAGTTGTAAACATAACCCCAAAATATAATCTACGCTGGGTTTTGTCGAAGTAATACAGTTGATGGGAGAAATCAGCTGTTACAATATGTTGCTCACGTATGTACGTTTGTATGTACGTACGGCCGTACACTCGCTTTTATATGAGTTGATTTGGCCATGTTAATAAAATACACGGGTCACGCCTTCTTCGCCAAGAAATGTATTGTTTTCTCGAAAACTAATGGTCCGATTTCAAAAAGATTGCGAATCCAAATAGTTTTTACAAATTCCAACAGCTTTGTAAAATAGACACTGAAAATTTTAAGAAACTGCATTTGACACATCTAGACATAACTCGGGAGGTAATTTACAGATTTTGATCAAACTTTGCTTGATTTACACGATGTATTGTCCGCTGTTATCGAGTGAAAACACTTTGAATATCTTGTGTTACGCGTGTAAAAGCTTCGGGTTAAACGTTTTTAAGTTGAGACAGGGTTTTATCATTTTAATCGAAACTCGAAGCCAGCATGACAGACAGACTTATCAGGACTAACAAGACTTTGCCCTTTAACGTTATCGGACTGGTTCAACTGTTCGTCAAAAAATCCAGTTCTTGTGAAATATCTTCCAAGGAAAGTTTTGCTTTTGTTGTGGCAGGTATGGAATCATTTTGTTGTATGCAACTGTAGTTCATCTACTAAATTATAATTTCTTGTAAATAAACATTAAAGATGGAAAACATCTGTACTTATAATGTAAGTCTGCACATAAATAACAAAGATGTTTCATAGCACGTGGGCGGACTTGATGGGGCGGGTTGTTACACGACCACCCATACGTTCCAGCAAACCGTTAACTTGTATTGATGAACTACTTTCGCGTTTAATGCAGTTTAGAATTAGTGAACTAATTCTCTCCGGCATTTTTGAAAATTTGATAGGTTTAGTTATTTATAAGTTAAAAAAAATACACAATCTATTTGTCTGCGTTGTGGTTGATTGTTTAGATGGACAACAATATGAATACAGTTAAGATCTGAGTTGTTTCACAGCTTTTTAACAAAATGTTTTAGTAAGATTATCATTAAGTTTATCTATTATTATAACTCACTAGGGGAGACCCTGCGTGCTCCGCATGCCAACCCCGTTGGAACCTTCTAAACGCATATTTTATGTTTTCTTTATAATGATTAACTAGCTGACCCGTGCGAAGCATTCGCATTCTAACTTACTTAAATCCCACTTAATTAAAGTACACACCGGATATTTAGTACCGTATAGTGCTTATAGAGCGTATTTAGTACATCATGGGCATAGGTGAGGGTTGAAGTAAAGAATAGATGTGTTTAAATTGTATCATCAGTGTAACTTTTATTCGATCTTACGTCACTGTTACTTTCGGATTCTTTCTTTATTTTTTGGAGATTTGCGATTTTGAACATTACATTTTTATTTATGTAGGCCTAAATGTCGATTATTAATCTTTCACACTATTTTTTAATCGAATACGAATAAAAAAAAAATGTTTGGTTCTTGAGGTAAAGTTTGTTTGTTTGTTTGTTGTTTGTTGTTGTTGTTTGGGGTAATCTCTGGAACTACTGAATCGATTGAAAAAATAGTTTTACTAATAAAAAGCTTCACTATCCCTGAGTAACATAGGCTAATTTTGATAAAAACATTTTTTATTTCAATATTTGTAAATTTAGTCGGAACAAGTTCTTAGGTTAGGCCTAGATTGATGAACCAACACATGTATTTACATTTATTACCATAGCAACTAATTGAATAAAATAACATATAAAACCTCTGTTTGTTCCAATATTTCCATTAACAGCTGAATTTAAACTTTGAAGCAATAATTTCATTTCTAACTTTTATTTTAGGTCTTCATTAAATTGTAGAGCTGAGCCTTGCTGGTTCTTTTAACCTTTATTATAACAAATTGCTGTTATAAAATATACGAAATAATTTGATTTGAACATTTTACATTATTTACCATCTTAGCTTTGGGGTTAGTATTAATCGTACACTCTTAATTATTAAGAAAACGTATCATGGTTATGTGTATAGAAGGTACCAATGGGGGTGGCGTGCGGAGCACGCAAGGGTATCCCCTAGTAGTGAATAAGTTAATAATTGAATATGTTTATATGTTATATACGAAGATGTACGAATGTTTCCGAAGTTAATGAATAGGTATTCTTTAAATTTGTATTAGGTCTAACTAATTTATTGATGGGAAAAGGTTGTATTTATATTCAGTTTATATCCTCAAAGCAAATCTTATAACGAATTGTAGCATACATTAGTACTATAAAAAAATAAATTTATTTATTTTATCATATAAAATAAATTTTATTTATCATATTTAAAAAAATAAATTTCACAAGAATTATAATGATTGAAGTTTAAACATAACCCCAAAGTATAATCTTCGTTGGGTTTTGTGTAAGTATTATAGATGATGGGTGAAATCAGCTGTTATATTATATGTTACTCACGTACGTATGTACGTACGGACGTACACTCGCTTTTATAGGAGTTGATACAAAATTGTAATAAGGATAAATGAAAAAAACTTTTGTTACTGTTCGTTCGACCGATTTACTATCGAAATTCGTTTATTCGAGTATCATTTTAAAACAATTGATTTATACTCAGAAAAACACGAACAAACAACACAATCTAGATTAAATTTGAAAGTGCGTTTGTTTTTACTTTTTGTAGTAGTTTCTGCATTCAACACTCAACTCTAAAAAAATACAAGATCATTTAAGGTATTTTTAACTTTTAATAGAGACTAGTGGACCCAGCAGTGCTCCGCTAATTGCTTGATTTAATTTAAATGGTTGTTCCATTTCATTACGTTGACTTAAGTAATCGAATTGCAAAATGGTTTTTATACCATTTAAGAATATACTACACAAATTTAGATTTTGTAAACCTTTATAGATA
>JAGFPH010001289.1:127188-142527 GCA_018207615.1 Philaenus spumarius
TAGTTGAGACAATACTTGAAAAATGTAACTGTAATTTTTGTTAGATTGAAGAAATAATGTAAAATTTCTCCATAAATTGAGAGGCGTGAGGGGAGGGGTGACAAAAGACAGTCCGCACTAGATGATGTTAGTCCTGGCAACGCCACCGATTAGTAGAGGATATATTTATAACATAATCACCACTTAAAACAAAGAATATGAAGATGTCTACACTGAACTTCTGATAAAATTTTATGTTCCTTTATTAATGAATTGCCAATTATGCTTTAAAAAGAAGAAGGAAATTGTTAAAGGTATTCCTTTACAACATACAGTATTTTCTGTGCAGCCTTTTCTTTGTAATTATGTATTTTTATCAGTTATGGCTAACCTGGTATGCAAATAGCTATTTTAAAGAATCTCTCTAATAAGCGTGTAAATTGTTTATGAATCAGTTGTGTTTATCTCAAATTTATAATCATTAATTTTCATTACTTTTTCTTTTACAGATGGCCAAAATGAAAATATAGAAAATGTCATCTCGCCCAAAGCTGATTTTGGCGATACATCTTTGAACGCGTCAAATCCATTTTCTACCGACGATGAAGGTCATGTTAATCCCTTCTCGACTGCTGATGATAGCAATAGTTTTAATGTTCAAAATTTAATTAGTTCAACCAGTAGTGAACTTAAAGATGCCTTTGATGCAGCAAGTAATTTCGAGCCAATTAGAACTATAAAAGATTTTAAAACATTTGCCGAGTGCTTGGCAGAACCTAAACCATCTGTTACAACTCCAGAATTAGATGACAACGTAATTCCTGGGACGCCAAAGTCTACTGTCGTAGAAGCACCGATATCTCCGAGCTCTGATGTATCGCCAATTCCTCTTCAGGAAGATATCGATTCTTCGGATGATTATTTAGCGAGCGTTCCTAAATCGCCTGAACTTATTTCACCTTGTGAAGAGCCGCTTGACATTTACGCAGGACAAGAAAAAACTAGTTCTTCTGGCTTTGAATCAGAGAGTGGCGCTGAAGAAGCAGAATGTAACGTTCTTGCTGAGTCAAATTTGGTAGACAACGATGGATTCGTTCTTGAAACCAAGAGATTATCCCCACCTATACAAACACTATCTTTTAAGCCAATTGAAACGTTTGGCGATAAAAATCCATTTGGATTGTTGGAAAATCCTTCTCCTATATCCAGGCCTTTAGTTTTTGATGAATTAGAAAGTATTCAGAGTTTTGATAGCACCAAAGATGTTAGTTCTAATTCAAATGAGATTCCTCCTTTGCCACAAGATTTAATTTTGTCGCCCTCGCTACATTCTTCATCCATTGCTGATAAGTCACAAGAAAAAGAAGTTAATGATTGTACTACTTTTGGAACTACAGCTGATATTCATTTAGAAAATGTGCCTGGTGTTTCAGAAGAACCGTCCGGTGAGGTCGGTGAAGATTTAGGACTGAAACAGGATGAATTTGCATTTGGAGGTCTTGAATCTGAGATAATTAAAGCGAGTGAGTTTATCTTTGGAGCAGGTACTTCAGAACATGAAACACAGCCAACATTAGAAGCTGCACCACTTTTAAATGAAAATGAGGAATCGAAAATAAGGCAAGATGAACAAGAATCTGAACAAGAAATTGAAACAAAAGATGCTGCTTTTGGTGTGGATTCGAAACAGGAAACAATTGACCAAATAACATCTGAAGCCTTTGTCTCGAAAGTTTCTGGCCAAGAGTTTAATAATGATCAGCCTACGATTAATCAGTTTGAAGAAGAAAGTAATCAAAGAGTAGAATATGAGGCAAAAGAATCTGACTTTCAATTCGACCCTACTGATGGCAGTGTGGATTTTGTCCCAAGTGGTCTCAATTCGGCTTCAAATGATTTTAAGGTTTGTGATAGGAATGTAAACTTAGACTCGGACATTTCAAAAGAGCAATCGTTTGATACATCTAAAGAAATAAGTAACCTCCATGAAAATGAAAAAGAGTCTGACACAGCGATAGAAAATATTGCATCAGAAGATGTTGTTTTAAAGGAATCCGCATCCTTGGTAGAGGGTCCGATTTCTTTTCTAAAAGGTTTGGTTAAAAGTCCTAAAGATGAATTGAAGTTGGAATTGTCAGATAACGCACCTACATCTGAGAAAGATGCAAGCCCCCTTTCACCTGCGGCCAAACCTTTTGTACCGACTCGAGTTCCAGTTGTAGAACCATTATGTAAAAAAGTAATTGTTGAAAAGAAATTCACAGAGCCGAATTCAGAAGAAGACACAGTTCTTTGTGACTTTGGGGAATCTGTACAGTCAGAATCGAATGTTTCAAGTCCACAAGAACAGCAGATTCCAAAACTCGATCTGGATACCCACATCTGTTTGTCAGAACCTGAGATCCATGATGTCCGTGAAGGTATCGATGAAATAATTAAAGAAGCGGAGTTAATATCAAGCCGTTCTGCTTCCGACCACCTGACGAATGTATCCGACACATTGGTTCATGCACCTGTCTCTGCTGTTTTAGAAAATGAATTGATCGTTCAGAGTACAGAACCAACTTCTGATCCATCCCATCCTCTTTTACCTGAAGAGAAACCATTGCCACCTGATCATTTGGAAATTGTACAAGAAAAAGACACACCAATAAACAAAGAGGAAGACAGTGCAACCGAGGTTGTATCAGTAGGAACAACAGAAACACCTCCGCCTTCTCCAGCTCCTGGACTCGCAGTTGTCGCAGCAGCAGCAGGTTAGCTAGTTTTTACTTTACAAGAGATTTTAGAATTTAAAATATGTTTTTGATGTCTTATTTATTTTTCTAATCTATATATATAAAAGCAAAATACCACTGACTCACTCATCACGATTTCTTAAAAACTACCGAACGGATTGAAATGAAATTTAGTATGTAGCTTCCTCTAGGGTCATAGGTGCTCACTAAGAAAGGGTTTGAAAAAATTGGAAATTTGAGGGTGGTTTGGGGGGATCAAAGTTATTAAATCACGATTTCTTCAAAACTACCGAACGGATTGAAATGAAATTTGGTATGTAGCATCCTCTAGGGTCATAGGTGCTCACTAAGAAAGGGTTTGAAAAAATTGGAAATTTGAGGGGGGGTTTGGGGGATCAAAGTTATTAAATCACGATTTCTTCAAAACTACCGAACGGGTTGAAATGAAATTTGGTATGTAGCTTCCTCTAGGGCCATAGGTGCTCACTAAGAAAGGGTATGAAAAATTTCGAAATTTTAGGAGGGGTTTGGGGGGATCAAAGTTACTAAAATCACAATTTCAGATCTTTTATTATTATGACAATAGTGCTTTTATTATTTAAGATATATAAGCCATATACCACTGACTGTGACTGAACACTTAAAAAGAATACAATTACGTTAAAAAGACTGAAAATACCAACCACCACGGGCAACGCCGTACGGGTCAGCTAGTATATTATATTTTTGTAAGAACTAAGTCAGGAGTTTTAAAAGAAAAATGGAATTAGTTTATTACATATAAAAGTATTTGTGTAACAAAAGTGCAGATTTGCCAAACAAGAGAAACAGTAAGAAAATTTTAAAACATTTGGTAGTCACACCGCAGTTTGTAGACAAATGGAAAAATTTACAATTATTTGAATAGTTAGAAATATTTGAATAGTGAAATTAAGTTACTTATTTTTATAACTTGCTTATTTTTCTAGCTTTTTGTTTCAATAATAGTTTAGACAACAGAAAAACACATTATTTACAACACCTTACGGTATTTTGTGTACATGTGTGACAATCAGGTGATTCGCTAATTCTCATTTAGAACATAAAACAAGTAATTTGAATAGTAACAGTGAAACTCATTTAATCCCATTAATTGGGGCTTATTTATATTTTTAGCGACCGGCCGATCCGGATATGGAAAAATCCGGGCTTTTGCGTTATACGACCACACGGCTATTTTTTCCTACAAAGACATTCTAAACAAAATGTGTTTGTTATTATGCATTTATTATGATGTTCAAAACAGGAATATAACAAAAACCTAACCTGAATAGCGACATTGTCTGCACTAAGTAGAACTTGATTGACAACTGGCTACACTATGTAGTCGCCCGCCCCTCTGTACTATTGCCCTTCTGACTGCGCACGATGAAACAAGATTACTTATAAGAAAAGCACGTTTAGAATGTTGTTCAAGACATGCTAATGTCAAACTGATAACAAATTAGTCAATTTATCTTCGTAGGAAAAAGTTTGAGCTGTGTGGTCGTATAACGCTAAAGTCCCAAAATCCGGATATAGCAAGGACATTTATAAACAGCCACAGGGCCCAAAACAATGAAAGCCATTAAGCTCCAGTAAACGAGAAAGCAACCGGAAAGGCATCCACTTCTCACTGTATCCCTATCTAAACAGTGCAATTTCTTGCAGCTGAACGCTTTGACATTGCCTCATTTCAAACCATTTTATAAGTCTATTTTTTGTAATTGAGTGTTGAAAAAAAAACTGAATATTCTTTATAAAATTTCGGCTTGCAAATTATTTTTCATTATTAATTTTTTACTGTGTTAAGAAAAGAATTCAAACTTTGCACTTACAAAATGTCAATTACATAACAAATCAAAAGCATTTTAAAAAAATGTAAATTGCAAGACAGATGCGTATTGTGACTGTGCTTAAGGGTCAGCTCTAGCTGTCGGCCATGTTGGCTGACACTCCATAAGCCAATATTAAATTGAAATCCAAATTTTTCCTTTATTTTTGATCGGAAAATTATAAACGATATGTCATTTTAAATCTATGGTCAATATGCATGCAAATGGCTTTTTAAAAATTAAGAAAAATATTTTGTTTAATATTTATTAACAATTTAAAACATTGATTTTTAATATTTTTTTATGTTGTCACTATTAATTATAACGAAAATCTACCAAGCCATTCGCCTGAAGAATTCCGTCCCCAAGATTTTGGTATTTTTTTTAAAACGCTATTTGAACAATTGCGGGTTTTAAATGGATTTAGGCTGAGCAATGTCCGTGTAACCTACCGCCGCTATAGGGTGATTTTAAATATTTTTTAAGTTGTAACTATTAATTATAGCGAAAAATTAAAAAGCCATTCGGATGAAGAATTTTGTCCCCAAGAGTTTGGTATTTAAAAAAAAACGCTATTTGAATAATTGCGGGTTTTAAATGGATTTAGGATGAGCAATGTCCGCGTAACCTACCGCCGCTATAGGGAGTCGCAGGTTGCTTTCTGTTTTACTAGAGCCAACCCTTAATATGAGACCTTGCAAACAATTTTATGATAAAACGTAAAAGAAATAAATGGTTTGAAATTTAACATTGCTCTTATGGGATAAAAATTCAAGATGACCACCACTACAGCAGACCCTTAATGATGAATACTATTTTTAGATGTTTCAAGCAGTTTGAACTTGTATTTACTGTACTACAATGTACTATATATTCTAACAAATTGACATTCTGTAATCAACAGTAGACTATTGGTAATTAAAAGTAAACAATAAAAGAAAACATTGTAAAAACACAATTTTAATTATTAAAGTACAGAATAATTAAAACACACTAGTTTAAAAAAAATGACCTTTAAGCCTACAGTTCGGCACGGTAAAATATAAATTAAGTTTTGTATACAGTAGCTAATGGCTACATCAGTTTTTGAAAAAAGTTGTGAATTTCGGCTGCTTCACACACTGTACATGTGTTTTGGAAGCCATATCCCTCAATCTTCTTAAAAGCATCACTTCGGTTTCACTCGTATCATCTCGATGTTCAACATAACTTATCAGAGATTCGATGGTCTTAAATGCCTCAGAGTGACTCATTATAGGCATGTTGTCATCTTCTTCGGATTTCCTATCGTTATTGCACACCATTTCTAGAATACCACTGTCTGTAATTTCGTTGACGTCATCCTCATTTAACCACTTATTGACTTCAACGTCGCTGATATCTTCACATCCAGGCAGGTATCTTACAAGCTCAGCAATCTGACTCTCATCTTCATTGCCAACAGTTTCTTTGATTTCTTCCAATATCTGCAATGTCCATTTTTCAGTGGGTTCGAGATCTAACAGCTTTTCGCCATGACCTCACCAGTGTCAACTGTTTTATTTCATCCCATGCCTGGGATACCCACATTACCACGTCTAACATGTCCATGTTTTTAGCGAATTTCCATAGGAAAAATGAACTATTGCAGTGGCCCTTATGGTAAGACCCAAGGTCGGGAGTAGCAAATGAGCACCGATCATGGTCCACAGAACACGTTATGGAGTGTCATTAAAAATCATATATATATATATATATATATGTATATATGTGTTCGTACTCTAGCAGCCGCATTTTAAGTCCGATTTGGTTCAAATATGGTACACATGGTGGTTGTCTACGTCGCTTGGATGATTAAAGAAACCCAACAATGTGAAGCATGTTTTTTGACCAGAAGTGACTATTTTTTGAGATTTTTCCTACGAGAATGATTTTGTTTTTGAGTTTTTTTCTACAAATATAAATGTAGGATGTTATTCTGCACATTTTGTTTTTTTACGCGACCTTATAGCTCGCTTGGTTCCCCCAAAATCGATCAAAACGTAAAATACCATAGAAGTACCCGGTTCAAAGCCATGTGGTGGATTCTACCGAGGGGTTGGCGTGCGGATCACGCAATGCATTGTGAATTGAAGGTACTCCCAATACGGGGGTTGGTGTGCGAAGCACGCAATGCTTTGTGTGTTGAAGAAACTCCCAACACGTTGGTTGACGTGCGAAGCACGCAATGCATTTTGTTTTGAAGATATTCCAATACGGGGGTTGGCATGCGAACTTTGTGTATTTAAGATACACCCAATATGCGGAATGGCGTGCGAACCATTTTGCAGCTATTCAGCACCATCGTGAATAGACCGATTTCCCAAATTGTTGGTTGAAACCCTAAAACATAGGCCTATAAACTTAATTTTGGAAATTCGCTTAACTCACGTCAGCTGTTTAGCTGCGTGGTCGAATTATTTCTTTTTATGCCCTGGTGCACTTTCTTCTTGTTTTGAAGCCAATGTGTAGCATTATATAATTGAAACCAGTTTCATCACAATAATAGAGCTGATCTCCTGTGACCATGCTCATCTACTAAGTTGTGTAATAAGGTTTTGAATTTGTTAAGATCTTCTTGGTTAACAGAAAGCTTTTCTCAACTTATCTGCAGTTTCCGCGCATCGTAATGATTTTTCCAACTCTCCAACCATCCTTCACTTGCTTTGAACTGGTCGTCTACTCCGATATCTTTATTAAATTGCAAGGCTTTTTCTTTTAGTAAAGGACCCGAGATAGGTAAACCTTGCTTTCTTCTTTGAGTTAACCAAAGATACAAAGCCTCATTAACTTGGTTGTTGGTAATCATTTTAAGATTTTTGATCCCGCTAGTTGAAGCTGGTGATGAGCACCACTTTTCGATTTCATTTCTCGCTTTCTTCCAGTCACTTACAATGCTCGTTCCTATTCCCAAGTCAGCTGCTTCAAGTAAACATTTCTTGGAAGTTTTGTGTAAACTTCGATAAGGTATTTAAGGCTCGGTAGGAGTGAACAAATATTTCTGAGTTGACCGCAGCTCTCCAAGTGGCAGAGCTGTACACTATTGGCATTGGGTCTGCTAGTTTTTCATTCTTCTTCTAGCAAATATAGGGCAGCTTCATAAAGGCGGCAAATAAAGGGTTACAGACGTAACCCTGACTGTAAACATACTGAAAAGTGCATGCGTAACAATGTATGGTAGTATGTGTTATACACAACTTTCTCTCACACATTGAACATTAACGGATATACAGTAGAGTCCCGATATTTCGAGTTGGATGGGACCGAGAGTACCTCGGATTGTGAAAAACTCGAAATACACGGAATATGTAGAGGTTAGGATAAAATTACTATTTTAGTCCTCGTATCTCCGAAAAAATTAAAGTTTTATTTAATATACACTATTTTGTATTGAACACAGAGGTAAAAAAGTAATTTTATACACAGTAAAAAATAGAAACTTACTTATTAAAGAAATCATTAATAGTTTATTGTTTAACTACACTGCAACGTTTACGAGCTTCGATGTCACGCCAGGGGGATACGGCAGTGCCGGAAAAAGTTTGTTTCAATGTTATTTTTGTATATACAGTAGAATTTGGATGATTCTAACGTCTTTAATTCGAAATTACCGTTAATTTGAAGTTTCGGTTCGGTCCCTTGAACTTTATATAATATCAATGTAAAAATATTATGGATAATTCAAAGTCAACTTCTTAAATTCAAAGTTTTTTTTTCAACACTGAAAATAAATCTTGTGCTATGGAAGGGATCGCTGGATAAATAAATAGGTCACTGCCACTGTCTGGTAGAAAGGGGGCTGGACATAGGGGGCAGGACTTACGTGTTTGTACACGTATTGCAATTCTAGACGCGGTACTGGTTTCCAAGAATTTTGCCTTCCGAGAATTCTCTAGGTACCGATACTGCAGTTTGTCATTGATGCTCTGCATATTCTTGTTGTTCATTATCGACAAAACCTGTTGTAAACAGAACAGAACAATCATATTGTTTATTGACACTTGTACTGCGCTTAACGCTATCCCACTTATATGAACACTTTACTTATATGAACACGTTTTTCTCCCCCAAACATGACTTTAGTTGTACAGCCAATGGATCAGGGCATTATAAACAAATTTTAAGCAATTATACTGGCGACTTATTGTACAAACGCTCTTGACAGATTCATTGGAAAACAAAAATTTAAAGATTGGTATCCTTCAAGCAGCAAGAATGTGTCGCAATGCCTGGTCACATTCAATGCTATTTGTGGCTTGAATTACACGGAACCTCGGATTATCGAGACTCGAATTACCGGGACTCTACTGTATTATATTTTTAGTAATCTTCCGCGAGCAACAAGTTGATGTGATGACCACCAGAGTGCAGGCTAAACACTCGAGTAGGAAATCAAATTCGGCGCGTACATGCTTCCACAATAATGTGGATTTTTTCGTCATAAATTATCAAAAATTATTTAAATTACTTTTATTTGAAAAGTAATTAAAGTTTAAATCTGGTGATCTTTTTACACTTTTGATATTTGCATTATTGAATAAAAAAAATCACAAATTTAGATTTTTGAGTTAAGTCAAAAAACTAATTTAGTTAAAAACTATTTTTTAAACTAAAATATATCCACATTCGGACTGTCCTAACCTTTAAAATGACACATTCAGAATAATTTTCTGATCATTATTACTCCAGTAATCTTATTACCCGTTTAACATTGCTCTTATGGGAGTTGAAATTCAAGATGGTGGCTGGGTCTGCCGAGCCTTAATACTAAATTCTACAAAACAAAATCTTTTATAAAGTTAAAATGATATAATTTAGCTTGACTAAAAATAAATAATTCATTGTTACAGAGACATTGTAACTATTAGATATTTAATTAACAATGTTATTTATATTTCTCTAATACTAAATTTATATGTGGTTTGTTGCAGGTGTCGCTACATCAGCAGCTGTAGCGGCAACCAATAAAATTGTTGAGAAGAAATCAACCGCCCAAGTTAAAAAAGGGACTCAAACTACAAAGAAACCAGGTGATACAACTACCAAAACCACATCGAAAAATACAACATCAACGACTAAAACGCCTGCAGCAGGTACGACTAAGCCTATAGCAGCGACTAAGCCTGCAGTAAAAGCTCCTTCTGAAGCCAAGAAACCAGCGCCCAGTGCAACGAACAAAGTCTTACCAAAATCAACAGTTGCAGCCAAGCCAACAAACACCACTGCTAAACCTGCTCCCAAACCAACTACGGTACCAAAAACAAATGTTGCAGCACCTAAACCAAGCTCTGGAATAACAAAAACAGCTTTATCGACCAAGCCTTTGTCTACAGCGGGATCTAAGCCAACGACACAATCGAGTAAACCTACAACTCCTGTTAGTAAACCATCCACACCTACTGTTGGACTCAGGCCATCGAGCGCTACCAAACCACCGTCTCCGACAAAAAATACCGCTACAACAAAAACTACTCCTTCTAAACCTATAACAAAAAATCCGCCAACAAAACTTGTCCCAGAAAAGAAACCTTTGACCAACGGAGAACCTCCAAAACCTGCACCGATTAAGAAGCCGGACGTGACCAAGAAATCCGCTACTTCTACCACTACCTCTTCTGCTAAACCACCTCCTATTACCCGACCGCCATCGGCTACTGCAAAGGTGCCGTCTAAAACACAGACTTCAACTGCTACATCAAAACCGATATCCGCAGCTCCAAAGACTACGGCATCATCCGCTGCCGCAAAGCCGAAACCTGCGGTAAAAACTGTCACCAGCACCACAGTTCCAAAAACCAGACCCTCTTCTGCAACAAAATCTATCGATAAAACTGGAAAAGATTACGCGAATAAACAAATTTCCTCGGAAAAAACCGGATCTAAAACTTTAGGTAGTAGAACGACTGCAAAAAAGACTGAAACAAAGTCTGCCGGAAGCGGTAAACCTAAACCCGTAACAAAGCCCGGAAGCGATATTAAAAAGGCCGAGAGTAAAGAAAAAATAGGACCAACACAAGAATTATTAATAACTACTTCCAACGGTTACGGTGATATCCTCGAAAATGGTATAAAAAAAGATGATTCACCATTGGACAATTCGCACCAAGATATTATAGAAGCAATCAATTAAAAGGACAAGTTTTTCCTGAAATATTTGAATTAAGGAGCGGATAGATGTCCAAGTTTTCTCTAAAGTCTGATTATAGCATTGTTCTGTGCTCATTGGTTTTATGTTATTTAAATATATGTACAGCTAAAGTTATTATATTTATATTATGTTAGACTGTAAGGAAATCGTAAACATTAGACTACATGAATACATTTATATTTGCACAAATCATGCGATAATTTTGTTGATTGTGCTGTGAAACTAAATCCAATTTTACTATTTATTAAGATCTAGTTAACTATCAATCAAAAATTTAAAGGTAAAAAGAAAAATGTGCGATACACGGATGAAAAAAAATGTATTTATTTATGTGACTTAATGATTTATTATCATTGTGACCAACATAATCAACTACCATAAATTAATTGAAAAATTACCAAATACTTTACTTTAGGCAAATTTTCATATCATAAAATCTATGAGCATTTATCTGTCTTAGAACAGATTATTATATTGAATGTAAAATAATTTTTTTAATTATTGATATTAAGAATTTTGAGTTTTTATTTTGTATATTAAACATCCCATGTTAACTGTTGTTGTTTTTTAAAATCTTCTTTTATGGTTCTCTTATGGCCTGGGCTGTGTAATTTCATCAGTCATTTAACGCAAGGGTGTTTTGTGTTTGGTCAATAATCTTCACATAAACTTAAAATTATTAAATTTCTTAATTACTAGTCAATAGTATTTTATCTGATCGGGCGTTGTTTTAATGCTTGCTTTGCTTGTCTCAAAAATTCAGCTTTGTTGGATGCAAACACCAAAGTGCCTGTCATCCTCGTGAAAATAATTTCAACACTATATTGTATACAACACAAAGCGCCCTTGTCTATCGAGTGTCTAACACAACTATTTAGTCTATAAGTGTGAAACCATGGCAAATTAATTTATCTTATGCTTTTTATAGTTTTGCTTTAAGTTAACTTTATTTATTTGTTTGTTTTCTATATCGCAGATAAAATTTAGTTCTAAAAGTATAATGAATATAAAAGCTTTGAATAGTAGAATTTATTTGCCCTGTATATAACCTCGTCATTATGTATATCGTAGTAGGAAGCCGTTTAAGGTGCTATTGTATTATGTAACTATTCGCTTTTGCATAAACTATGTTAAAAACTCCGCACACAATGTAAATAATTTCAAAAGCAAGCTTTCGCTTTGTTCTTGCTTTAGAAATTATTTTGTTTTTTGTTTTATTGCCATGGACTCGAGTATTTGTAAAACGATTATCGGAAGCCATTTGAAAAGGAAAAACGTTTTTATTTTAAATTTTGAGGTAAATGTCACTGTTCGTGTCCAGACCTAATAACCTGTATTTTTTTAGTTATATTTTCTATGAGATGTGCAATCTTTTGGTCATCAAATCATGCAATATCAGCTCATATTATTTTATTTATATCAAGAAACAAGATGTGTATCTATCTCTTAGAGTGATTAAAGCACAAAACTTTTTTTATACATTACTTATAAATATATATAAAATAAATATGTGATGGCATTTTTCAAATGTTTGTGTTTTATTCCATCTCCCAATGTAAACTTTAGGTAAAGACAACCTTTACAATTTTCAAGGAATTTAGACAGTGGCCTAGTGAGGGTGGAGCGCTTGTCCTGGGGGGGGGGATTTTTAAAGAATACAGTAGAGTCCCGCTATTCCTAAATAATTGGGACCAAACACTGTTCGGAATAGACAGATTTCATGAATAATATCAACGTATTGACTCGTTAAGGCGTAAATTAAGTGCGGGGACGTCTGTTAGAGTCAGTTCTATACAGCGTTGATTAACTCATATCACACATAGACGCAGCAAATGCTCCTGTCCTCGCCTTAGTTACGATTCTGTTTTCTTCTAAATACGGAAGGGAAGGGATAGGTTGTTCAAACTGTCTGTCCATTAGTACCGCATTGTCTTGAAAAATGTTTAAAAAAAATAGAAATTCTTTCGAGATAACGAAAACGGATGAACACGACCGACAGATGGCAACAACACTACTAATGCTTAGCTGTTGTATCTAATCCTTCCTTCTTTCTTTCTGAAGGACCTGGTATCCGTTTCACCGGACGCTTGTTGCGGTAGCGGCCTTCCCGAAAAACGGATGGAAAACGTTAAGAAAACAAAACCAGCTTTCATTCCAATTTGTTTTCATCAAGCATAGGGTCTATGTATTTCTGTATTTAACTTATTTGTGTAACAATAAATGTACGTGTTTTCACGAACGTCTTTTTAATTTCTCATGTTTTTATGTAAAAAAAATCGGTATTTTTCTGAACTCTGTTCGGAATAGATTTTCGGAGTAGAGGGACTCTACTATAGTACATTATGATGCAACTAAATCTATTATTAGCAGTCAAGCGAAAGATTTTTAGAACTTCTTAGGCGCATGCTCACGACTGGCTGTTTTGATAGGAACTTCAGTTAAGGGTCGGCTCTAGCTGTCGGCCATGTTGGCTGACACTCCATAAGAAAAATGTTAAATTAAAATCCAAATTTTTCCTTTATTTTTGATCGAAAAATTATAAACGATATGTCATTTAAAGCTATGGTCAATATGCTGCAAATGGCTTTTTAAAAATTAAGAAAAATATTTTGTTTAATATTTATTAACAATTTAAAACATTGATTTTTAATATTTTTTCACTTTGTAACTATTAATTATAGCGAAAAACTACCAAGCCATTCGCCTGAAGAAATTCGTCCCCAAGATTTTGGTATTTTAAAAAAAATGCTATTTGAACAATTGCGGGTTTTAAATGGATTTAGGCTGAGCAATGTCCGTGTAACCTACCGCCGCTATAGTTTGATTTTAAATATTTTTTACGTTGTAACTATTAATTATAGCGAAAAATTACCAAGCCATTCGGATGAAGAATTCTGTCCCCAAGAGTTTGGTATTTAAAAAAAAAACGCTATTAGAATAATTGCGGGTTTTAAATGGATTTAGGATGAGCAATGTCCGCGTAACCTACCGCCGCTATAGGGAGTCGCAGGTTGCTTTCTGTTTTACTAGTTAATTGGAAAACCGTTCTTGGCACTACTTAAGGATTACTCACATGACAGGCTGCGAGGCTTTCAGCACAGCATAGTAAAATCCTGCTAGAAGCTACACTACAGTCCAGAGCAAAGCTTATATATTAGGCGTACTGTACTGAATGCTCAAACAAAAACATGTTTATGGTAAGGGTAAGAACTATGAAACATGAACACTACTTAAATGTTATTACTTACTTGAAAAAAAAAATACCTTCACAGCCCAATGTCGCAAGACAATATTGAACTCTTTGGCGGCAATATCTATAGAATAAAGAGATCGAGAAGTGTTGATTTTAGTGTAATATTTTAACTACATTCGCAGCTGAAAAGTTAATGAAAAAAATATTTAAAAGTTACAAGAACTGTAAATGTAAAATCTGTATTTTGGGTTTTCAATGTTGGACATTTATAATATACTAAAAAATAAATTTGTGTAAAACAACTATTTTGATACATTTAAGTTAACGTTAAATATTGCATTAACATTAAATAAATTCAAAACAATTCAATTTCATTTTAAGTTTATTAGCACTGGTCATATTAACCTAAAAGTTAATAAAGTTAAAGGGCGGCAGCCCTGAAAGTTATGCTATTAACTAAAACTATAGTTCCAACTTTGAAATTATTTATGATTTCAATTTTGGTGAGCTTGTGAGGGGTAGCCCTACAGTATGGTAAATTTTTTCTATCCGTCCTGAGCGGGAGATTGACCCATAAGAGGTGGATTGTGAGTTACTTGTGTTCGGTTGGTGGGGGAGGTGCTGGATTGTATTTGCTTCAGGGCGCTCGATGCCTTGCTATGTCACTGAATTTAGATAATAATACTCATGGTGGCAGTGGCAGATTTCCGACTAGGCAGCTGACGTATTCAAGACTTATAGTTTTATCAAATGGTAGTCGCCATTCCGAATATTGATTACTATATCAAAGCCCACAAAAGAATACCGTTGAGGGACGGACTTGTGTACACCGAGCCCTTGAACGCTCCAATCGCCATAGTGCGATGTTGTCACGTTCTTCCCACGCTTCTAACTGACTGCGGCTGACTCAACGCATTTATAATTCTTTAAACTGTGCGATCAACCCTCGAGCGGTAAATACCAGGAGTGTTCGAGGCTAGTAGATATGGCAACGCTGTGCGCCCATCCTATTGGCCGCCTGGCAACGGTATTCTTTAGTGGGCTTTGATATAATTATTAGATTTAGGACTTACTGTCTTCAATATTCTTTTATCGTCGCTAAACTACGGACGTTTCGGCTATTCAGCCATTTTCAAATTTATCAGGTCTCCCTTCTTCACTTACACACAACTAACACGATTACATAATAAATAATTCGACCACGCAGCTGAACCGCTGACGTGAGTTGAGCAAATTTCCAAAATTAAGTTTATAGACCGATATTTTAGGGTTTCGACCAACAATTTGGGAAATAGGTCTATTCGCGACGGTGCTGAATAGCTGAAAAATGGTTTGCACGCCATTCCACATATTGGGATTGTCCTCAATACACAAAGCATTGCGTGCTTCGCACGCCATTCCACATATTGG
>JAGFPH010001289.1:145283-160162 GCA_018207615.1 Philaenus spumarius
ATTAAACTATTTTAACACAACTTACGAAATGAGGAAGCACAATGTTCATTTCAGAGGTATTACCAATTAAACTATTTTAACACAATTTATGAAATGAGGAAGCACAATGTCCTTTTCATAGGACGTTGCTGAGGACATAAACAGCTCGATGGGAGAGAAAAAAATGATATGGCCAGTTAGTTGATCTGTACATTTATACCCACAACATTTACAGTTAGAAAATTTAGATTTTGCTTTTTACTTAGGTTGACAACAACAGTAACACAACAATAAATCCACAACTTCAAAAATATATAAAATAATTCGACCACGCAGCTGAACCGCTGACATGAGTTGAGCAAATTTCCAAAATTAAGTTTATAGGGCTATGTTTTAGGGTTTCAACCAACAATTTGGTACATAGGTCTATTCATGAAGGTGCTGAGTAGCTGCAAAATGCTTAATGATAATTGAGAGTATTATCAATACACAATGCATTGCGTGCTTTGCACGCCAACCCCACCACATGGCTTTGAACCGGGTACTTTTACGTTTTGATCGATTTTGGGGGAACCAAGTGAGCTATAAGGTCGTGTAAAAAAACAAAATGTGCAGAATAACATCCTACATTTATATTTGCAGAAAAAACTCTAAAAAACATTTTTTCTCTTAGGAAAAATCTCAAAAAATAGTTACTTCTGGTCAAAAAATTTGCTTCTGGTTGTTGGATTTTTTCGGCTAACGAACTCGTCCTAGCGACAAAGACAACCAACATGTGTACGAAATTTGGACCAAATCGGACTTAAAATGCGGCCGCTAGAGTGCGAACACACACAAATATACATGATTTTTAATGACACTCCAAAACGTGTTCTGGGGACCATGATCGATGCTCATTTACTGCTCCCGACCTTGGGTCTTACCTTAAGGGCCACTGCAATAGCTCATTTTTCCTATGGAAATTCACCAACAATAACAAAATACATTACGACTTCAATCACACAAATATACCCACACCCATACACTCCCTCGCACTCACCAAATGGTTGAAGAGAACATAAATCGTTCAAGCAAGAATAACTTTATTAACTTTGGTTTTATAACATTGAAATTTAATAAAAAAATGTGTTTTAATAATGAGCCCATTTGAACTCATGAACCATGTAGTCCACTTGAATTTGCCATGAACATTTCTGCGGGGATCGAGACACCACATGAACTGGCAAAACCATTACAAATGGAAATTTTAACCTCATACTGTCAAAGCTCTCACTTCTATCACAGCAACTTGATTTGGTATCGGCTCTTGGTCTGCCATGTTTATTGTTGCTACGGTTACACTGGCAGATGGAAGACCACTGTTCTGTTCTTCAACAAGTAATGCTTGGAACTTTGTCACCATCGAGTTGTTGCTTCTTAAACCCCTCTCTTCTTAGGGGCACGCTCAGGGCCGCCGAGATGGTTTAGGAGACCTGGGGCAAATTTAATTCTCGAGTCCCCAACACTCGAAGCTAAATGTTGGGGGGAGGGGGGAGGAAGTTAATACTAACAAAATTTAAAATAATATAGTACACGTAGACACGTAATACATAATAATATTGGAAATTAACATTCTGGCGGGTGCGCCATCTGGGCTCACACCGACAGGCGCAGGCTGCATTTTGGCAGCCTTCGAATAATATAACTTTTTTAGACTGTAAATGCATCTGTACACCATTGCTCTAGAGTTAGGAGATTCCGGAATCAAATTCTCACTGATTCCGATTATTAAAGTACTGTACTCGGAATGTTCCGGTTATTTCCGAATGTATCTGATTCCGTACGTTCGGAATCGTCTTGTTAAGGAAGCGTTAGTCCAAGTTCATCGAAGAAAGGACAATAAATAAAAATAAAGACTGAAATGAAATACATAAAAAATTAAAAATACAACAAATGTATACTTACATTTTACATTGATGGCCAAAAATAAAAGAGAAATAGAAAGTAGACATCCCTTACCTACCTTTTACCTGCATACAAAAATGAATTACCTACTTCTTGTAAATAATAAAATCGACAAATACTGATATATTTGAAACTACAGTAAACAGCCATGAAGTGAAAGTAAAATTGTTACGAAAATACAACAAATGTATACTTATATATTCCATTGAGGTCCAAAAAATCCACGTGGTAGAGCGCTGGGCGTCAAGTTTGCCGCTCTTCGGATGAAACATTGAAATCGTTAACTTTGACACTCATTTACAAGCATTGGTCGCGAATCTAGGATAGCTCCTGCTTGCCATGTGGTGTCTTATGATATAGTTAGAGAATACTTGTACGTTCCGCTGCGTTGCGAATTGTCTTTACCTATGTAAGATTGATTTTAATAAAAAGGCGGCCAAAATGCCGCCCTAGCGCCCGCCAGAAGGTTAATTAAAATAATTGCCTATAATGAAACTTAGGATGTTGAAGAAAAACTACGTAGACTCTTTAAACAACAAAATTCAAACTGAGTGTTGTCTGCCTGACTGCGACTGCATTGACGAAACGCTGCAGTACTGCCAACCATGCACATTTAATACCGTACAAAAACAAATCCGCTTAACTTAAAATCCCACTTTATAATTTCACTTAATTATTTTTCTTTCGGAGGAAAATTTTTATTTTTAACTCGGTTACATATTATATTGAGTTATTTTGGGTTTCATACAAATATTTTTAAACGAATGCATTATTGAAAAAAATAAATTAGCTGTTAAATCAACATATTTATTGTTATCAATTTTTGAATTATTTTTAAATCCAGGTGCCTCCTTGCCGTGGGGGGCCTGGGGCAATGTGCCCCATTTGCCCCCTCTCAGCACACCCCATTTCACAGTCTAATATTGTAATATCATGCTAGTATGCATATTTTTCAATAGGGACCACGCTGCTATAGTGCTAGTTTGTCACAATGCTAATTATCATTGTTTTTCTATAAATAGTACCTTGGTTACTTTGGTGTAATAAGTGAACTATTAATAGTAGTGTTATAACTTTTTTTTTAAAGTCTCTGTTCAAAACAATTTTTAAAGATTCTTAAAAAATTAACAAGGGATCTTCAATCGAATAGTTATGTCTTTAATATGCACTGTCTTTCATTACTGGTGTCTGGTACATGAAGGCTTAGTGTTTGACCTTCAGACTGGACATCTACTGGATACATTGTGGACTACCAAAACTGTACATATTATTTAATACTAGAGACCATAATTTTATTTATTCTAGATTTATTTCATTCAAAAGTCTCAGTTAATCAGTCAATCTATTGGTTTAAATTAATAACTCAATTTTCTAGTGTTAAATAAATACAGTCCATTAACACACATACACCACATAGTTCAATAAGAAAATGTTATATGGGGTGCTTTACAACTTTGAAAAATCATATTAATTTATTCAGAGAATCTACAGAGATGAATGTAGTGTCAATTTGTAGGGAAACACATCAAGTTTTGATTCGCTTAGTTCGCTAGTGCCGAATCGCACTGTCACGAGCGCTAGGGGCAGTTGCGTCAAAGATGGCTGCCTTCACTGCACCCCGTGCTTGCTGTGTGTTTTGGTTCGAAGAATCAAATTTGGCGACAACAGTTCAGCGTAATTTCCGTACCAAGTATGTTAAAGATCCTCCTAGTAGGCTTACAATTTATGAGTGGCATAAATGTTTTGTAGAAACAGAGTGTATGGTAAGACATAAGATATCACCAGGTCGTCCAAGCACTTTTCGTCGTTGAGCAAGTGAGACAAAGTTTTGTCAATAGCCCTTACAAAATCGACTCGGCGAGCATCTCACCAGCTGCAAGTCCCACATACGACTGTTTGGCGAGTGTTGAAAAAACGTTTGCATTTAAAACCGTACAAATTTACGATTTTACAAGCAATAAAAGACACTGATAAGATTGCCTGTAAGAAGTTCTGTGCGGAAATGTTAAATCAAGTGGAAATGGATGAGGATGAAAATTTCTTTTACAACATAATCTTTCCTGACGAGTCGACTTTTCACTTAAGTGGCAGGGTTAACACAGATAACTGTAGGATTTAGAACAGTGAAAATCCACAACAAACATTGCAAATCCACAACAAACATTGCATCATGTTCGTGATAGCCCTAAACTTAAAGTTTTTTGTGCATTGAGCAAAAACAAAATTTACGGCCTTTTTTTTCCAAGAGAGAACCATCAACGGGATAGTGTACCTGGACATGTTACAACAATTTCTGATACCACAGATCAATGAGGATGACGAAGAACGGAATGTTTATTTCATGCAAGATGGCGCACCCCCTCACTACCTGACTGATGTCCGAGATTTTCTGGATGACCACTTTCCAGGTCAATGGATTGGCCGTGATGTGCCAATTGCATACCTCGACGTTCCCCAGACCAGACACCGCTAGATTTTTTCTTATGGGGATTCATCAAGGATATAGTCTATGTAACCTCCTTTGCCGGCTTCTCTACCAGAGCTTAGAGCGAGAATTTATGCCGCCGCTGAGCAAGTTACTTATGCTAAAGCGGGTTTGGGAGGAAATTGACTACCGATGGGATGTGTGCAGGATCACCAACGGAAGCCATATAGAGCATCTTTAGTTTCAGGTAAAAAAACTTGATATTTTTCCCTACAAATTTACACTACAATCACCTCTGTAGGTTCTCTGAATAAATTAATATGATTTTCAAAGTTGCAAAGTACTTTTTGAAACACCTTGTATTGTATCCTATTTCACTTCAGAATGCTTCTTTATGTACGAAGGATTCAACAGGTTTAATATTGTACTTGGCTATGATATGAATATATTGTAATAGGTATATGATTAACATGGCACCTTTGTTGTAAGGTCAGTGTCTTAAATTAAACTACTTTAGCTGGCTCTCGCTTTCATTAAATTAAGTACCGTTAATTTATTAAGTACCCTAACAGTATCAGACAAGAAGAAATATATGTTTTATGATAAATTAAAAAAAATCATTACAAGTATGTACAGAAAATGATTTTGGAAATACAATAGAAATGGTTTTGTTATGCTATGGAGTCAAGGAATGAAAAAGACTGAGATAAAGTGAAGGCCTCGTTGTTTCATAAAATTAGCACCTTTATTGTTTTCACCATTTAAAAAAACAAAACAGTCTACAATTATAATTTCAAAACCTGAGACAGCGAGTATGGGTCGGAGTAGTGTGTAGGCCTAAATTAATCCTCCTCCAACTCATATTTTCATAACAAACATATATTTTAATATATCGAGGTACATGTTTAGATACTAGGTCTATAATTGTTTTTAGAGGAGGGCAGTGTAATAAAAAGAAGCCTTGTTGTGAACAAGTAAATAACATTACTTTGTGACCAATGGTGTGTTACATTTTATATTTTTGTGGAATGAAGTAAATAAATTTATGACATAAATATTGTTAAAAAAGTATTTTCTGAGCCCCACCAATAATTCAGAAAAAGAAAATATTAGTTCATTAAAATAAACACTGAATTAATATGAAAACAGCGCGTGAATATGTAAAGAAAAAGCATGTTTGCGCGGCTACTGAGAGTAGAAACCAGGAGGCCGGGGCTGATTTCAAACTAGCCCTGGCGATACAGCATGTAGCTTAGCATCAAGGATGGTTGACGTCACGCAGACAGCAGACAGTTCCCCCTCCGCCCTCCCTGCCGGCTCCCATATGTTCAATGTAAGTGTCTCTCGGGCTTAGCCCCGAGACAGTCTATGTGCAGTGACTAAGCGTGTTGTGCGTTACATTCTTCCTTGGTGACATTCGCGTGTGTTTGTACAAGTGCAGTGGACTATTATCAACATGATTTTATAAATAGAAGATTGGCTGTACCTTGTACGCATAGGATTAGATTTTAAAAGTTTTTGTAATTAATGTTTTTGTAGTTAAAATTAATTTTTATTTAGTTACGTATTTTGTTACCTACTCCTACTGTTATGTTTCAAAACTATTATATTTACTGTGGAAACTTGGGCCAAGGTCACAACTAGCCCACCCAGTTAAAATGACTGCGCGCCACCACTGTTAGCACATAGCCCTACATTAACAAGAATTAGGTTTTGACAGTGATCAATTTGACTTAAGTACCCCCTCCCCCCTAGCTCCAAGGGAGAGAAAAATATATACAGTAGGCTATATTATTAATTATAGTCAGGTATTTTTCTTTGAAGAGAATTATTTAAAAGTTAGTATTACGTAGAAGAGGTTCACCTCTGGAATATGTTTTATACCATTTCATTTTACATATACTTATTTTATTTTTTACAAGAGTTCAAGCTTGCAGCAGTGTCTAGGCGCGGTGTAGCTTTGTGTATTTATTGACGGTGTAAAGGTGCGGACTCAATGCTGTGTGGGTTAATATTTCACATGAACAGCCAAATAGGTTCCCCAAATTTTAAAAGTTTTCTGGGGGAGGTCAAAAATTTCCCCCTTTTGTCTAAGGAGGGGAGGGTACTCCTTAATCTCATACTCCCCATCCCCTGCATTGCCCCCTTAGGAAATATTATATGGATGCTCTTGAAAGATAAGGAACAGTTCTTCAATAAAAACGTACTCATTTACTGCACCAAGATTTTTTTAACATAAACTTTTTAATACATATTTTGATTACTACAATTTTATTTTATTTTACAATTTCTCAACTTACATTTTCTGCATAAGCTAAAAGTTATGCAACTTTGGATATAGTAGTCTAAAAACAAATTGCATAACTTAAAGTAATCTGTATAAATAAAAGAAGACCTAATTCATAATCAATGAACATCAATGGCACCCTTATGATATTTTCTAGGGAGGGGCTAGACCGGAGCATATACCCTCCCCTCCTTCGGCAAAAGGGGTCCAGGAATATTTTTGAACCCCCAGAAAATTTTTAAAATTTAGGAAGCCGTCAATGAATACACAAAGCTATAACACGCCTAGAGGCCGCACCAAGTGGTGACCCAGCCTCTCTTCATGACTTCATGCCTGAACTCTTGTAAAAAATAAAATATCCAAGTATATATAAAATCAAATGGCACAAAATATCATTTAAAACATATTTTATTGCTGATCTCTTACAAGAAAAATACCTGACTATAATTAATGATATACATATTTTCCTTTCCCTGGGAGCTAGGGGGGGGGGGGCATGGCCCCCCTCTGCCCATAGGTATGGATGCCCATGACGAACAGCCAAACTATGATGGCTACAGTATAGAGACTTAACACTTTCAGGTTACCTTCATACAACTATGTAAAGGTGCACTAAGAAAGGATTTTTGCAAAATATTTATTTTAATGGATGAAAATGGTCAAAACAGGGGGTTCCCTCTCCTAGCTATAACATAATATGTTATTTGTTGAATGCATTTATATTCCATTATCTTAGCAATCAACTTAGAAATTTAGAATCATTTAATTATGTTCACATTCAACAAATTTTGTAGGTTTGGTTAGTAAAATAAAAACAAACACAATGAAAAAAACTTACAATTCAAACATCTCTTGTTACATATTATTATAAATAAAACACTTAGTTTCGATCAAAAGCTTAAAACAATTTTAGGTTAGGCCTATACTAAACCAACACACATTTCTTGAAAGCATTTACATTTTGCCATAACAACCAACTTGGCAAGTTTAGACCAATGACTACATATCAATTGATATGTAGTCATTGTTTAGACTCAGGTACCTAATTATTCTTCACAACCAAAAGTTTTTTAAAGTTAAGTATTAGCCAAACACAAACATCAAAAAGGCTTACGGTATTGTATTATAATTTCAAACATCTATCACTATTAAAATTATGTTATTCTGTATTAGCATCAGTTTGAAATACTGCTTTACCGAATCACATTTTGGTCATACTGTATTTTATAACTTGAATAAACGGTATCAGTTAACTGACACAAACTTTCTCCCAACTTACTGTAGTCAAAATAATATTGTTTTTAATCATTTTATTTACTACTTTTTAGAACAAAACAAAAAAATATTATTCTACCTACGTCAATCGTATAAAAAAATTATTGTCCCAGGCGGGATTCGATCGCGCGACCTTTGAATTACTGGCCGTCCTCGCTACCGTTGTGCTACCCCGTGCGGCCGTCGCCGCGATGCTAGATTGTCAACACAAACTTGTTTATTTTTAAACATTTCCCCATAATTATAAAACGCCGAAGTTTTGATAAAAGCGGGTGGTGTCATCTTGTTTGGAATCTTAAGCACTATAAATACTGAAAATTTGATCAAAATCGTTAGAGCCGTTTTTGAGAAATTTGCATTTTTGTCGTTTTTTATGGGTTTTTAGGGGTAAATTACCCTTAAAAATTTAAAATTCCAAAAAATGAAAAAAACGCCTGGAGATATTAGGATTTAGTACCTACATACCAAATTTCATGAAAATCGGACCAATAGTGTCCTCTCTGGTCGTGTATACATACAGACAGACTGACAGACAGACACCACTCTAAAAACACTTTTTTGGGTTCAGGGAGCACCAAAACAAAAAATTCCACTAAAAATATTTTTGGGTTCAGGGAGCACCAACACAGATAATTGCACTAAACAATTTTTTGGGGTTCTGGGAGCACCAAAACAGATAATTCAACTGAAAATTCAAATTCGAACATTTTTACGAAAACAATACTTTCTCCATATACTACGTATAGGGTGGAGAAAGTAAAATGTGCACTCTTCTATATAAAAAATCTCTGCTCTGATCAATAAACATTCCCGTGAAAATATCATAGAGATAATAATCTGTTTCATTTGCTTCGCCGCGGGTGTTGGTGAGCAAACTTTAACGGTTAAGAGGCGGCAGGACTCAGCCAGGCAGCCCATGGCTCCGCTGCTCAGTTTAACATAGGGTGAATTTACATTTGTCTTAATTAAAATCATAACAAATTTTTTTTCCAAAATCTGTTATAGTAGTTTGATTAAGTAGTATTATAGGTTCATTTTAACCTAAGTCATTGTCCTTAATACATTTCATTCAGATTTTATTTGAATGAAATACGTATTTTGAATTCCCATAAGAAATATAGCATTTTTATACAAAACGCATTCAACTACAAAACCTGCATTTCTAAACCTAAAATTTTCAAACCTACGCCATTTTTAAGAATATTTATTACTTGTTAATTTGATACTTAAGAATTTGGAACTAATTAATGTAAAGAATTATTTTTTATCGATTGTAAAACACCTTACAAATTGTGAATGTCGCCTAGAGCCGCAGTAGTTTAGCCGGTGTCCGTCAGATGCCACTAGCGTAGTTTGGTAAGGAAGAGGAAGATTGTCAGTCGCCAGCTACGAGCTACCCTCGCTGTTCTGTTCTTGGCAAAGTTTCTATGTTGTGTTGTGATGTGATTACAATTAAATAAAAATAAAAATCGGACCACCCAAAACAAAATGGCGGCCCTAAACGTGTTGAAATAAATCGACATAAAGTTGCTAATATCTCGAAAAGGAAGAGTTTTTAGAAAAAATTTCAAGAGACTAAAAATGTTTATTTCAAAATGCTTGGCCTGAAATACCAAATCGATTTCGTAAATTTTATAGTAATGACAACATTATCTGTCATGCAAAACAAACAGCACTAAAATCGGCCAGGAAGATCTTCAGAAATAGATATCAATAGGGTTACCAAACGTTTAAGGGTAGACTGAATTATATAATAAGTAAGATTATAAAGAGGTAAAGTTTTTTTGTGTTTTGTTTGCATGTAGGGGGTAATCTCTGGAACTGTACTGAACCGATTGAAAAAATAGTTTTACTAATAAAAAGCTACACTATCCCTGAGTAACATAGGCTATAATTCATTTCAATAAAAACATTATTTTTTTTTATTTAAATATTTGTAAATTTAGTAGGAAAATATTCTTAGGTTAGGCCTAGACTAATAAATCAACACATGTATTTACATTTATTACCATAGCAACTAATTGAATAAAATAACAGATAACAGCTGTTTGCTGTAATATTTCCATTAATAGCTAATTTCAAACTTTGTATTTCTAAATTTTAGGTTAGGTTTTTATTAAAGCGTAGACTTGAGCCTTAATGGTTCTTTTAACCTTTATTAGGGCCTATAACTGCTGTTATAAAATATAAGAAATAATTTGATTTTAACATTAATTTAACATTATTTACCGTCTTAGATTTGGGGTTATTATTATTAATACCCTTTCATTATAAAGAAAACATAACATGATTATGTGTATAGAAGGTTCCAACGGGGTTGGCGAGCGAAGCACGCAGGGGTTTCCCTTAGTTATTAATATAGTAATAAATTAAAAATCACCTGTATACCTTCTATTTTTAGGGCGAAAACTAAGCAAGACAAGACAACCAAAATCTAGTGTCACAGTGATATGATTGGCTGCACGAAGTGAATGAAGCCCACTCATTTACAGAGAGTAGGTTAGGGGTTTATTGTCCGTCTGTAGGCATAAGTCTTGTCCCTTTGGCTTTCATTACGCGTTCATGAATAGAGCCCAAATCTGTTACATAGCTTCTTCATACCAAAATCTCGGTCAAGTTTGTTTCTCAAACAAATCCGCCACAGGGCTTCGCCCTATAGGCTTTCAAAACATTAAATGTTAATTATATGTAGGGCCTAAGAAGATATTTTATGAAATAGACATTATTTTGTATGTAACTATAGCAATAGGGAGTCCAGGTAAGTTCAACACACACAAACGCAGCTGATTAGGACCGACCGTATTTCCTCTACACTACCTAATGGGCTTTCCCAATCAAACTTTTTATTTTTTTTTATTAACGAATTTCCATAGGAAAAATGACCTATTGCAGTGACCCTTATGAAAAGACTCAAGGTCGGGAGTAGTAAATGAGCACCGATCATGGTCCCCAGAACACGTTTAGGGTGTCATTAAAAATTATATATATGTACTATATATATGTGTTCGCACTCTATGGGCCGAATTTTAAGTCCGATTTAGTCCAAATTTGGTACACATGTTAGTTGTACACGACCTTTGTTTTTTACACGACCTTTTATAGCACGCTTGGTTCCCCCAAAATCGATCAAAACGTAAAATACCATAAAAGTACCCGGTTCAAATCCAGGTGGCGGATTTTACCGTTGGGCATCTTCTAATCCGATATCGACGGCAGAATTTGTAGTTTGCGAGCGAAGTGAAGCATAGCCCGAGGCCGCAAGGTCGAGGTGCAAACTCGCAAAGCGTGTTTTTCCACTGCGAGTGGAATGAAGGAACGCGTGAGTCGAAGCTGGAGGCTTAGGTGCAAACAAATTTTACCAATATATTTCGTACACACAGGCAGCTGTTCAGGGCCGTCGCGTCATGAGTAGACCAATTTCCTAAATATGTAGTTGGTTGAAAAATTAAACCATATATATAAAATTAATTTTTGAAAAAATGATTAACATACATTCGCATATTCATTATAAATATAATTTATTAAAGCTGTTTTAATCGAATGAGATTTTGTTTAACCATGGGACACTAAATGGCAAAGGTCTTTTAATATTATGAAAATAATAAACGATTGTATAGGTACCTAAATATATTTGTATACTACTTATAATTAACATTTTTCGACTAAAAAAGATCCATTATTCACTAGGTGACTAATGAACAGAAATATGGTCGTTTCTAATCTCCTGCGCTCTAGAGTGTGAGGCGACTTGACCTGGCCTCTACCCGCACTCCCTGTGTGCTAGAGGTGTTTAGATAGTGTTATCAGAGATTTATCGAAATTGTATTTTTGATTCGTAAAGTAACAGAAATAAAAATCTAAATTTTTAGCTATAAACTTTTAGTGTTATTTAAAAAAAAAACAATCAGTTAATATTATATGTGAATGCTATGTAGCCTGTATCTAAATGTAAGCACCCCACTTAGTAAACTAAAAAGTTATTAAAGAAATTGAAATGCTATTTTATCACAAATGTTTTACTTACCTTGGCTTGAAGAAGTATTTATTGTAATTTAGTGTACAGTCTTCAGTTTGTAAAATATTTGTTGTTATTTTCAATGTGTATTTATTTATAAGTTTTTGCATATTTTCCTAAACTGTTGATAAAGTTTTTAATAAACGGCCTGTAAAATAATAGTTAACTTATTTATGGTATGATTTTCAGATATAAACAAAATTTCTTTTGGGTAATTTTACATATTGATGTTTTTGCTGAATAAATTAGATGAGACTATATTGTTTTTCAAACAAAACACATCGTGTTTGATATCATTCCTCCTATTTGTTTACTTACTCATAAATTATACTATATGTAGAATTACAAATTATGAGTCGGATAAAAATTTAATGAATGTATTAGAAGTACAGTAGGTCTACTAGTAGGTAGAGGAACTGCGAGAGCAGGGTGATTACACGGGTCAAACCCAGGTAGCTGGCTGGCCCGACAGCCAACTTACAGTTTGTATGCAGAGTATAATAATGTCAACGCTACGCGATTCTTATGGACGAACCTAAATTTTGTAAGCATTCTCCCCCTCCTATCATATTTTTCTATTACGGCTGAAGGTCAAGCAGACAGTCGAGGGTTGTGCAACCTCACTTCGTGCAGGCAGCGCTCCAAGCAGTGATACGGACAAACTTGTAGAGAGCGACTCTGGTGCTTACTTTGGAAACTAAAAGGCGGTTTTTAAATCAAGTCCTGCGGCCTCTTAACAATTCGCTTTGTCGTGAGTCGTCGCGGGGGTTGGTGAGCTAAGCGAGCAGGGGTCGAAGTCCTAGTTTGTTATAGGCCTAGTAAATGTTCAAAATGTCTTTTTTATAGCTTCGCTGAAATCGTTTTATTGTTTGTATATTACATTGGCAGCATCGTACGAGTTACGAGACAATAAATCAACATTTTGTCTGCAGTGAAGTATTCTATAATACTGGAAAAATTATTAACAGTTAGTTAATAATTTGAATGTAGGTAGCAGCATCTCCCGGACTATTTTAAAATGTTGATAAATAGTTTCAAATTAAAAAACCAGGTGACAGCACCTTACGGACGCAATTAATTAATATTAATAGTTTCGAATTTCAACGTACCAAGTAGCAGCACCGTTCGAATGCAATTAGTTCATATTTTGAATGTAGATAGCAGCATCTCCCGTATAATCGCAAAATTAATTATGAAAAATAGTTTCGAATTTTTACGTACCAGGTAGCAGCACCTTACCGATACACAGATTTATTCACGGAGACGAAATTTAGTCGGCAGTTTTATTGTTCTGTTCCAGTATGATTTTTAACAGTGAGCCGGGACAAATCTTGTGTTTTCTAAAAAAAGTGTGCCGCCTCACTGAGGAATCTTTGACAACAGATTTATTGTACAATACTGCTACCAAAAGTTGCGATCATGTTGGCATTGGCTTTGACTATGGAATCGTAAGATACATAATCAATGGCATTGGATTCCGCATATATTTTAAAATAGTTAGTTGTTACTTTCTTTGCTAGAATACGCTGTATGTTAAATTTTTAAACTCAATAGTGTTTAAAGTTTTTTATCGATTCCGTCAGGACAGGTGCTGCATTCTTTAGCCTTTTCGTTGAACTTTTATATTGAATGTATTATTCAGCTCTATTATTTCGTTACTAGAATGCGCTATTATATCAAATATTGAATCTTAATGGAGTGTGGTTTAGGACCAGTTCCGTTGAGTGCTGCACTCTTTAACCTTGTAATTGAACTTTATAATATTATCTATTGAAAGAAGTTGTCATTTTAGATTTATAAATTAGATTATTTTAAGGTGTATTTTATAAAATACCCTCAAATAACTTTCGAACCTACTTTTCGTTGCTATGAAGTTGAGTTGAATTAAATGTTTCTTATATGTAGGTTAAGGCTTACTTTTCCATTGATAACCTAAATCTTTTTCTAAATAATTTGATGTTAATATAAAATAGTGAGATAATTTCCATTATTGAAATTTGTTAATTAGATAAACATCTATTGAGCGGTGTAGATGCAATTCATACTATCCACTTTTTCAAACTTTTCAGGAAACGGAAAACGTATTTTTTTAAAGTGCAAATTTCTTTAGGCGCGTTGGGCACTTTTTGCAAGGAGAAAAATGATTGAACTCGCGTCACCGTCATCGTAACTGCACGGATACAGTTTTTAAGGGTCCATCGCATCGCCACAATTATTTAAGGGTCTGCTCTAGTGGCGGCCATCTTGGATTTTTATCCCATAAGAGCAATGTTAAATTTCAAACCATTTATTTCGTTTACTTTTACTTTCTCCATCCTATACGTAGTATATGGAGAAAGTATTGTTTTCGTCCAAATTTTCTAATTTGAATTTTTAGTGAAATTATCTGTTTTGGTGCTCCCTGAACCCCAAAAAATTGTTTAAAGCAATTACCTGTGTTGGTGCCCCCCTGAACCCATAAATATTTTTCGTGGAATTTTTTGTTTTGGAGCTCCCTGAACTCAAAAAAATGTTTTTTTGGTGATGTCTGTCCGTGTGTCCGTGTGTCTTTGTGTCTGTAAGGATGTCTACAGAGCTGGAGACCATACCAACGGTCCGATTTTGATGAAATTTGGTTTGTAGGTGTAGTTCTGGAATATCTCCAGGCGTTTTTTTAAATTTTTTCAAATTTTGGATTTTAAGGGGTTTTAACCCCCAAGAAATACAAAAAACGAGAAAAATCTAAATTTTTCAAAAACGGCTCAAACGATTTTGATCAAATTTGGCTTATTTATAGCCCTTAATGTACCCTAATATATGCAAAAAACAGCATCTTTCTAAAAATTCTCGTTTAGGTAATAATAATAATAATAATAATAATAATAATAATAATAATAATAATAATAATAATAATAACTGATTTTTGGGGGGTTTTGGCCAAAAAGGGGGTTGTTTTGCAAAATTCTCAAAAACTA
>JAGFPH010001289.1:166310-177475 GCA_018207615.1 Philaenus spumarius
TCTCTCGGACGAGTTTGTTAGACAAAAATCCAACAACCGGAAACAAGTTTTTAACCGGAAGTAAACATTTTTTGGGATTTTTTGTTTTAGAATTTAAAGTTTTGGGTTTTTTCTAAAAAATATATATGTAGGGTATTATTTTGAACATTTTTTTGCGCCCATCTGGTTGTCCCAAAATTGACCGAAACGTAATTTACCATAAAAAGCGAGATTGTCCCCAGAGAGCGAAGCGAAGCAGTTTATAATCCAAGGCCGCGTGATCGAGGTGCAAACTCGCAAAGTGAGTGGTTCAGGAGGCTGATGTGCAAACAAATTCTACCAATATATTTGGTACACGTATTCAGCAGATTCGTGAGTAGACCAATTTCCCAAATACAATAGTTGGTTGTAATCCTAAAACATATAGGCCAAAGTTTTTGGAAATTCGCTCAACTCATGACAAAGTTCAGTGCGTGATCGTATTATTCCTTTGCCAATTATATCTTTTCTTACGAGAAACATAAAGAATAAATATTTTAAGAAAATTAAACAGTCTCAATTTCAATACATCCAAAACCTTAAAATTAAGAGATTTTAATCTTTTCAACAGAATTAAAAGTAACTTTATGTTTTTACAACAAACATAGAGGAATGAAAATAATTAAATGCAAGCAATTCAAATTAATTTATTAACAAATTTGTATCATGTATTAGTTTTTACTTTTCGTTTGTTGTAATGTTTTGTACATTTGCTGTTTTGGGTCCCCCTTAGGCCAGCGCCCCTGGCGGAGGCCTTCTTCGCTACCGCCTAGTTACGGCCCTGTTGATCAAGCTGTATTTCTGGATCTGCTGTTTTGTTGAACGAAGTAAATACATTTCTGACATAGATATTTTTAAAAACACAATATTGATAGGTTTTTAAAAGTAATTGCAATTCCATAAAGCTGAATAAATTTAATTTGTTTGTTAAAAGGTTTTGAGTTTTTGTTTATTCTGCAAACAGTTTCAGAAGTACTAATTTTCTATAGCAAATATGTTATCAAGAATTAGGTTTTGACAGTGATCAATTTGAATCCTGACTTAAGTAGGTTTAAAATTTAATCATGGAATTAAAGCTGGCTTATCTACTTTCAGTATATTTAAAGGTACATAGATTACAACTGTCTGTCATATTCAAAATGTATTTGATGTCGGTTGGTCTATTTCTGTTGCTTCTGTTTATTAAACTATCGTACTCAAAGCACCTTTTTAACGCAGATAGTTTTACAATAAAAAAAGTACCTGAAGATGGAAAACTTATGCACTATGTGTATTTAAAAAAAACTGGTGATTGGACTGCAAAAGCATACTACGATTCACAGTTCAACAGCACAGGGTATTTATCTATAATAATATTTATTTTTATTATTAGAAATCTGCGAATATTAGACACTCAATGCTAGAGTAGCACAAATAACTTTGAATTTGTATTAACAATTAGTATTAATTTTCATTTGTAGTGCAAATGCAAGCTTAGTTTGAGTAAGAATGTTACTTTCAAGCCAAAATAGTTCAAATCTTTGCTAAAAAAATAATAATAATAAAGTTGCAATAATATGTGTATTGCAACTTTAGTATGATGGATAGCAATGGAAAAGGAAATATGAAAGTAAGGGAGACTAAACTATCAAGGTTAGCCTTACACTGCTGGACCATCTCTCACAGCGTTCAGTGAGGATGTTAAGCCTTAGAAAGCCTACCAGGCTACAATTAACTATCAAAATATAGTAGAGGGGTTGTTGAACTTATTAAAATTTACCAATCACGTAATTGATGAAAGAGTTGACAGTTTTATATTAAACTAGCTGACCCGTACGGCGTTGCCCGTGGTGGTTCGTATTTTCAGTCTTTTTAACGTAATTGTATTCTTTTTAAGTGTTCAGTCAGTGAGTGGTATTTGGCTTTTATATATATAGATCTTAAATAATAAAAGCACTATTGTCATAATAATAAAAGATCTGAAATTATGATTTTAGTAACTTTGATCCCCCCAAACCCCTCCTAAAATTTCGAAATTTTTCATACCCTTTCTTAGTGAGCACCTATGGCCCTAGAGGAAGCTACATACCAAATTTCATTCCAATCCGTTCGGTAGTTTTTGAGAAATCGTGATGAGTGAGTGAGTGGTTTTTCGCTTTTAAATATATAGGCCTAGATAAAATACATGCACATACAGTATGTCAAAATTCAATCATTTAGGAATTTTTAACATAGAAAAAATAAATGCGATTTTAATAATTCAAATATTTGAAATAAGACCAATAATTTATTTCTAAAATATTTTAATATCTTTTAATCAATTTTCTTGGCCATTAAAAAAAGTAAAGGTAAAAACACAGATCTTATAATTTTGAAAGAATAGTCTCCTGCAACTCTGGCCTGAAAATGCTTGTAGCACTTCCCTTTTACATGTAATACTTAATATAAATATTATGTATATATAATATACATTTGATTGTAAAACATTTCAGAGCAATTAATTTTATCTTATTTTTGTAGACAATTACCAAGAAATTATGTTTTAGTTTTTGTCTATAACTAGGTTACATTACAGTAAAAAATGTTCTCGCTGGTTAAAAAAGAACAATATATTTTCTCTTTTACATTTTTTGTAAAGATAACGGTGGTACACTTGTGAATCGTAACATACAAAATGCTTATACCAAATTTGAACTCAATATCTTATCTATTTCTGGAGTTACATTGAGTTTTTGTAAATAAAAACAAAATGGGGTACTTACGTATTATTCGGAGGCCACTAATTTTAAAAGTTGCTAGGTTATTCGGGCCGGCGATCGTTTGGCGTTTCGTTAGTGAGTTTTCTGCAATGGCTTGTAGCACACCAACTACTGATGAGTAGTGTGACTAAAGACTATAGGTTAGTACCTTTCAGGCTATTTTTTTTTTAATGACATATAACATTAATTTATCAAACAAAAACCCACAATAATCAAAACATTACATCCACATTGTACTTATATGCTGTAGATTTCAAAATGTTTTCATATACAAAATATGATTCAAATAACATAAGTCGGAACATTTAAATTTGTTTGGATGAAAATTGCTCTACCCTTTTGTAGTTTCCTACAAAAGTTACTGGTTAAATTGTATTTATTTAAATTATAGTGGTCTACATTAGTTTTTATTAAAAGCATGTTCATTAAGAATGTAAATGTGAGGCTCATATTCCGACCAAAATAAATTTAAATCATCAACCTTATTTGTTGTTTTTGTCAAAGTAACATTTAATATGTAATATACCGGGTGTCCCACGAAGAGGTCCTTATTTTTGAATTGATATGACAGACGTATAGAGCGCGCTACAGACTTGGAATTCTACAGTCGTGACTAACACACATATGTAAAAGAAATACCCCTGAGTATCAGTTAATTCTGACTGATCCAAACAAAATGGCATAAAAACAAAAAACAACAAAATCAGCAATCGTATTTTAAGGGTAAACCTTCTTTTATTTAGAATAGGAACAGCTACAGCTGTTTAGACTATTTTAAATCTATCAGCTGACTGCGTGTATCCACAACAATGAACATATTTGGTAATAAACATTGGCATTTGTTATTAAGTTGCATTGTAAAGTGTCTTATGTACCATGCCGTTTTCAACTGAGCAAAAAGTGAAATGTTGTTCCTGGGCTATTGCCTTTGAAAATGATTATGAAGCAATAAGGTGTTCTAGGGAAAGGTACCCAGGTGTAGTTCCACCGTCAAGGAAATCTATTCGTAAGTGGAAGACTATCCTACTAGAAACGGGGTCAATACAAAAAAAAAAATACCATAGATCCTCCAACATAGAAAATGAAGAAATCGTATGTGTGCTGCTTTCATGGAATCTCCAAATACGCCTAATTCAGTGAGAAAGGTGGAATCTGCTACAGGGATACTGAAGTCATCTGTCCAAAGGTATGCCAAAAAGAACCAAATCAAACATTATAAAACTCATTTAGTTCACGGACTGCTTGAAGATGATCCTGACAGACGATTGGAATTTTGTTCGAAAATAATTGAAAAGACTGACGTAGATAGCAAATGGCATGAAGGAATCGTGTTTTCAGATGAAGCGACATTTTATCGAACAGGAACTGTAAACAGGCATAATTTTCATTACTATAACACACAAAATCCACATATCTTACAAGAAGAGAAATTAAAATCAACAGGTATAACAGTTTGGGCTGCTGTTACCAAGGATGGTGTTTTGTCGTATGACATATCCCGACAAACAATGACTGGAGAAAGGTATGCATCAGTTTTAAGCAATCACATAGTTCCTCATCTTTCTCAGCCTGAGATGAAAGACGTTTTTTTTTCCAACAGGATGGAGCTCCTCCGCATTATGCTAATGTGGCCAAAGCAGTTTTGGACCAAAATCTTCCTAACCGTTGGATAAGTCGTGGCAGCAGCTTCATGGACTGGCCCCCAGACTTGACTGTTTGTGACTTTTTTCTGTGGGGCTTTTTGAAGGAGAAGGTTTATTGTCATAACATTGCGACAGACGATGAACTAATGAGGTTGATCGAAGAGGAACTGTTGTTGATACCTCGAGAGTTGTTCAGCAAAGCGTATGACTGTTTTCTATTTCGTTGTCATCAGTGCATTGCGATCGATGGACATCAGTTTGAATAAGGTTTATGGATCAAATAGATTTAATTTATTTATGAGTTACTTATATCTTTAATTCCCTAACGTTGTTTAGTACTTAGTAACATCGTTAAAATTCAATAATTATGTTGTAACACTTAAGCAAATAAAACTATTTTAACGAAAAGGTACTATTTCTTTGATATCCCGCCATTTTGTCCTAATGTGTCAGAATTAACTGATACTCATGTGTATTTCTTTTACATATGTGTGTGTTAGGACTGTTGAGTTTCAGGTTTGTAGAGTGTTCGGTGCATCTAATATATTAATTCAAAAATAGGGACCTCTTCGTGGGACACCCGGTATATTCAGTTTAATTACCTAATAATTATAAGGATTATAAATAATGTTATTTAGTAAATTTCAAATAAAAATGAAACTGAAATAAAGAAAATAAAACTTTATATTTTATCCTGACAGAAATATTTATTAAAAATACAATTCTTAAGAAAATCATGAAGAAACAGAGAGTTATATTTTAATCTGTTTTGCATTACTTTCTCCTTTGTAATTTATGTTATCTGAAAAATAATCTGAAAATTAGATCTAAAATAAACAATCAATAACAAACAAATTTATTTCTGAGAATTTGTATTTACAAATTGATACTCAGCAGATTTTATGTTCATCCTTATATTATATTATTTCTGAAAGGTGTTTTTTATCGCTAAGCGATATCCTCTTAATTCTTCATCAAACTTAATTATTCACATATCATTTTAAAACTTATTTTCCCCGCTATTGACAAAAAATAGACAAACAGCATAAAATTCACGTTTTTTTTACAAAAATTGACTAAAAAAACTTGTATATAATACTTCATAATATGGTTCCTATTGAAAGGCGCCATCAATTCACAATCTGTTTAACTAGCATGACTGCTGTTAGATGATTTACATTCTATATGCAAGTGTAATATATCACACAAATCAATCAAATTAAATCAACGTAAATTAACTGAATTAAATCAACGTACTAAATCAGGTAAGTGTAGGCCTAACTTGCAAAATATTTTCACGGGTCAGCTAGCAAGAACTTATTTCTTATCCATTAAAGGTCAACAGTATTTTACTTTCTCACTATACTATAGTACAGAGAAAGTATAGTGATCGCAAAAAAATCGATATTGTGATTTTTGTGGAAATATCCATTTTGGGCCCCCGTGAGTCCAAAAAAGCGGTTTTTACAAAATGTCTGTCTGTATGTCTGTAAGTCTGTATGTATACAAAGCTAGAGAGAAAACTATTCGATCGATTTCGAACAAATTTGCACCAAACATGTCAATTAGGATTGTATGGATGCACGAAAAAAGGTTTCGAAAAATTTTGAAAAACAACTCTCTTTTTGGCCAAAACACTCCCAAAAAATCAGTTATTATTTTTTTATAAAAAAAACCGCTCTAACGATTTTGATAAAATTAGCCTTATTTGTAGCCCTTAATGTACCCTACCATATGCAAGAAACTGCATCTTTCAAAAAATTCTCGTTTAGCTAATAATAATAATAATATATGATTTTTGGAGTTGTTTTGGCTAAAAAGGGGGTTGTTTTTTTAAAATTTGTCAAAACCTCTTTGCGTGCGTCTATATAGGCCTAATTGATATGTTTGGTACAAATTTGTTCGAAATCGATTGTATAGTTTCCTCTTTAGCTAGTAATAATAATAATTATTACTTACTCTCTACTTTAATGTACTATCCCCTCTCCTACTTTAATACAATTATGAAGTCACAGTTGGGGTCACTACGGGAGTTGGCGTGTGAAGCACGCAATGCACTGTGTATTGAAAATACTCCCAATACGGGGGTTTGCGTGCAACGCACTGTGCGTCTCATAGTGTTTAGTGTCAGGCTCACATGTGCGACCTTAGCAGTGAACGTGTTAATAATTTAAATATGTTTGTGAGAAAGTATGTTCCAGTTTCTGGTACCGTTTATAAACACTTTATTTTATTCGTTCTTTTAAACTAAATTGGTTTAAAATGGTTCTAAACAAAAACATGGAAGAGAAACCCTAAAAGTCCCATAGTGCAGTTTAAGTTTGTTAGAGGTGTACAAGGAAATAAAAACCCATCTTCCTTTTAAATAGCAATTAATTTACCTTCCAGTATGTTTGTTGGAAAGATACTTCTAATCAAAGTACTTTGTGTAAATTTATGAGCAAATGAAGTAGATAATAACAGTGGCGGGTTGTAGCTAAAATTAGTGGAGTGTTGCAGTAGAAAATGTTTAACCTTTGTTTTAAAATTGAGTAAAAGGAAACAAACATGTAGGAAAGAAAATGTATTTAAAAACGTGATAAAACCCTAAAAGTTCTACCCTTCGCTAACACCTAACTAAACTTTATATTATTGATGTAAATTTAAACTAAGATATATCTACACAATTACAAAAACGATAAAACAAAGTGCCACATTCTGATTGTGGAATGTAAATCTGTTACTGCACCTATCTGACAAATGTCTAGTAAATTTGTTCCTTCTGGAATCATAGCCTCACTATCACAAGCTGAGTAAAAAACAGCCCATCAAGGTCAGCACTGAGGGAGCGACAGTGCTCACTCTATCTCGTATGCTGCTTCCTATGTGCGCATGCGCACACCAGCCAGACTCCATGTCGCTGGAACTGTAAAAGTATTATAACCATTTACGTAGGTCTCAGAGACAAAACTTAGTCATTGACTTTAGATTATTGAATTCCGGAGCAAGTGGCTTTCCCTTGGTTTAAATCATTATACGAGCTGGTGTATTTACTCCAGATGTGAATCACCATGATAAGCTTCTCACCTTTTGGTCGAATGCGCTTTGAACTAATGTTGATATATTGACCCAATACAATTTACAACAGTAGTGGATTTAATGGTTCAAATTATAAAACCTAGTTCATAATGACTTGGTGGTGATTGAGAGGCGTGAATCTTTTCCAAAGCTTTTTACCTAGAAGCTAGAAGGATATATAAAGCCTTTAAACACAACGACAAACAATTGCTTAGCGACCCGTTACTGTTTCAGTCCAACATATTGTATGATTCGGCGATAAGAATATCGGACTCTATCAACTAAACATTGAATTCAGTCAGTAGTCGTTCGACCGTGACTCTAAGTAGACGTCTACCAGGATTAAATGTCATAATTGTGTGTGTTGTGTTGTGAGTTGAGTGTTTTTGTGTTGTATGTTATGTAATTTTAATTAGGTATCTGATGATGGAACATACGTTTCGAAACACGTCATAAACGAACGCTGAACGAAGTCACACGACGGATACAAGGTAATATTTGTTATATTCTATTTGTGACTTGGATACTTATACGATGTTTTTAAAACTAGAAGGAAAGTTTATTTTAATAGTATTCTCAGGTTTGTCTTCAGACTGGAATTGAAACTGCTTTTTGATTCTTGTTGGTCTCTCTTTCAAAGGAAGTTTAAATTTTCAGAGTTTCAGCAACTCCCTAAGTACAACAATTACCATCTCAAATCTTTTGTGTTTCCTCAAGTAGCTCTTGGTCGATCAGCTCTACAACTTTTGAAATGTCTAAAATGTCATTTTGGAAACATTCCAATAAGTTTGGTCAATATATATACCAATTGATGTCAAACAAAGTGAGTGTCACGGTAAAAGACAGTAGACAAATATGAAAAGCTGTGAGCTGCAAAAAGAATTAAGATTGTTTTCAATGTCTTATATACGAGGTATTCAGTTGTACCAATCTTACTAAAAGATTAAAATAAGGGAACGGAAGCTATACTGGGCCACATGGATTGGTCATGTTCAAAACTTACCTTAAAATTTAAAATCACCAAACGTAGGAATGTTTCAGCTGATTACTTACAATTTATAAGATACCTAGAGGTTAAGTCAATAAACCAAAGAACTAGATATAATTTTGGGTTTATTAACCAAAATAAAAAAAAGTTTATATGCCCTTAACAAAAATAGAATAATTAATTATATGCCCTTAGTACAAAGAAAACATCAGATTACAGAAATACATGGATATAAAGTTAATTTGAATTTAAAATCCCTCCCCAAAAAATCAAAATCAAAAACCCTCCCCTTTAATAATGATTACAGAATTTATACAGAAAAGATTAAACAAGATTACAAAAAAATTAACATGAAGTACCATGGATTTGTTTAAGAATAAATATTTATGTCGTTGGCCAACTCTAAAGCTAAGTATAATTAAATAAATAAAAATAATTAATTATAAGACGTCTCTCTATAAAAAAAATATATAAAATTTATAATATAGAGCCCTTAGGGCTAAGGTCCAAAATGTGCTATAGCTTGCTCCTCCCAATATTATTAAATACAAAAAACATGTCCTATATACTATTCATTTTTCTTTTTTAACACAGAATTACAAAACACAGCCTATTCAAAATTCATTATAAAGTCCACTGCAGATTTTTTAGGTAAATTAAAAAAATTTTTAGTTCATAGTTATTTATGCAAAATCACTGTCGTCGAAAAGTATCTAGTAATGCTGCATGTAGAATGTTGGCTTTATCAGCAAGGTAAAAGTTGTAGTTGGATTTATGACATGTTACTTGAACCAGTGAAAACTGCATCAAACAAATAACAACCTTTTTTAGAATGCAAGTAGGCTATAAAACAAGCATAGTAAAACAGATAGTTTTAAAAGTTTGCCTTTATAATATTTTTGGCACAAAGTGACAAGTAGGCACTTTAAAAGATTGTAAATGTTACTACAGGACTTGTCTTGTTACATTTAAATGTTTCTACATGTCAGTAAAAGCACATGGTAAACTTAAAAATGTTCTTGGTTTGTAACACTAAATATATCAGAGATATAATTATTGGATATAGCTCTTTAAAAGTTCACAATATTCTAGTTTACACTGCTTTAAGTTTGTACAGAAAATAACTGTATAGGCTAGCCTTTGTTAAAATAGGCTATGGTGTGGTAAATGCATAACATTTAAAATTTTAGGCTGTAAAAGTTAAAGTTTAAGGTTAGGCTGTAGAAAAATGAATTACATAGATTTTTGAATTAAACTGTATGAGCTTGAAATATTATTTACAATATAAAATGTAAAACTAACTTTATAAAATTTTACAAGGAGTATATTTCATAACCAAGAAATGTAAAGCTAAAACATTCTAACGTACCTGGTATTCAGAAGAAAGGACTTATGATAAAAACATAATAATTGGCCACGCACATTAGTAAAACTCGCGACTAAATAAAGAAAAGTCACGACATAACTAAATATTTCGCAGTCACTACAAGCTGCACTTAGATAGTCTTGTAGCAGTTCTAATGGCCGACGTACTTCTGGAAGATTCGATGACGAAGCATAACTAAATTAACGGACGAGATCAGAACAGCTGATCGGTTTCAAAAAGGCCTTTAGTTCTAAATGTAGCTACCGTACGGAGTCGGCGCCTAGCGGAGAAAAGGGCAACTACTTGGAGAGTCGGTAAAGGGTAAATGCAGAAGGTTGTAAACGTTACAAAGACGTTATACAGTCTATTGGTTCAATGAATGCAGTAAACCTTAAAAGTGAGATCACATCGACCAATATTGACCAGGTTGGCTCAGTCGGTAGAGCGTTACCACAGAATGGTAAAGGTTCCGGGTTCAAATCCCGGTTTTGGTCCATTTTTTTTAATTTGTAATTTAATTAAATTAACCCTTGCTGAAAAATTGTGTAAGCAGAAAAATGATTACAAATAAAAAATAAAAATATGAAGTTCTTGATATTTTGGATTGCAGAGCTATAATAAAGTATCGTACACTCCAATTTGGAATTACATCGTCCATACTTCCCCAGAAAGTTTTACTCAAGGGTTTTAGTTACAAGTTTCTTTATCATGGACATCTGTGTCGCAAAACAGAAAAATATAGTTCTTGTAGTCAACTATGCCGAAGAATACAAATGAAAGGGTACCAATGTTGCACCATTGCATTTTCTGGAAATAAAACATTAGTGGCACACTATAAAATACTAATACGTATAATATATATAATATAAAGTTAAAATTTTATGTTTTATAGACTGAAGTAAAAGCAACAATTTTGGTTCAGTGCCACAATAATATTTTCGCCAACAGCACCATGTGCAGAGATACTGGTTACATAGACTGAGTTGCCATTAATATGAGCTGGATTTTAGCAAATTATTAAAATATATGGACTGTATTGGACAATTTTCCTTGTCTTGAAATAATACCAAAAGAAATGAAAAGCTTCTGAAAGTTCTAGGAAACGTGATTAATTTACAAAATTTGTTTAGTAAATAATTACGTTTGACTTATTTTAACTTAATTTTTTAGTTGGGATGTTCTTGAGACACTTACAAATTCTGAAGAATCCGACGATCTTCAAGCATATGGAGCAGGATTGGCCGAGGGTGCTTTGACGTGGGAAGCTATATACACACACCACTACAATAGCTTTCAGAATTACTGCAACGGAAAGAAGAAACTATGTGAAGAAATTGATAATTTTGTTGAAAAAA
>JAGFPH010001289.1:212860-244563 GCA_018207615.1 Philaenus spumarius
AGTCGCAATTTTCAGTAATGCACGATCTGCAATAGTCAAAGCTAGTTAGGCTATTCTAATTTGTTGTTAAAACGTGTTAAAACGTGTTAAAACGTGAGTTAATAAACATATTAGTTGTGAGATTTTGTGTTAAAGTTTATTCTATCAAACCTAAATACTCATCTTCAGATCATACAGAAAATAAAAATAAAATAAATCCCTTCATCAGGTCGTCAACACATTAAGAAGTCGTCACACAAAACAAAAACACTTTACAGAACACATTAAACAATTTTTAAAACCTTTAAAAACATATGTTAGGCCTAGTCAAAATGGTCACGGTAAAACTTTTAATCCACTTACATCGCGGTTTCTGATGACTCAAGCAACCATCATCAGGTATAACTCTTGCAAGGTCGCCAGAATATTAAATGTGTATTTGTGATTTTTGTTTTGTGTGATGACTTCTAATGTGTTTGACGACCTGGTGGAGGGATTTATTTTATTTTTACTTTCTGTGTGATCTGAAGATGAGTACTTAGGTTACCCAAAACCGCGTTAATCACCAAGTGATTTTAGGATTGGAAAGAAGACAAAAAACAGTATTGCACCTAGTCAATTAATTGATAAAATTCTCCAATCCGTGGTCTAACATGTTGGAAAAAAATTAATGTTATTGATTGTAACACAAAAATTTAAAATTAGTTTAAATTAAACAAACTGTCAGCTTTTCTACTTGAAGTTATTAATACTTGTTTTGCCACTCATTCTAAATTGGATACGATTTGATTAATTTCTCTTAGAAAATTATGAGTTATTAACCCTTCAAAATCTTTACAAAAACCAGTTTTCGCAATGGCTCATACACCCTGTCTTAAGTTTAATGTCTTGACTTTGCCACAGAAGACGTAATATGCAATTAACAATACATTTATTTCTGTAGATACAATTCTATGGTTCGAATCCTAAAGAGATACAACCATTATTACCGTACAAGCTCACATTCTACGATGACTGTGTTTGGTGTTTCAATGGCCTTTTCTGGTTACCCTGGGGTGATATCATCTGGTGATGATTTCTATGTCATGAATTCAAAACTGATAGCAATGGAAACTACAATCGGCAACAGCAACAGCAGCCTTTGGAGTTTAATTAATCCTGAAGAGGTAAAAGTAATAAGTTGTAAAGCCTTACCAGTTCAAAGGAGTACATAATCTTATTTACTTAAATATTGCGACATCTTATACAGTTGTGCAGCCATGATTGATATTTTTTTTAGGATAGTAATGTAATTTTTGATTTAAAAAATCGCCTTCAGATACTTAAGTATTAGAAATTTAACGTAGGATCTACTATAGAAATGAGAAGAAAATTTAATGTTATATTGAATGCAAAAACAGAAATCAAATTTCTAAATTATTCACATTAATTTTTTTAAACACCACAATCGTGATCTTAAAATATCTGGTATTGTTTTATATAATTAAATAATATTGTTTTCACATTGATTTTATTTAGATTTTTGAACCCATAAGATCAGTGATAGCTAACCGTCTAGCCAACAATGGCCGAAGCTGGGGTGAATACTTCGGCGCTCACAACAGTGGAACGTATAACAACCAGTGGATGATTATAGACTTGAATAAATTTACACCTGGGTAAATATATAGGATATATTTTATTTGAGATAATTAATTTTATATTTATTTATTTATTTAACCACATTTTTTACATGATATTTGATTTAATACACTTACATGGATTATCTAGTCACCTGAATCCAGTAAGCGGTGACTAGAAAAAAAGAAATAAAAAACTTACAGAACTAAAATTTGCAGTCCGCAATAATATATTTATTTTAATTTAGTGCGGCATTACTATGATGCCTGCTCTGTGTCAAATAAAAAATAAATCAAAACATAATAAACTCTTAAACTTTGAAATAGAAAATTAAACATATAAATCTCTTATAAGTAGTCTACATACATCCAAGTCTGCGATGAAACACTTCAAGAAAGTTATCTGAAGTGAAATAAAATAATAAAAGGTTAAATTATGCACTCTACAGTACCTAAAAAACAGCTGCAAATAATTTAAAATGTTGATTATATGATTTATGTTATTTGTTCTCAATAACCAATCTTTGGATTTACGTAAAAACTTTTTTAATGTTGTGCAGGTTTTTATTTCTTTTGGTAGGTAATAATATGTTTTGGCCCTATAACCAAAAGAGAATTTTGAAAAAGTTTTCGAGAGACCTTTGGTCTTCTCACAAAGAACGACTTCGAATGCTGTAGTAAATAAAATCATTGTCATTATTGCCACTTCAAATGAAAAATATTTTTAAATGGTAAAAATAAATAAATGTTTTTAAAAATAAAAACATATTTGAGAGGTAAAATCTTCTAAAGATTCAAAAAGAGGAAAAGACGGTCCTTGCTTACCCTTACATAAAATAATTCGTACGAAAAATTTCTGCATGGTCACCAAAGCTTTCAATGTTGTTGTGTTTGCCCCACCCCAGCATTCAATTGCACATTGAAGTTGGGAATGCATTAACGCAAAGTACAGGATATGTAGTAGCTCTGTATCACAAATGTTCCTCAGATAATAAACATTTTAATATATTCGTCTGATTTTGGAATGTACATATCAATTAAGAGGCATTTAATCGTATATTGTCTGATGATAGGCTAACAAGCCCAAAACGCGTATCAATCAACGAAAGTGAGGTCACTTGACGGGAAACGATAAGGTAAGAAACTTTAATTCAATATGAAATATGTTCATCCCAAGACACCCTACTGTCCAAATAAACACCAAGATATTTTATTTTATTTACATTTTCAATAGCTTGGCAAGAACAGGCTGTAGGGCTCACGCATAATACATCATGATAAATTAAATTTTCTTTAAATCAGAGACCTCTAAATCAAAATTAATAAATATATTTAGTCTTTTCTATGTTAACAACCATCCCGTTCTCGCTACACCAATCCCTTAATACAACCAGGTCGTGTTTGATATTCTGCTCGTTATGATCCCATTCTCTATTGATATATTGCAAAGCAATGTCATCAGAAAAAGCCTCAATTTTACCCTTGAAACTTTGTTTCAATAAATCGTTAAATATATATTTAAATAATTCAACCACGCAGCTGAACCGCTAACGTGAGTTGAGCAAATTTCCAAAATTAAGTTTATAGGCCAATGTTTTAAGGTTTCAACCAACAATTTGGGAAATAGGTCTATTCACGACGGTGATGAATAGCTGCAAAATGGTTTGCACCCCATATTGGGAGTATCTTCAATATGCAAAGCATTGCGTGCTTCGCACGCCAACCCCCGTATTGGGAGTATCTTCAATATACAATGCATTGCGTGCTTCGCACGCCAACCTCACGGTAGAATCCACCACATGGCTTTGAACCGGGTACTTCTATGGTATTTTAAGTTTTGATTGATTTTGGGGAAACCAAGCGAGCTAAAAGGTCGCATAAAAAAAATGTGCAGAATAACATCCTACATTTATATTTTTAGAAAAAACTCAAAAACAAATTCATTCTCGTAGGAAAAATCTAAAAAAATAGTTACTTCCGGTCAAAAGACGTCCTTCCTACTCATCCGAGCGACGTAGACAACCAATATGTGTATCAAATCGGACTTAAAATATATATATGATTTTTAATGACACCCCAAAACATGTTCTGGAGACCATGATTGGTGCTCATTTGCTACTCCCGACCTTTGGGCTTACCATAAGGGCCACTGCAATAGCTAATTTTTCCTATGGAAATTTACTAAAAAGTGTTGCAGCCAAGACAGATCCCTGGGGGACTCCTATTTTACATTCCTGTTTAATGCTGAAGTGATTATTCACATGTACTTGTTACATACAACGTTTTAGATAACTAGCAATGAGAATATATAGGGTATGAGAATATATTATCACATTTATAATTCATATTCATATAAGTAGCATCTCACAGCTGATATCCAATCATTCATGTAGTACATTAACTCCTGTTTCCTACATTAAACGTTTTCAATAAATAATCCATCATTGACACAAATGGAGTGGTGTAACTATAATTTGATTTCAAAGGAGATAAAATCGTCTGACTCTTAGGCAAGCCAGATGGAAATTTAGAAATTTGATACTTCGAATGGTATTTTTAGGTTATCTATAGACCTTCAAGAATGTTTGAATTAAATTAGCATCATATAAGAAAATTGATTAAAAAAAAAACCACTGCATACATTAGATATCTGTAGTAAATAATTCCGTTCTTTCTTGGCATAATCATCTACCACTTCATCAGAAAGATATGTTTTCCTCAGGTTTTTGTTTTGATGAATGTATAATATTATTTTAACTTTAAAAATAACTGACAAATTAATAAACTACAAACACTACCGGTAATAATAAAATAGTTTTAATCCAAAGGCCTATCAGTTATCAATTAAGAGCAGAAAATCAATCATTTAATAAAAAAACTTACTTTTTCTAGATCAAAACCTTTACTGGGCTTACTATATATCATAGAACAGATCCCAGGTTATATCAGGATGGAAGACCAAACTTTGTTATTCTTGAATCAAACATACTGGCCAAGTTACAACACTCCGTTCTATGAAGATGTCTTTAACATGAGCGGTAATCAGGAACTGGTTAAAAAATATGGAGATTGGTTTGTATTCTATAGTACCTACTTTATAGTTGACTGGTTCACCGTTATTGAATATTTATGCTTTGCCATGAAACAGTTTACATTTATAGTACTTTATAGTTGACCGTTACATTTATCCAGCACAAAATATAATAAAACAATTTTTGGAGTATCACTATTAATTTCAGTGATCACGAAAATTTGTAATTGACACAATTATATTTCAAATTTATCATTAGAAATTAAATTTCTTTAAAAATGTATTTCAAGATCTACCCTTTGACTGGAATTATGAAATATTGCTAGTGAAAAAAGGAAAACAGTAAACCGGTTTTTTCAATTAATCATAGACTGTCTAACCTCTGAACAGTAGCAATGTTACTTTTAACAACATGCCTTAGTGTATCTGAAAAAGTTTATTTTTCTTTGGAGTTACAATTATATTTAGTTTTATTACTATGGTTTCTGTATTTAGTCTATGTAGAAAATGGCCTATCACTACTTTAAAGGAAAATTACATACAAATTTATTTCAAATTAATTGTATTTACTAAAAAAAAAAAATATATTCTAGGCGAAAAAAATTACGTAGATGAAGAGTTGATAAAATATTATAAATTGTAAGAAAATATTTATAAAAACACACACCACTTTTGTTTTCCTTCAACCAATACATCAGAATTATTTCTTGGCTAGTACAGTCTGGCCCAAGATAAAGAACGATAAATCTTTATTTTATTATTTTACTAGCTGGCCCAATCCGGCTTTGCACGGATAGACAAGTCAAATTTAAATGTATACTAACAACAACAAAAATATCAATAAATATATTACACTTTGTATTTCTTAAGGGGATTTTTAGTAACTTTGACCCCCCCAAGCATCCCCCAAAATTTCGAATTTTTTTGAAAATTTTTCTTAGCGAGCACCTAGGGCCCTAGAGGAAGCTACATACCAAATTTCATTCCAGTCCGTTCGGTGGTTTTATTTTAATAACTTTGACTTCCCAAACCCCCCTAAAATTTCGAATTTTTTGAAAACCTTTCTTAGTTAGCACCTATGGCCCTAGAGGAAGGTACATACCAAATTTCGTTCCAATCCGTTTGGTAGTTTAGTAACTTTGACTCCCCAAACCCCCACCCTAAGATTTCGAATTTTTTGAAACCCTTTCTTAGTGAGCACCTATGGCTTTAGAGGAAGGTTACATACCAAATTTCGTTCCAATCCGTTCAGTAGTTTTTGAGATTTCGGGATGAGTCGGTGAGTGAGTGAGTGAGTGGTATTTGGCTTATATATATATATATATATATATAGATAGATAATTACTAAACTGTTAATGTTAATAGTTAAAAAATAACATATCACAGGTAAACAGAACTACAGTTCAAAGGTTTTTGTGACAGAATAGGCCTACATGTTTTTATGATTTGTATTATGCTCTAAGTAGTATTCGAAGAATCTCAAACATGTATCGTTGGACATGAACTATTTCTTTTATGACTGCCACAATCTTCTCACAAATGGTTGCTGGTGGTTGTTATGTAAAAAGTGATAAAAAAACAAAAACATGAGTACATATCAGGTGTTGTTGGATCAGGGGAGTTGGAGGGTTATGAAATGTCCCCTCAACGGGATATCACAAATGGTTTCTGAAGATGGTATGAATCAATCAAAGTGAAACTGCTGGTCTCTAAGAGGTAACTTACTCTTTACACTGTTAGGCAGAAACATTTTGAAGTTCCCAACAAAATAGTAAATTTAAAACGTGGGGTATGACCTAATAAAATGCTTCTTGGACCAGAGCACTTGTACTGTATGTTTTTTGGGTAGCTGATTCCGAAAATCGGGGTCCTAAGGCTCTAAAACTCCGGCGTCATACCTAATCAAGCAAATAACCACCCTTTTTAGGGGTTTTTCACAACAACGTTTGACATCTCCAAACAATGCTATGACATTCACAAATTATGATTAATACATAGAAATTTAGTAGCCTCATAGAAACCGACCTAGAAATACACCACAAGGGTTTGCCTTAGGGGGTTAAACCAACCCTAATGTAATGAAAAATTAGGAAATGACAGAAAATAAAAGGTTTCCTCTATTTTTAGGTGGGAGGTGAAATGAACGGGGTCGTGAGATTATCTGAAGTATTATTCTACCCCTTTGGGGTGCAAACTGCCCCCAAATTGCGTTCAAGTGCAGGGAAAACACATAAAATGAGCTGAAATGAAAGCCTATTTTCTTTCTCGTTATTTCTGATCAACATCTTTGGAGAGCAATAGTAGAACATTTTTTCACCCCTTAGAGGGTGAAACCACCCCTAAATGTATAAGAAATCGAAAAGTCCCGGAAAAAATTGTCTTTTCACTTTTTGATCTGTGTCCAAGTGTTGTGAATTGAAAAATTGATTCTAAAAAAGTATACAAGAAAAGTATTCCAAACTCATTTGCACTCATTTCCTCAGTTTTTCCTGTATTTGATGTCAATTTAGGGGTGGTTCTCACCCCCGATGGTGTTGAAACTGTGCGAAACAATTTTGAGATCTCCTCCACTTGGACACCCATCAAAAAGTGAAAAGAAAATTTTTTTCAGGGACTTTTCAATTTCTTATACGTTTAGAAATATTAGACAATTTTTTCACCCTCTAAGGGAGTGAAAAGTTTTCTAATATTGTTCTCCAAACATGTTCATCGGAAATAACGAGAAAGAAAATAGACTTTCATTTCAGCTCATTTTATCTGTTTTCCCTGCACTTGAACGCAATTTAAGGGTAATTTGCACCCCAAGGGGTTAAAAACTACTTCAGGTAAACTCATGACCTTGTTCATTTCACCTCTCACAAAAAAGTGGGGGAAACATTTTATTTTCCGTCACATTAGGGGTGGTTTCACCCCATTCGACGAACGATTGTGGTGCATTTCTTAGTCGGTTTCTATGGAGCTACTAAATTTCTAAATGTTAATAGTAATTTGTGCATTCCGTAGCATTATTTGGAGGTGTCATAAACGTTGTTGTGAAAAGACCCCTGAAAAGGGTAGTTTTTTGTATTTTTAGGGGTGACGCCGGCATTTTAAAACAGCGGGACCCCAATTTTCGGAATCAGCGACCCAAAAAATATAGAGTACAAGTGCTCTGGTCCGGGAGGCATTTCCTGAGGTCGTACCCTGCGTTTTAAATGAACTAAAAGTCTTAGTAACTTGTTTCCTAAATCGTACTTGATTTACATTCCCCCGATTCTGATTGAGGTAATCTTCAATGAAATAAGAGCATATATGAAATATTTTTGATGTAGCCTATAGTTTCTTTATACTAAAGTAGTTAGTATTTTTAGTCAACATAGAAACCAAAGGTAATGAATACCGAATTATCTAAAATAAACATGAAAATAATATCTAAGTGTGTAAATGTAAGAAATGCATAGGGCCTGTTTAACAAAGTAAATTATGATTTTTGTCTGAAGAAAGATTTTATAAAAAGAAAACTTTACTTTGCTTTCTACTTTCTTTAAGAATATGAACAAAATTTACCAAAAACTTTGCCCGTTTATTCATCAACATAAATGGGGGGGGGGGGGGTTAAAATCTAAAATTTCCCAACAATTTTGACCATGTTTCCCAACTTCTGTGGTGGGGGTTCCAACGCGCTGAAGGAGGCTTTGGGTTATGTTGTGTGGATTAAATCCCAGTAGAGCCAAGGAGGCTCACCTTCGGAATTAAAAACAAAACGGACTTCTCTAAGTAGGGTTTTAACACTGCACATGCTATATTGGGTATTTTAAGAGTTTTTTACAAGAATTTCAACATGTTCATCATGTTATTGAAAAAAATTGCCCAAACTTTTCCCCAATATCTCCCGCAAACTTAAAAATAGGGTTCATAAAACAAGTGAGTGTGAGTATATTAGTTACCAGTAATTAATTGTTAACTTGAATTTTTTCTGGTAAAAATTTACTACAGCGGTTCAATCGATTTCTAAGGGAATTTTAAATAATATGAAAGAACACGTCTAACTGATTGTAAAAACAACAAAAATATTCCCGGGAAATAAAATTTATAGGAATTATGAAAGAAATAAGACTTGAAATTATATAGGTTAAGTTTCGACATTCCCGCAATATTTCACGTAATTATAACAAAATAAATGACTTCACATACACCAAACACGTAAGAAATAGATGAAGTAAACAATATTAATCCCAAAACAGGACAATGAAAAAATAATGTAAGAAAACGTTAATAACAAAAACAATAACAACGTACCGTAAAGAACAATAGAAAATACAATATAAATGCCTAATTAAAATGGAATTTCATCAACGTTGCCAAATTGAACAATATCAGTAGGTTATTGTACTAAATTGGGTGTGTATGGAAACAGAAATGCAAGAATAATAAAAAAAACCTAAAAGGTTTTAACCTATAGTATTTAGTGACAGTATGTTTACCTGTATTCACATTTAACAGTAGAATGTAAAACAACGCCGTTGTCTGTAAACTGTTCGTTTCTACACAAAAGAGAACAAGACAAATCCGGCAACGCTGAGAAAAACATGTCGGCTCTTTGCAGTGTAAATTCCCATAAGGAACATTTGATTTGAAAGTTTATAATATTGTATGTGTTGAAGATGGTTAAATATCGCTTTCCCGTCATCAGTGAAGTGTATAAATAGTACATTTATAAATAAAAAAGTTAAGGTTTGTGTATTTATAGTAGTATCGATTGACCCACTATTGTAAACTAATACCTTTTTTCCTTATAAAAACCTTGCTTTTAGGTTTACATACGATAAGACTCCAAGGGCATTGATATTTAAACGTGATCATGGCAATGTGAAAGATATTGATACGCTTTTAGCTTTACTTCGCTCCAATAACTACCAACATGATAAATTTGGAAAGTGTAAATGCAAACCTCCTTATAGTGCAGAGAATGCTATTGCTTCAAGGTAAGTTATTCAAAAAGTTGAAAATTTTATTTAGATTTCTGTACTCAACAAAATTATATAAAAAGGAAGAAAAATCATATATGTATAACTTATATTTATTTAAATCCTTTCTTAAACGTCCATACCATTTTAACTATTAACTAAAGAGGCGAGATCTAGCTACACTAGCACTGATGTCTGTAGTAATTTTGAAGTTGCATGATCTACATTTTAAAAAGAACATTTAAAAAATCTATATAAATATGTATGATTTGTATTTGTATTTGTATTGCCTTTGTATTTCAGTCTCAATTTTTATTAGTTGAGCAACTTTGTTCAAAAAACTTTGTTTTACTAACTTTGCTTCAGAGTCTAACAAAATAACTTTCTATGTTTCTTGATATAGACTGAACATTGTATATATGCGGCGACTTTAAAACGTTGAAAACAGTAAAAAAAACAACAACAAAAAAAACAAAACAAAACAAATAGGGTATTGCCATTGACTATATAAGCATTAGGTATAAAACACTTCTACAGTAGCATTAACTGTTCAACATGCTTTCTTAAATTTATTGAAGCACTTTTAATAACTCAAATGTCTATATTTGACCTATTTAGTGATTTTCTTAGTACAAAACTATTGGTTTTGCTTATTTGAATCACCATTTTTGTTCATTTACCAATAAAAATGCTCTTTACTCATAAACCAACAACTATACGACTATAAACGTAATAACCTTTTTTAAAGCTCATATTTTATTGTATAAAATATTTTTTATTGAGTATATTGTCGCTTTTTTCAATGTTTTATCTTGAACGGGTCAAGTTATAAGCGTTTTAATAAACGGCGCCCCCACCATATTCCCCCCTCCCCCCCGGTGATGTCGACCACGCTGGGGGCGACAACATGGCTTTTCATGATCACTATAGTGCCTATAACAATAATCAGAAATAAAATTGCGTCAGGCTTTCCATGCATACTCAACCCCCTTCAGATTCTGGACTAACTGAGACGCAAAACAATACGACGCTCAGTAGCAAACGTATTAAATCTTTTTAGTAAAATAGAAAACTATTAGTGTAAATAATATATGTTTCCGCCTGAAGGCAATACAAGTGAATGCAAAGTATTGTGGTAAAAATCTTTCAATTGAACTTGCAGGAGTGATTTGAACCCAGCTAACGGCTCTTACCCTTTTCCCGCTCTGGGCCACAGGGCCCATGGAGCTGTCGATGCCAAGGTGACATCATCAGAATGGGTCTTAACAACACAGTTCAAAGTCGTCTGTGGGCCAACAACTGGTTCCGGTTTGCCCGAGTTTAAATGGAGTACGAGCGATTTTAGCGATCAGATCCCACATCAGGGTCAGCCGGACAGTTTTGAATTTGATCCTGTTTTTATCACATGGTACTTCAATAACACAATAAATAAATTATAAATTGCTACAAACTTCTATGTAATTTGAGTTATTGATTAAAAATATTGTTATTATTGTAAAATAACACATACTTATATTATGCAATTATATTATAATTGTAAAATACAACTATGGATACTTGTGTTTTAATAAATTGTGTTTTACAAATTGGGTACTTTGTGAAATATTTTATTCTTCATTATTGAAATTTAAATATTAAAATAATTTTAAATTATACAATGTATAGCAACCTAGTGAATTGATATTGTATTTTAAGGGCACAATAAAAACATGTATCAAGAAAAACTGAAAAAGCATTAATGAGAGTATTATCTATAGCTACTAATATTATAAAAAGATAAAATTTGTTTGTATGTGGGGGTAGGCTAATCTCTGGAACTACTGAACCAATTGAAAAAATAGTTTTACTAATAAAAAGCTACACTATCCCTGAGTAACATAGGATATAATTAATTTTGATAAAAACATTTTTTATTTCAATATTTATTATTTTAGTCGGAAAAATTCTTAGGTTAGGCCTAGATTGATGAACCAACACATGTATTTACTTTAATTACCATAGCAACCAATTGAATAAAATAACAGATAAAACAACACTGTTTGTTCTACTATTTTCATTATTAACTGATTTCAAATTTTAAAGCAATTATTTGTATTTCTAACTTTTAGGTTAGGTTTTTATTAAAGTGTAGACCTGAGCCTTGCTGGTTCTTTTAACCTTTACTATAACTGCTGTTATATAAAATATACGAAATAATTTGATTTGAACATTTAACATTATTTACCATCTTAGTTTTGCTGGTTATTATTAATCCTACACCTTTATTATAAAGAAAACATAACATGATTATGTGTACAGAAAGTTACAACGGGGTTTCCCGTAGTTACATATATATATATTTCTCATGTAATCAAAAGTTGGTTTTGCTGTTATTTTTTTTACCATTGTAGGTTGATCGTTTTCGATCAACATTATCGCGGCTCTTTCATGTTCGACCGTCAGATCAACATTTCAAAACTAACAAATAGGGGACCCAGTTTGTCATGAAATTTATGATGCCCTGGTTGATTTTATTAGTGAAATCTTTAGCGAGAGTTGGTTGAAAACTGAGTTAAGCGCTGAATATTTTCATCTCAGAGTCCAACTACTGGTTCCGCCTGAGCAATCATAGAGACATAAGATATCATCTAACTAAATGTTCTACTGTGGAATACAATGTAAACGTAGCAGTGGCCAGAAGTTTGCTCGCCTGTCAATTACAGCTATGAACTGATTAAATCTACGACCCCACTGTGGAGAAAATGTGTTCATTGCATGACGACGATAGGCTTCGATAAATGCAACCTTCTAACCTTTTAATTTGCTCGAATACGGTCACGACATTCAACCACGAGGCGTTGTTTAAGTCGATTACATTCCAAGATTTATATTAATGTTTTAGTTTTCAGATTTTCTTATTCAATAAATGTTTACGAAACAACATAATTATGGTAGTACTTATAATAGTTTAATTTACATTATTTCTAGTTTGACTTCAAGATCGATTAGAAGTAACATAAGATCGAACAATCCTGCAACTGTGCGCTGTTATGTGTTATAATTTAAGGGAATAGAAAATAAAATGAGATATAGAAAAAGAAAAATATTATTTATAATATTATAAACGGTGATGCTTAAGCCATTTACAGAAAATATTATAATTGATGTTTTTTTTTTAAATTTAAAGGTATACAGAATGAGAATGTGAAAAAACCACTTGACTCGACCATGTCCAAAGAAACTACATAACATTTACTTGAACTGGTGCCATTTTGCCTTATTTCTAGGGTTTTCACCTCCTCTATATTGATAAAATGAAAATAAAAGGTATTGAATAAATCCAGATTAATATATGGGCTATTTATTTTTTGGTCAAAACAACTTTTACTTTTCGTAGTTTAGAAAAACAGGAGCGAAGTGAAACTTGTTTAGGCTCGGTAGGGTAATTTTACCTGGTTCAGTTCATATGACAAGTGAAACCTTTCCCTTCAATCGGCAGTTGGAAGGAAAGCGTAGGGCCAGCAATATACGCTTTGGTTTACATGCACAGTTAAAACGGAACGTGTATGCCACACGTTGTTATTAGTTTTTAAATTCCCAGGCAATGATAACCACTTAGGTTTTTCGCCTTTAAATAAAAAAAAGTTTTTAAATTCGACTTAAGACAAACTGGCTTTGGAAAAAAGCTTACACTGAGAGAAACGGTCCAGCCGCCATTTTTATTTAATTTAAGGGGTTAAAAATGACAAATGGAAAAACCCGTATATATACATCGCTTGGCCTAGGAATAAGGAACATGCAAAAATCATCAAAATCGGTTAAGGCGTTTGGCCGTAATCGTGAGACAGACAGATAGACAGGCAGACGAAATGCCGAACGGTCGAGCTGAAACGGAGACCTCGCTTCGCTCGGTCTATAAAAAACCAACCAGGGAATCTAAACACCAAAGCATGTTCTTGTTCGTAAAAAAATCATTTCAACTTTGTCTTCATTTGAGCGGTTCATTTGTAAAAAGGCAAAACTCCAGGTTAAAAAAGCTATCGCGACAAATATCAGGAACAAAATGAGGGAGGTATTGCTATCCTATCAGTACATGAAAAGTGGTGCTTATCAGTTACGCATACAGTAGAGAAAGTCAGGAGCAAAGGTTAAGGTTAGTATTCCCATTTATATTTTCCCCAAAGCTTTTCAAGTACACATAGAAACTCAGATAAATTAATGGTACCGTACTACATTTATTTGCAGTTTCTATTTTAAAAATGTGTTACATTTAACCCCAACCTTACATCTTACTTTTTCCTAATATTAACAAATTAATAACCTGATTTGATGTTATCATAAAAATATAAGTTTCCTGAATATTGATTGTTTTTTTTTCTGAATTGATGTAAGATACTAAGCCCTAGTTTGCGCCATTCGGTGTCTCTTTTAATAAGCTTTTCAATGGTGTATTAAAAGACCATTTACCTTTAAATTTGAAAGTGTTAACCCCCTACCACCTGAAGCCCCCAAAATCTTATAGGTTCAGATATGTCAAAAAATGTGTTCTGTTATGCAACACAAGATATATGTAAAGTTTTGTTAGCTAATTTTCAGCAATAAAAATAATAAAGGGGGTTACAGGGACTTTATGAACACTCTGAGTAGAGTATATATAGTAAAATAATCTAATTGTTTATTTAGAATACATATATCAGATGATGACAGACTTTCAGTGTGTTCAAAGTATACAGCTGTTTGCTTTAGCACCTGTACATATAGACCATTTTCCAATGGCGTTTCTATTAACGGCTGTTTTTGTACTTGGAAATAAATTGTAATTAAATATTTTATTACTTTCCTATGGTATGTCACAAACCTTATTTATAATGATTTATTGAATTAACTGTTTCGACAGTCGTAATGTCATCGTCAGATCTCTTAAACTACAGCCACAAAAAACACACAACACATATTAAAACACTCAAACAAAATGTTCAAATAATTTGTATCTTCAATTTTTTAATTTTGGTTTTTGTTTAGGGACAACCTAAGTCATGCTAGTAATGCTTAATCATTATTCCAATTAATTTAAGTTATCGTAAACTTAGTCATTTCGTTTAGTCATTTAATATTACTTATCGTCTTAGCTTTGAAGTTATGATTTCCTATGAAGCATGCACTGGCCTTACCTGGTACTTTATGTGATTGCCGTACTAAAATATTTACTTTAAATGTTAGAAATCAAAACACAAACACTAAAACCTTTGATGATTTGTTGCATTTTAGAACCGAGATTTAATCTGAGACAAAATTATTGGATAGCGTACTTTGAGTCAGACTCCGCCTGATTCGGTGGTTAATTGATAAAGTTTTGCTTCTTCTCTAATCCTGTAATTAGTGTACGCGATCCCGCGGACAAACTTGAAGACTTGAAATCCTGACTTGTTTCTTTGTATCTTAATACATTCTGCTTGCCACCTCGGTATTGAGAACGTTAAAACTGAAAACATACAGTACATTTACGACAGGAATTATTACTGTTTAACTCCAAGCTATTTCCCATTTTATACGGAACGCATCGTGCTTAAAGTAATTAGTTTATAGAGTCGTGTAATTTATTACTGTAAAATTGGTTTAGTCGTGCTTGCACTTCTTTACCTCTAACGTTAGACAACATTTATTTCTAAAATTGTGATTTCAGTTGTGGTAATTTTAGATCAGTATTACTATCTGAATTGGACCAATGTAGTCGAAGTCTAAATATTTTTTTAATTTGTTATAATTTTCCTGCTTACACGCTTCCTCAGCAAGGGTTAATTTAATTAAACCAGCATATGAGAGGTATTCATTCTATTAGTTCAATTAAATGCAGTAAAACCGTACAACTGAGATAACATCGACCGATGTATGAAAAGCTCAGTTGGTAGAGCGTTATCACGGAATGATAAAGGTCCTGAGTTCAAATCCCCGGTCTTGTTTCCTGTTTTTCACTTGTAATCTAAATATGTATAATCATAGGCCATAGATAAACGATCGATGCAGCGTAGTAACTCGAGACAAGCTATGTCTCTACTTTTAACAAACAAAGTATAGGAAGTATAGGTACATTTTGACTAGTATCGAGATATGTAATGCTTCATTAGAATGGATTTCTTGCTCAAAAAAAGGGAATGACAGACAAAATGTACATTTCTTATGATAGCACAACATGCCATCTCTTATTAATGTCCGTGAATTAATTATGCTGTTAGGTTTAGAATCATTACAGTTTCCCAATACAAAACATTTCGTTCAGTCATAACGTTTTTCGGTCTGGCCCCCTCTCAAAAAAATGTATAGGGACCCAGTTTATTGAGCATATTTTTTTAACACAAACACAAACAACCATGGGTAGTCTTTATTTGGACAAATAAAATAACTTGTTTTGCCGAAGGAAGAATTTACATTCACTATTCAAATTTATACAAGTAAAATAAATTTAGAGGGCTAAAATGATATTTTAGTAGTGTTTCTAACTGAATTTTAAACGTGCCAAGTAAATGTTATTCTATTTTCTTCAATTTACACATTTTAAAATAGCTTAAACTTTACCATTATAAAATAAAATCTGCGACACAGTACTTAGTTTTAAAAGTTGTATTGATACATTGAGAAATATTTATATGTACAAATCCAGTAAAGTAAAACTAAACAAACATAGATGAAATAAAATAGAAATTAAAAATAACACAGATCACACACATGAACGTGGTTGCCGAATCGCCTTAGTCACGGAAGCAATCTGAATAAATTAATAATAAAGTTCAACTTACATATGGTGTTTTGATTGTTTGTTTGTAAATAATAGTTTATATTGTACTTTTAGTTGGTTTTTCAAAACAGTCTATCTTTTCGATTTTTTTTATGCAAACCCTTCCATTTAAATCCAAATTTCTAGTTCGTTCATTTTCAATACTCAATAAGCTGAAGCCATTCAGCCTTTCTTGGTTAATTGTGCTATTTAAATAATTTTTAATTAGCTTTAATTTTTGAAAAGTGATGAGTGCTCCGCACTCGCCACAGTTTCTGTTACTGGTAAGGGCAAGAAGAGAAGTGAAACAGCGCACAAGTCCGGGAAGCTAAATCTGATTGAGTAGTTTTCCAAAAATAGGGGATCTGCTGACTGTCGTATTAATATCTTTTTTCAATATCTGATTTCAGTGTCATTCTAAAAGAGTTAATTTGACACTCAAATCCTCTTCATATTCGTTGACCAAGGCTTTCACTTTCTTAGACAATTCAACATCGGTTGCCTTCAATAAAAATGTTGGAGAAAGAACTGTCATAGCTTCGAACTGGAAAATCACTGTGTCCAGAGTTGCAGATATTTTGAAATATTTTTCGCTTTCTGTCATCCTCTTGTCTTCACTAAGTCGATAAAAATGCTTCTTTACTTTCTTATCTTTTGTTGTTCTGAAACGGATTACTCCCCATGCATTTACAAGATCGGTTGCAGAGTTTTTCATGATTAGCTTTTCGAGATCCTCTCCAGCTGTGTAACTGGTTCAAATAAATCATAATCTTCGTTTTGCAGGAGTTTCGATGCCACAATTTATTGTTTCAAGAATTTTGCATAAATGAATAGCTTTCAAGTTGTTTTTTAGTCTCTTTCTTTAGGCTTTTCAGGTATGAATTACGTTTGAAAGAGCCTTCATGACATCCGTACAAGAACATGACAACAGCAGCCTTAATGACATGCGTTTTCAAAGGATCTGTTCTAGAAGACCATCTTGTTGGACAAAGTTTCTTAAAAGTTAATGACGATGGAGAAAGCAGATCCCACCTTTTATTGCTTAAATACATTTTAAAGTAAATTCCCGCAAGAATTCCACCATGATGTTTATACCCTTCCCCTGTCATCTTTGTTTACATGTTATCTGTATTTACTTGTCACAACGTTTAAGGTCATACAGTTGACATTTTTATTTACATTGCTTTTTACTTTATTTAGTACAAAATATTACATCTTTAACATATTATGAAACAAATAAATTAAAATAAATCTTTTGAGGCAAACAATACATTTTAATTCAGGCAAAATTGTTATCTATATTATTAAAAGATTTTGATCGAAAACCTATTTCCAATCGCCCAGCCTCTCCTAAAGGACCGATTTTGATTAATTTTTTTAAATGTGTTTCTTTTTACCTTTAGATATTTACCTATAAAATTTTTGAACATTTACCCCGCTAAAAGTACCTTCTATCTCTTATGGTTTTTCAGATATATAAATTCAAAATTTTGAAAATTGTATGATCTCTCTATCTATCTATATTATTAAAAGATTTTTGTCGAAAACCTATTTCCAATCGCCCAGCCTCTCCTAATGGACTGATTTTGATGATTTTTAAAATGTGTTTCTTTATGCCTCTAGATATGTCATCAAGCATTGACATTTTTTTGAGTATTCGGGGCCATAAAAATTACAATTTCATAAAATGTTTTCGGTTTATTGGATTTATTTTAAAAACTAAAAAAGGTATGAGGTTGGTTGATAGCTCAATCGAAAGAGCTAGAAATTTAGAACATTTACGCCACTAAAATTTCTAACTTTTATGTTTGGTTTTTGTAACTGTTGGATGTAAAAACCAAACAAACTGTACTAAATATTGTATTGAAAAGGGTGCGTCATAGTAAATAATTATTAAATATGTTTGGTGTTGGTACAGCAATCAGTTTATAGCTTAAATATTTCCATTAACAACTGATTTCAAAATTTGAAACAATTATTTCTATTTCTGACTTTTAGGTTGAGTTTTGTTTAAGTTTTAAAACCTGTTAAAGGCTTAAGGAGCTTTATTATAACTGATGGTATAAACTATAAGAAATAATTTGATTTGGACATTTAACATTATTTATCACCTTAGCTTTGAGATTATTATTAATCCTAACCTTTATTGTAAAGAAAACATAACATTATGCAATAGATGGGTCCAACGGGGTTGGCGTGCGGAGCACGCAGGGGTCTCTCCTAGTTTTTTTATATTCAAAGATATGTCATGGTTTAAAATAAAACTATAAATAATGTTATAGTTTTAAATTTGTATTTATTTAAAACAAAAATAACCCTCTGGCCCTCTCAATCCGCGGACCCCCCGCATCGTGGGATCTGCGGCGGTGTACGTAACGCCACTGATTACGTTGTCAGTCTCAACACTTTCATTCTACATTATTAAAAATAAAACAACTCTTTCACATTTAAAGCAAGGCAGCAGTGGAGCGTGCTAGGCATTTACTTTGTTCTATAGGATTTCCACATTGAAATTCAAAAAGAAAACCTAGGCTTCAGTAAAACGTTCTTTCCTCGCGTGTAATTTTAATAAGATATTCATTGTCATACAAAGATAAAGTTAAAACGTTTCGTCTCGGAATGAGTTTTTAATCATATTTTGCCAAGATTGCGCTACATTTTCGCTGAAGATTAAACATATATGTTTAATTAAAATTTGTATACAATTATAAATATTTGGATAGTTTTACTACTGTACTTAGGGAAAGTGATAAATATACAAAGTATAAATAAACTTTTTTTTACAAGGTATAATACAGGCAATTGTCCAGTTTTTACAGAATGTAAAATCTGTAACAGACCTAAGTTTAGAAAGCAAATTTTATTCAGTATTTATTGTCTATCATTATTTAACTTAGTTAAGTGCCATAGTAGTAGAACATGGTGTAAATCATAATTTCTTTACCAGTATGGTAGAAATAATCTCCACCGTTAAAAAGAGCTACATCATAAACATAATTTTACTTTCTCACTATACTATAGTATAAAGTATAGTGATCGCAAAAAAAATCGATGTTGAGATGTTTGTGGAAATATCCGTTTTGGGACCCCCTGAGTCCAAAAAAGTGGTGTTTACAAAATGTCAGTCTGTTTGTATACAAAGCTAGAGAGAAAACTATTCGGTCTATTTCAAAAAAATTTGCACCAAACATGTCAATTAAGCCTGTATAGATGCACGAAAAAAGGTTTTGAAAATTTTGAAAAACAACCCTCTTTTTGGCCAAAACACATTATTTTTTTATAAAAAACCACTCTAACGATTTTCATAAAATTTGCCTTATTTATAGATCTTAATGTACCCTACCATATGCAAAAAACAGCATCTTTCAAAAAATTCTCGTTTAGCTAATAATAATGATAATATCTGATTGTTGGGACTTTTTAGACCGAAAAGGGGGTTGTTTTTCAAAATTCGTGCGTCTATATAGGCCCTAATTGACATGTTTGGTACAAATTTGTTCGAAATCGATTGAATAGTTTCCTCTTTAGCTAATAATAATAATTTTTATTACTTACTCTCCTACTTTAGTGTACTATATCCTCTCCTACTTTAATACAAGTATGAAGTTACAGTTGGGGTTACATACGGGGGTTGGCGTGCAAAGCAAGCAATGCGTTGTGTATTGAAAATACTCCCAATATGTTGTTGGCGTGCGAAGCACTGTGCGTAGGCACCTTCTCATAGTGTTCAGTGTGAAGCTCACATGTGCGTCCTTAGCAGTGAACGTGTCAACAATTTAAATATGATTGTGAGAAGTTTCTGGCACCGTTTATTTCAAACCGAAACAATTCAACAAATTTTGCGAAAGTACTGCCTACGCTCTAGAAAGAAAAATAGAATAATCATGGACGTTTTTAGTTTTCCAAAGGAAAAAATGTGAACCCATTCTACTTTTATTAGAAGGTGCTGTCTGGAGACGTCCGGGTGGTTACATGGTTGTTTTTCCCATTTAGACTAGAGTCGTTAATATAACACTTAAAACATTCATTGTATCATCGTCATCAATGCTTCAACACTTTGTGAATCGAACCGAATATAAAAATCTGCATTTGTTTATGGTGTACATTCGTTAGAAAAATTTAAGTAAAATGTTGACATACAACAATATAAATGCATACAAAAACCAGCCCAGAAAAAAAAGCAATTTAAATGTTAGCGAACTAGAACATTTTAGCATGTAGTGACAACCAAATCAAAAATGTTACACGACCAAATCAAAACATCAAAAATGTTCAACCAAATCAAGAAATCATAAATGTTACTACCTTAAATATCACTAAATCATAAAGAATACTAATATATACTCGTATACAAAAATGTATAACAGGTGCCTACCAAATAATTAAAACTTATGACACAAAATCAATTCATTGTCTTAAGAAAACCTTAATTGTAACAAAGTCTCCCTGTTTTTACTTTTATGATGGGCCCCACAGTGGTATAACAATTTACCAGTATTGTATACAAAAGTCAAAGAGCTCTGTGGCGACAAAAGCACCCTGATTAATGAAACCCTGAAGCACAAAAATTGGGGGGGGGGGGGGGGGGGAGAAATGTTATGTTTATTAATCTACCCTGATGTACATTTCAGTGACATTGGGCTTTAACACTACTCAACAGGATGGTGATTATGTACTGGAATTGTACATCGGGGCAGATGAATAAAGAAAACATTTCATTAAGATCTTCAGTTTTTGACTTTAACAAGTTGTTGATTTGATACAATACTCAGACTTTCAGTTAAGCCAGTTTGCCCATTTTTTATTTATTATAATATTCCAACAGAAACTTGTTTCCAGGAACTGGCTTGAATTTAATTATTCCCTTTGAATCCAGCTGACTACGGAATAAAAAAATACACTCTGACGTTTTTAACGAAAGGCAGCTTATATTATAATGATTGCCGGTATAAAAAATTATGATTAAGTCCAACATTAAAAGAAGTTATTGTCGAAAACTAATTATTACTAATTCGACAATGCCTGAAAAATAGGAAACGAGGGTCTTAATTTATATAAATAGAGAAAGGACCGGCAAACTAACGCACTGTATTATGTTTGAAATGGGCGAGCTCGATTTTATTTTTCTCTTATTTTAGCAATCGCTGTTCTAAATGGCTTGAAAACTCTTTTAATAGGATATATGAAGCCTAATTGTGTGATTTTGAATGAAAATCCATTCAGAATGTTGTTAATAATGATATTGAAGGCCTGTGTCACTCATTTTACTCGATACGACGATATTTCTGTTCTTTGCGACCAAGATTTTCTTCTCCCGAGAATATTTCCTTCTAACCTTATTGCGCATGCGTCGCGTCGTATCACGGAATATTTTAAACTAAGAAAAGATTTTAAAATATGCCTTTAAAGGTTGAAGCAACCCCAATTACTTTACTAGTGAAGTGTTCTAATAACATTTAAAATATAATAAAGTTTGATTAAATAAGTAAATGTGATGCCTTGTTGTGATATGAAGTGATTGTTTCTGTGTAAATTTAGCTATAATTTGGAGGTTTCCTTTTAATTAGATGTTTTACCTGCTTATCATTCATAGAAGTTTGTTATTGTTACATATGATCTAATTATACATATTTTTAGATTGTTTTCTAGATTTCTTTAATATTTACATTTCTAATATAAAATAGGCTATGTTTTATCAGCTTACTCAGACATGAAGGCCAGAGCTAGAGTATTGCTATTGCTAAAGTCATCTTGTTTGTGTTGCTATCTTGTTGTGTCATCTCGTCGCGTTTCGTCAACATTAACGATACGGGGAGAAAATCGTCTCCCTTTCGATTTAAAGCTGTGCAAAAAAGCTATCTTAATCTGTATTTTTCAATATTTTCAGCACACTTAATGCACACAATTTAAAGCGTCAGCCCCGTCAGTCATGATCGAGAAAAAGGTTTTTGTAATGTCTGGAAAGATCATACGATTAGTGAATCGAAAGCAAAGATTTTCTTTGATTTTCGCCTTACGCACTCATCCCAATTTTCTGTTTCAGATTTCGATTTAAGATACGTTGTTTTTAGTAGGGGAAAAATTTACCACTGAGAACTATACCGTCACATTTTGTATTTCGTTTATAGTTTATAATTTTATTAAAACCGTAAAAGATGTCCGATTGAAATGGGACAAAAACAGAAATGTTGGTTACACCGTTGTTGTTAATATGAGCTCGTGAATCAGTATATCACACAGTAATTATTTTTATTTTAATATTGAACTAGGGCGTTCAACGAAGCGCCGCTAATAGGATTGTAAAAGGGTCTATTGCGGACGGGTGGCCAAAAACTCTCCAGGTCAGTTTGGGCTGTCTCAAGTTAGGGTGGCACGACCTATAAATAGCCGATCATAATTTTTAATTATTCGTGACCCAAATAAAATATCTGATTGTGTTAATTCGGCCTGCACCTGTCCGAACTGTCGTTGTAAACCATGTGCGTCAGCTTTAAAATATTACTGATTATTACGTAGAAAGGTTCAAAAATACAAAATAAAGCAATTTATACTCTTTTAGGCAATAAATATGAAAAATAAAAGGTTAGCTTCTAGCATAGGAAATACGAAATTTGCGCAGCAGTGAACGTGTTAAGCAAAAATGTCCATGCTTATTTAAAAAAAATTGATATAATTACCCATGTAAAATATTATACGTAAGATGTAAGGATGGTGAATGATTTTGTTTTGTTAGAGTAAAGTATTGTTATTGAACCTTCATAGTTTTCTTATTTAATAGATCAGATCAAGCTCACAACTCACAAAGGAGTAAGGCTGTAACCTACTGCATCCATGTGTATTGAACGTTGTAGTTTAATCTAGCAAATATAAAATTTAATATCAGTATGCATTTAATGCACAATGTTGTAAAATATGTTGTTGGATCCTCTGTTGTGTTGTCTATTTTATAATTTAATTTGCACTTTTTAAATCTAATATTAATACTAATTATTTACCCTAAGTCCGTCTTGTGACTCCTTGACGTTTGGTTTAAGACGACATGTTTCGGAGCCGTAACTCCATAATCTGGTCATCCCTCTGGTGAGTTCGTCGAACATTAAAAACATTAACATTTTATAAACACACACATTTACACGGACACTAACACACAAGTCACAACTAGTCACACAAATAAATACACGAAATAAGCCGCATCTCAACGTCCGGTCAGTATAGTGCTGTACAGCCTACTGATCGTTATCTCTGTATGTTTTATACAAATGGTTGATAGCCGTGTCGTACAGATAGTGGGAGTTGAACGTAAGTTTGTCATTTAATACGTCATCTGGGGTTTAAAAAAAGTTTTATATATTTCAAACTCCTCTATTGCATTCATATTCTTATTCTTATTCATATTATATTCATATTCATATTCATATTCTATCATTATTCTTCCTTTTGTATATGTGTATAAGGCTTCTACTGTTGAGTTGAAGTCTCCCGGGTTATGATCCGATTCAATGAGGTGACGTGCATAATTAGACCTACTGATAACAGAGCTCTTGTTAGGGAGATGTTCTTTATAACGTTCCTTAAACGTTCTCCCTGTTTGACCGATATAATGTTTGTCCCAATCCTGGCAATTAATTCTGTATACTCCGGACCTTTCCTCTATTGGGGTGATAATTTTTGCTTTTAACGAAGCATATAAGTTATTATTAGTACGGAATGATATAGTTATATTATGTTTATTGAAAACGTTTTGTAAGACATTGGGTAAATATTTGGTATATTCTGAAGAAATATAGCTGTTTTTGATGGTAGTGTCATTCTCAGAGCGTTTCGTGTTCTTTTTCATGATATGTCTATTGATTAACTTGTCTATAGTTATACTATTGTACCAGTTTGCAACAGCTATATGTTTAATGATATTAATTTTGCTTTGGTAATCATCCTTGTTCATAGATACCGTGGTAAGTCTGTGGACAAAACTATGAAAAGCTGCCATCTTTTGTGAATATGGGTGGTGTGAATCGGCGTGTATGGTAACGTCTGTGTGCGATATATTTTATATTGTAGCCTGTTTGTGTTTTTTGTTAATGTTAAATCGAGAAAGTTGAGTTGATTTTGCCTTTCCATTTTCAGTGTGAATTGGATGTTCGGTTTAATATCATTCATGTATTTCAGAAGTCCGGTTATTTGTCTGTTAGTTCAGGTGAATAATTAGTATTAATTATCTGTGACTCGGACCAAATTCATGCAATGTTAATATTAATTTTTACTGCTAAATTTCGGGAATTCAAACGTAAAATATCGTAAAAGTACCTGGTTCAAATCTACGAGGGGATTTTCCTGTGGTGGCACCTTTTGATACAAGGCCGACGGCCGGGAGAGCGAAGTGAAGCAGTCTATAATTAGATCGAAGTGCAAACTTGAGCCGGGACTAGTGGCTAAAATGGAAACTCCCATTACGCACTGTAAGTTAATGGTGTGTAACAAGTTGCATTCACCATGTAAGGATTTTGAGAGATGCTCAGTGTTTAGGTGCTTTCGCCACGAAAGAAAGTCTATTCAACTTAAGAATTTCAAGACAAAGTCTTTACTTAAGACTTCCTCAAATTTTGAGTTAAGCTAAAACTTTTAACTTTGGGGGCTCCACCAGACCCTTATCGGGTCAAATTGCGCTTAGTGTGGAGGATGACCCCACAAGGGATAGAAATAAGCAAAGCGATGACTCGATTAATTCGTTAATTATATTGTTAAAGATTCTGTGCAAGTACAGTAAAGTCCGGTTTATCCGGCCTCGTTTTATCCGACACCTCGGATTATCCGGCCCAGCATCCAAAGAATATAATGAAATAAATGAAGCACTATCTAAGCGATCCGTAAACATCTTATAACACGTAAGAACACCAGCAATGTAGTGAAGACAACAGCATTACGGTTGTGTGTTGTGGCTAGTATCAACGAAAAATAGCAGGCGTTAGTACGTAAAGTGTTATTCACCCAGCTGCAGATCGTGTAGTTTCCTTGCAGCCCGCACAGCGGCGCTATCTTCTCGATAGTCGCTAGACTGTTTCCCGTTCTTTTTATTCTCTTTTCACATCAGTCATCAGTTGTATCTCTGCTATTTTGCCACTGAGGTTAAGTTTTCTGTGTAACAATGGTTGTATCTACTATAATAAACTCCAAGATTTGGTCCATCTATTTGTTGTTTTATTGAATGATTCTAATTTAAATTACAGTAGAACTGTAAAGTTTTCTCATGTACGTTTTTGGCTTATTTTAACCCTATACCGGATTATCCGGCTTGTTCAATATTTTCAAGGCAGTGTCAAATATTATGTTAGAATTAAAAGATAATTTATCATTGATTTTACTTAAACGACTTATGGGAGTTTAATTTCAATAATGAGCCTCTCTTAAATCTGTTTATATGATTTCGATTAATAACCTTCGAGATCTGTCTTACCAACGGCATACTTTAAAACTACTTACATATTCAGTGATAACACTCCTTCATCTTTCACAGGATACCTTTACTATTTTTGTATATATTCTCAAATAACACTTCACTTATTATTGGGGGCCCTTCACAATACTTTTGTAAAACTTTTCTTATAACACAAAAAATCACACATCATGTTTTATTTTACAGAGTGTTCATTTAACCCCCATTATTATTGTTGACACTGAAAATAAGTTAACGAAACTTTTTATACAGCTTGTGTTACATAAAAGGACCAATTTTTTGACATGACTGAACCACTTTGATTTTGGGGGCTTGAGGGGGGTTAATCATTTCAAATGTAAAGCTATGTCATGTAATACATCAATGAAAAACTTATTAAAAGAATGGGGAAAACTAGAGGTTTCTACCTCGCTTAAAGTAGAGACATATCTTGGTAAAGTATTACTCGAGTTAAACTGCTGATCTATGATAAAACATATTTAGAGTTTGATAGTACTGATCCACATAGTAACTGAAATACTGATCTAAAATTAGCACAACAGAAATCACTATTTTAGAAATGTTGTCTAACGTGTTAGAGGTAAGGAAGCGCAAACACTACTTAACCAATTTGACAGTAAGAAATAACTCGACTCTATAAAGTAATTAGTTTAATCACGATGAGTTCCTTATGAAATGGGAAATAGCTTGGAGTTAAACAGTAATCATTTATGTCGTAAATGTACTGTATGTTTTCAGTTTTAACGTTCTCAATACCGAGGTGGCAAGCAGGATGTATTAAGATACAAAGAAACAAGTCAGGATTTCAAGTCTTCAAGTTTGTCTGCGGGATCGCGTACACTAATTACAGGATTAGAGAAGAAGCAAAACTTTATCAATTAACCACCGAATCAGGCGGAGTCTGACTCAAAGTACGCTATCCAATAATTTTGTCTCAGATTAAATCTCGGTTCTAAAATGCAACAAATCATCAAACTTTTTAGTGTTTGTGTTTTGATTGCTAACTTTTAAAGTAAATATTTTAGTACGGCAATCACATAAAGTACCAGGTAAGGCCAGTGCATGCTTCATAGGAAATCATAACTTCAAAGCTAAGACGATAAGTAATATTAAATAACTAAACGAAATCACTAAGTTTACGATATCCAAAATTAGTTGGAATAGTGATTTAACATTACTAGCATGGCTTAGGTATATACCTAAACAAAAAACTAACTTAAAAATTGAAGATACCAATTATTTGAACATTTTGTTTGAGTGTTTTATTATGTGTTGTGTGTTTTTGTGGCTGTAGTTTAAGAGATCTGACGATGACATTACGAATGTCGAAACAGTTAATTCAATAAATCATTATAAATAAGGTTTGTGACATACCATAGGAAAGTAATTAAATATTTAATTACAAATTATTTCTAAATACAAAATCAGCCGTTAATAGAAACGCCATTGTAAAATGGTCTATATGTAGAGGTGTTCAAGCAAACAGCTGAATACTTTGAACACACTGAAAGTCTGTCATCATCTGATATATGTATTCTAAATAAACAATTAGATTATTTTACTATATATACTCTACTCAGAGTGTTCATAAAGTCCTTGTAACCCCCTTTATTATTTTTATTGCTGAAAATTAGCTAACAAAACTTTACATATATCTTGTGTTGCATAACAGAACACATTTTTTACATATCTGAACCTATAAGATTTTGGGGGCTTCAGGGGGTAGGAGGTTTAGCACTTTTAAATGTAAAGGTAAGTCATGTAATACACCATTGAAAAGCTTATTAAAAGAGAAACTGAAACTAGAGCTTAGTATCAGTTCAGGAAACTTATATTTTTATGACATCAAATCAGGTTATTAATTTGTTAATATTAGGAATAAGTAAGTTGTTGGTTGATGTTAAATGTAACACATTTAAAAAATAACAACTGTACATAAATGTAGTACGGTACCAATAATATATCTGAGTTAGTATGTGTACTTAAAAAACCTCGGGGAAAATGTAAATGAACCGGGAGTAGCCTACAACCGTTGACCTTTGCTCCTGACTTTCTCTACTGTATGCGTAATTGATAAGCACCACTTTTCATGTCCCGATAGGATAGCAATACCTGTCTCATTTTGTTCGTGATATTTGATAGCAATTAGTTTTGTCTTTTTACAAATGAATCGCTTAAATGAAGACAAGGTTGAAACGATTTTTTTACGGACAAGAACATGCTTTGGTGTTATAATAAAATATCATTTTCCAGAATCTTTTTGTCTACTACTTTGAAATTAAGTAAGCTACTAAGCTCTAGTTTGCGCCATTCTGTTTCTCTTTTAATATTAATAAGCTTTTCAATGATTTATTACATGACCTACCTTTATATTTGAAATTGTTAATCCCCCTTACCCCCCTTAACCCTTTAAGCCTCCCAAAATCATAAAGGGTCAGATATGTAAAAAATTTGTTTTTTTATGCAACAAAAGAAATAATAAAATGTTTTTTTATCTTATTTTCAGTAACAAAAATACTGAGGGGGGGTTAAAGTTACTTTATGAACACTGTGTATATATTTAATACTTATTTATATTTTTAATACTTAATGCACTTGCTACCCAGATGTTGTAAGTTTGACGGTATGTTTTGGACAGATCTTGTTCCCTCTAAAAATCTACCCCTTCCGTTTTTGCACGTGATATTCCTGGACCGTATTTCATTGGACAATATATTTCTGGAATTGTCCCTATTGGCTTATACATTTCAGAACTTTATTGCCGGCATATAATTTTGTAGAGTTTGGTGTTTCTCTATTCTCGCGGAAATCTTCAGGCCGAGTGAATTCGTAATTTGATGAAATTTAATACTGTTCACCTTTTAGTTTCACATCCGTTCCTACTTCCTGTTGAGATCTGTCGTTCTTGTTCGAATTGAATCAATCTTTATTGAAATCTATTTACAGTATGTAATTTTCATATTACATTTGTTAACTATAGATTTTATTAGTTAATGTGATATGTGGAGTTCCTGATATTTCCCTGACAAAGCGAATCGAAGCAGGACATGATCCAAGGACGTAGGCCGAGGTTCACACCCGCAAAGCGAGTTTTCCCAATGCGAGCGAAGCGAAGCTGACCATCGTCCGAGGTTTTATTAAGTTATTGTCATATCGAACTGAAAAGGATTTCCCCACATTTATAATTCAACAAACATAAAGAACACTATTCATTGCTGACGTAAACTATATACCTACCGTTTACAATTTCTACTAATATGATATTTCGCACACGCAAGCAGCTCCTTCGTGAGTAGACATATTATAATTATTATTATTAAAATTATAATTATTATAAAGCATATTATAATCTTAATTTTGGTAAATTCGCTCAACTCATGTCAGCGGTTCAGGTGCGTTGTCAAATTATTTAATTTGAATACCAAAGAGTTTATTTTAAATATCAAATTAAAACGAAAACATTAAAATTGTTGAAGATTGATTGTATATTAGTACAGTAGTACAATACCAAGATGAGACGCTACAAGATATCGCACTTGTATCAGATTACTGCCTGCATCGGTGTTTTTTTGTTGTTAAAGTTTGGTTTCTTCTTTAATCCTGCAATTTGTGAACGCGATCCCGCAAAGTTCTGACTTGTTCGTTTGTATCTTAATACATTTTGCCTGTCATCACGGAAACGTTGTTTAGAGAACATTGTGGAGTTGAACACATGTAGAGATGTAGAACAGAAACTTTTACTGTTTAACTCCAAGATATTTCTCATCTACGACTGAAAGGATTGCGATAAAACTCAGTATACATTATTTCTCCGCGAATTTAATTTCATGCTGTTAAGTTTCATTCGAAACTGTTAAGTCGTTTTGCATTTACTCGTCTCTAACAAACAGCTATTAGAAACAATGTTTAAATTAATAACTTATTATACAAAATGTTTATAAATTATAGATTAGTTTTAGATCCAGTTAACCCTAGAACAGTAGCGTTATTTTGATGTCTCTTATTGGCAGCGATACGTACATTTTACGTCCTGCTGATCTGTTGACATTTAGACTGAAATTTTCATTTTTTGTGTAGATTATTTGAATTAAAAAAAATATTTTTATAGGTTTTTTTAATAAAAATGTAATGCAATACTTATAAAGAATACAATTCAATGTATACAACTAAACAACAAAATCAACGTGTTAAATACCTATAAAATATTTTACGTATTGGTAGCGATACGTAATTTTTACATGAAAGTAATTTATAATTAACAGAATAACAGATCTAACAATCACAACGTCAATTCACAACGCCTGCTCGTAAACAACTAACGAATTGAGGCACTGCTAGAATTGGAGGGGATAAATCAAAATGTCTGACTAGTATGGAGCAAATGTATCCTACACGTCATATTTACGTACCCTACCGTTTTAAGGTTAAAAGCATAAACAGACGTACAGCTTTTAATAAAACTAGTTAATTTTCTTTCTGAAGTTATATAAAATGTATACTAAATACTTACGCACTCATGACAGATAAACCCGTACAAGTGAGATGACATCGACCAATATCTGGAGTGATTAGGGTGGCTCAGTCGGTAGAGCATTACCACGGAATGGTAAAGGTCCCGGGTTCAAATCTCGGTCTTGGTCCATGTTTTTTCACTTGTAATTTTATTAAATTAACCCTTGCTGAGGAAGTGTGTAAGCGAAAAAAAAAAAATTAAAAAAAAAAAAAAAAAAAAAAATATTTTTATCGATTAATTAAAAAGTCTTTCCCATTGAAACAAATACTATCTTGGAAAATATTAATCTATATATTTTTATATTTGTTGAAAACACGTTTTTATTCTAAAAACCATTCAGTTGCAAAAATGTACAAAGTACGGAATTAAAGCTTATGAAAATTCAAAACCATTGCATTTTATAATATTTTACATGGACAAACGATTTCAAAGTTACGGTAATCTAAAATTGTAGTTAGATTTTAAATAAAGACAAATAATGATTGTAATTTAACCTCGCATGGATTAAAACTAAGACCAGGACGCTAACAGGGTTCATAATATAATTTCAACCATCAAACAAACCTTCAACAAGTCATCATAATAAGTTGTTACAATAAAACTAGGGGTCGTCTGGTAAAATCGTTTAAGGGCTTAAGTTTGTTTGAACTATTTTCATTATTTTAATATAAGAAACTCGCTCCAGATGTTTATTGCCCTATTTTAGAAACACCTTGTATTAAAAGTCTGTAGGCCTATTAAATATTTTAATTAATATATCGAGAAATACTTACGTTGTGTGTAGGATGGCTGCATATTCAGAAATTTTATAATTTTATGTTGTAAACAAAAGTGAAAAGTAATTTCCTTTATTTTTGTCCATATGCGTCATAAAACTGAGTTTGCATACTTTAGAATTGTATTTAAAAATGTCAATGAATTGGACCCTTACAGTTACATGTTTAAAAAAAAATTATTGCAGTAGTTTAAGAGTAATAAAAATGTTTGTGGAATATAAGAAAGTTAAAAAAATAAAAACGAAAGCAGTCGCGGTACTGCCGACAGAAGTGGAAACGGCAATGAATATAAATAGTTGATCATATTCGTTTTAATCTGAAATTTAATTATTTTAACACTACCAAGTAAACTATGTTAACACAATTTACAAAATGAGGAAGCACAATGTCCATTTCAGAGGCATTAGCAAGTAAACTATTTTAAAACAACTTACGAAATGAGGAAGAACAATGTCCATTTCAGAGTTATTACCAAGTAAATTATTTTAAAACAACTTACGAAATGAGGAAGCACAATGTTCATTTCATAGGTATTACCAAGTGAACTATTTTAAAACAACTTACGAAATGAGGAAGAACAATGTCAATTACAGAGGTATTACCAAGTAAACTATTTTAACACAATTTACAAAATGAG
>JAGFPH010001289.1:262991-289620 GCA_018207615.1 Philaenus spumarius
CGAAATGAGGAAACACAATGTCCATTTCAGAGGTATTACCAAGTAAACCATATACTCTGTTATATACACATGTGTACTATACATTATTAGAGCGTGACGGAAAAAATGTGTGACGGTTAAAATCTGATTCCCCGCACGCAAAATGTTTGGTCGCTGTGCGCCTATAGAAGTTTTCACTTCAAAATGTTACTGAAGGGCTAAATAATGCCTCGAGAGAGATACAAACATACTCTATAGTTTAATAATAATATATGTATTTTAACGCTTTTTACTAAACGCTGTTCTACATTGGATTAGTATTGTTAACGAGTCATCATCAATAAAAATTATCCGGTTGAGTTTAGGTTCATAATTTCTTCTAACCCTCAGCAACCTCCCCGTTTTCATGAACTTCTTTCACTCCTCCTACCCTTAAAAATAAATTAAATTCCAGTAAGATTGATGGAGACTCTTTCTTTCTCTATAGGCTGAATTTTTACGAATGATTAGCCCCACTGTTAATTTGATATCAAGGACTGGTTTTGACACCTTTTGTTTCCGCCGAGTAAAGGGTATAAAGTAATATTTCTATTCTTTTTCTATTGAAAATACTTTTAATAAGTTTTACTGAAAACTAGAATATTCCTTATTGTATCAGTTACTAAAAGTATACAATAGTGGAATTTATAAAAATCTAAATCAAATGAATCAATACAAACTAAATGTAATTCAGCTGAACAACGCAGCTGAACTGCTGACGTGAGTTGAGCAAATTTCCAAAATTAAGTTTATAGGCCTATGTTTTAGGGTTTCAACCAACAATTTGGGAAATAGGTATATTCACAACGGTGCTGAATAGCTGCGAAATGGTTCGAACGCCATTCTGCATATTGGGAGTATCTTCAACACACAACGCATTGCGTGCTTTGAACGCCAACCCCCATATTGGGAGTATCTGCAATACTCAAAGCATTGCGTGCTTCGCACGCCAACCCCAAGGTAGAATCAACCGCATGGCTTTGAACCGAGTACTTCAACAGTATTTTACGTTTTGATCGATTTTGGCTGAACAAAGCCAGCTATAAGGTCGCTTAAAAAAAAAAACAAATGTACAGAATAACATCCTACATTTATATTTGTAGAAAAAACTCAAAAACAAATTCATTCTCGTAGAAAAAATCTCAAAAAATAGTTACTGCCGGTCATAAAACGTGCTTCTGAATATTGGATTTTTTTGGCTAATGAACTCGTCCGAGCGACGTAGACAACCAACATGTGTACCAAATTGGAACCAAATCGGAATTAAAATGCGGCCGCTAGAGTGCGAACACATATATACATACATACATATTTGATTTTTAATGACACACCAAAACGTGTTCTGGGGACCATGATCGGTGCTCATTCACTATTCCCGACCTTGGGTCTTACCATAAGGGCCACTGCAATAGCTCATTTTTTCTATGGAAATTCGCTAATAAAAGTGGTTAGTAAATTTTTAGAGTTGCCTGCAGTTATCAATTCCAAATAACAGAACAAGTAAGAGTCTTGTAGTAGACCATCTAAACATTCGGGAAACTCTTTGATACAACCAAGAAAACAGTTAAGAACCCTTAGATGACACGATGTACACCCGATCAATTATTATGATTAAGATACGACCACCTCCCTTGCTCAGAACCCTACCTTTACCTTAGCTCTAGATGACGTGTAACACGCAGCCCTCAAGACATTGAATGGGCGGAGACCCTGACGCCTTTTTATTCTCAAGTTTGAAGGCTGTATAAGAAATCAAAGTCTTCTCTGTCGAAAGTACAACACGTGATTGTATCCAAGCAAAGTAGTCATTATCTAACAAAGATACATTTCTAAACATAAAGTAATGGATTTTGCCTTCTACACGTTAAAGAATTAGTATTTGTGCATGTGTGTCTAATAAAATTACCTAGGGACGATTTTAAGCAGCATGTTCCTAATATTGAAACAAATAAAAGGTTTAGAATGTCAAAATAGTATCTGTATTTTTAACATTTGTAACTGGTTATTTCTTCAAATATAGGCCAGTCGGTAGAGGTAATTTTAGACCCAAAGTTCCAGTAATTTACAATACGGCTGATTTTTTTTATAAGTAAATTCAAGTATGTAGATTAACATAAAAAAAGTTTACCAGTCTATCGATTTCCCAAAGTCGAAAAAAAAAATCGATTATAATTTTTTTCTCGATTATCCTTAATATTTCGAGCTGGGATGAAGATAGAGAAAAATAAAAAATACCACCGTATAGGGGAGGTATTTTTCAACAAAAAAGGTCATTTGTATTTATTTCGTCCGAGCAATGGTTTGTCTGGAAAAAATTCGATAATGCAGGTATGTATTTTGCAGCAGGGGAAATCACCAAAAGGGGACATCTTATTCATATGTGAAGCGTTGGCTCATTCTAAATTGGCCAAATTTTAATATATCGATTTGAAACTTGACATAGGAGTTAAAATATATATTTTAAACATTTATGCTGAGTCTCAGCTTGTTATCTTGAAAATGACCCGATCTAGGAGTCGATTTCGATTATCGATTTTAGGAGTACCGGACCCACAGACTAATTTCAATCTATTCCAGTTTCGTCAATTTTTGGAATATCAACATAAAATTTGTTTTACAAGTTGAGTACACCAGTATAAATATTCTTAGTAAGTATGAATTATTTTTTTCATGTTATTTTTAAAAATGAGGCGCTTGAAAATAGTCTTCTGTTTTACCTATCTCGTTTTAACTATAACAACTTTGGATTCAACGACTCCATTTTCGACATTTTTGAACATATCGATTTAAAAATTGGTACAGAAGTTAAAAACACAATTGTGTTTTGCTATACTTATTTTAAAAACTATATTTAAAAAATTGACTAATCTGCAGCCGATTAACTCAAGCGTTTTGATGAAAAATCTAAAAAGGTCTAAAATTATACTTTTTTAAGTTACTTGTGCTTTGAAAAGTAAATAATAAAAATGGTTTATACTCCTTGATCTTGTTTGAATCTATATATTTAACTTGTAAAAAAACTTTCAGGTTGATATTTTGAAAATTTTCTAAACTGGAGCTGTTTAAAATGAATTGGTGGGTCCGGTACTCCTAAAATAGAGAAACCCACTGATAAGTCAAGTGGCTCTAGATCGGGTCATTTTCAAGATAATAAGCTGAGACTCAGCATAAATGTTTAAAATATATATTTTAACTCCTATGTCAAGTTTCAATTCGATATATTAAAATTTGGCCAATTTAGAATGAGACAACGCTTCACATATGAATAAGATGTCCCCTTTTAGTGATTTCCCCTGCTGCAAAATACATACCTGCATTATCGAATTTTTTCCAGACAAACCATTGCTCCGACGAAATAAATACACATGACCTTTTTTGTTGAAAAATACCTCCCCTACACGGTGGTACGTTGCATTTTTCTCTATCTTCATCCCAGCTCGAAATATTAAGGATAATCAATAAAAAAAAATTATAATCGTTTTTTTTTTCGACTTTGGGAAATCGATAGACTGGTAAACTTTTTTTATGTTAATCAACATACTTTAATGTACTTATAAAAAAAAATCAGCCGCATTGCAAATTACTGGTAGTTTTAACCTATACCGACTGGGCTAATAGGTTAAACGTTAACTATTTGAATGATATTTTCCTGTTATATTAAATATAACTATTTTAAATAAATTTTATTTATTTTTTAATCTGATGCCTATAAAAATTAAACTTTATAGAAATAAATTTGAGTTACACAGCCTTTTAAAACAATATTTATTAGAACAGGACCAGGTCGATATGTTCTTCACCAGTAACCAGTGAGGGTGGATAAACTTTCGGTAATTATTCGTCAAGTGTTTGTGATTATTCTTGAAGGCTCTCTTCTTCACCGGGATAATGAATAGTAGAAGTGTTTGTAAGTGGGAGGTGTGTATGTGTGTGTGGGGGGGGGGGGGGTGGGGGTGTGTGAGTATATTTGTGTGATTGAAGTTGAAAGGTACTTGGTATTGTTATTATGAAGAATTTTGTTACTTTTTTTTTGTGAACTTCTGGTTCTGAAAGAGGTGTTTTTGGAAACAAATAAATTAATGCAGGATTGATTGTCTAAATTATATTTTATTTTTGTTTGTTTGTGGATTTATTGTTGTGTTACTGGTAAAAAGCCAAATCTTAGTATTCTAAATGTGTTTTGTTAGTGTAATGTACAGCTGTTGAACTGGCCGGTCAAGGAGTTTTGTTTCTTTCCCATCGAGCTGTTTATATGTTTAATTGTATACATATTTTCATCCCAAACAGGTTTGAACCTCGGGACAATTTGACCCTTTAGTATTTTCTATTTAGTTTCAAATAAATTAAATTTCATTTCATTTCATATCGTGAATATCTTCCTGCGAATCGTCCGAGTATCTCTCTAGCTACTCAGTGAAAAGGGTGTACAAATAATAATGTATTACGATACATTTGTTTAAATATTATAATAAAATGTATTTTACAATAGATGCACAGTACAATAATTTAAAATATATTTGTATATCAGTTTAAAAGTGCAAATTTTACATATTTACATCACAAGAAAAGCTAAATGCTGTTGTGTGGTTCTAGGGTACATAAAGTCTCTCACAATCACTTTCACCACTTTGTCTTCGGAAGAATTCGGGTGTTTCCGTAATGTTTACAGTCATGTAAATAGAACGATATAAATTATCATAGACACATATGTTACAGCGCCAGAGTAGTTTGTCGTCGCAGATCCTTTAACTGAAACACATTTTGAATTCTTAGTATAGAAAGAAAAATCATTATTTTTCACAGAGATAACAGTACAGTACAATACAACATAGAATCTATCAATATTTGAATATCAAAATTAAACTAAACTTACAAAACTAAAAAAAATTATACCATGTGTCCCAAAAGTCCCACCCCCCTATTATTTTTTTATTAATGGAAATAGACAGATTTGCTTTGGGGAAAGTTTATATAACCAAAGGAGGAGTTTTTTAAAGTATCAAAATTTTCCACTCTTACCCCCAAAATGGGGTAGTTTGGGGGTAAGTCTAGAATTTAAAATAGCAACCCCTATTTAGTGATACCTCATTTTAACCCTAGAAGCGGCAGCTTTAACGAAAATGGATTTTTGGCGTGTGCAAGCACTTATTAAAAAAATCGCCAAAAATAGTAAATGAACCCCAATCCAAATGTGTTTCATAGCTTTTTTGTAGAAAAGGGTTCAACAAATTTATATATGCCAGTAAAAAATTATAGATGTAAAATTTACAAAGTTATTAGCTCAAGAAACGAAAAATGTTCAGTTACGAAAAATAAAAGTTCAACTTTAAGTCTACATAAAAAGTAGTAAAATTTTTTGTAATTTTTCCATAAATTTAAAAAAGTTTTGTAATTTAGTTATAAATAGAACTGTATAAAAACATTTAACATTTTCAAATTTCTTATTTTGAAAACACGAGTTTTTATGTTTCTACTACAAGTCTGCTATCAAAAGTATGCCAAGTTAGAAACGTAATTTACTAATATATGCTTTGCCCAAAAATGAAATATTATTATAACAAAGTGTAGAGAATAAATCAAAGAACTGAACTGTATACTTGTAAATTATCTTTTCATAAAAGTTTTTGACTTAGAATTATTTGAATAACAAAAGTGAGAAAAAATTTAGGAATCTTTTGCCCGTTCACGCTATACAGGATGCGCGCGCAAACTCCTATGTCTACCCATGTTATAAAAGTCCGTTAGAGTTCAAATTTAAACCTTACATGAGACCGTATTAGCAGTCACTTTCCCATGGTCCTACACAATAAACTGTTCAAATATAGCATATTTGGTTTACAGTGAAAGTTAGCTTGAAGCATTATTATGTTTGCAAAGATACAAAATATCTCTAAAAAACGATTGAGGTCACACAGATATCACGTGAAATAAATAAAGCTGTTTATTGGTTGGAAAACTGACCAATTGCAAGGGTCTACAAAACCCCTTACAACTTCAGAACCATTTGTTCGATTTTTGATTGGATGAAAGTTTTGGATAGGGGAAATTGTGATGAATCCATCGATACATAGGTTTAACTAAGAAACCCTACTGGGCGGGCTTTAGAGATTGACGAAAGTTGAGTTATTTCGTTATGTTTTGTATGAAATTTCGGGCGCCGATTGATTTGTAGAAAACTAATAAACTGCAACGATGATTACGTATGTAAATATACGTTTTAGAAAGAAATTGTAAATACAAAAATTAAAGTTTGAAACATTACCTTTCCAATGGTGTTTGTCTTTTTGAGATTGAAAGTTTTTTAGTGGATCAAATATTCAATACAATCACTCGTTACAAATGTGTTGTAGTGACGGTACATTATGTACCGTCTGCCGGTTCGAGGGTTAAAGGTCTTTTAAAAATAAGAATAATGGCCCAAAATAGAGGTCTCTAAGTTAATCCTTCCCAACACCAATCGAATTGTGAATTTTAAGTTAGTAAGTTTTATTCCGAATTACAGAAAACAAACTGTAATTTGGCATTTTGTAAACGTCATTCTAATTGGGAGTTACAGCTGTTGAAGAAACTGTCATTTAAAGTAAGTCCAAAGGTACTCACTTTTGGGACATGATAAGCAAGATTAAACTTAAGATAAGGGTTGAACAACAATGAGGATAGTTAACATCTTATCTCTGGTGAAGGTCAAGTAGTTGGGAATAAAGAGGCCTACTGCAGGCTTAACCATGTTACTGTGGGGCTGTTAGTCAAGAGTGCAACATTCTGACTCGTTATTTTGGTTCGGTCAAATGAGAAGACAACGTGGAGATAATTATGCTTTAAGGTGAAGCTAGGAGAAATTTGCGCCTTCTTGCATTATTATTTACCTCTAGTTTGGGCCATTATTCTTATTTTTAAAAGCCCTTTAAAATGAGGTATCACTCAATAGGGGTTGCTTTTTAAAATTCTTGACTTACCCCCGAACTACCCCATTTTGGGGGTAAGGGTTGAAAATTTGTATACTTAAAAAACTCCTCCTTTGGTTATATAAACTTTCCCCAAAGCAAATCCGTCTATTTCCATTAATAAAAAAATATAATAGGGGTGGGGGAGGGGACTTTTGGGATAAATGGTATAATAATCTCTATAAAAAATGTAGGAAGCCCTATAGGCTCAGCCTGTTTCGGGCTCTCCAACAAAAGAACTAAAGCAAACTCCTAATGTGCTAACAATGAATATAATTAAAAACATAAAGTGCTATTACGTAAAATTAAAAGGTGGAATTTATGAAATGCATTATAAATTAAAAAAGAAATATATAATTAAATTTAAAAAGATCTTTACACAGTAGTCTGTAGACATTGATACAAAATTATCCTCCTAACTAAAAAACTAACACCAACAGCAAGACTCAACAAATGACACAGATTTACCAACATCAAACAAGCACTTTAAACAACACTCCACATCATCCAGAGAAAACACCCAGGTTTTTAGTTGCGTAACGAATTTTGTCTTAGATTTCGTGTCCTTTAAAACGCGGGAATCCTATTAAAAATATTTGGTGCAGAATGCAAATAGAATTTCACAAAAGCTTCTTTGAAAGGACGAGGCAAATGTCTATTATATTTAGACAGCAGTCGGTAAAACATTCTCATCAGATAAATTCTATACAACACGATCAGATTTTTCCAGGGGTATTCTTTCTGTGTATTTAAATGGGAGTGGCTATAACTACACGAGCAGAGCCGACCCGCGCAGAGCCGAATGTTGTCCATACTCTGAGAGCATACCGGAACCGGTCGACTCGGCTCAGCTCTGCGCGGGTCGGATAGATATAGCCACAAGTCCCGACCAGAAAGAACGTTTGGTCTCTTTTCACTGTTCTTCCGTTACGTTTTGTAATTCACGGTAGTTGTGACAGTAGTAGCAGGAAGTCCAGACTGACTGAGTCCAGACTTGTGAGGTGGAATGCGTGCGCATCTTTCCGATACATGTCGGAACGGTGCGGGTCTGTTAGATTTATTAGTAACTTCTACGGATTTCCGCGTCGGACCGGGACGGCTCGTGTAAGTATAGCCAAAGCTTAAACCTACCAGTGTCTAGTATATTCCGGTGACTTGCTAGTTTTCCGCGGGCTCTAGGCTAACCTTGGTTTTGGGGGTTAAATGGTCTTCCGTTTATACCCCCAAGTTAGTAATGGCCCGACTTAGGTTTACATTTTTAAAACTGCTATTCACTCTTCGGTATTTATGTTAGTTTTAATGTTAATTTAATTAAAATTTGGTATTTTACGCGTGCATCTGTATATAAATTCTTTGTTTTGACATTATTGTTTTAAAACCATTCATATAGCTAGTATGTCGACAGTTTTCAAAATCCATATTTCATTAAATAATTATTATAATAGTTAATACCAACGCCAACTTATATTTACTGCAAATTGTTAAACCATTCAGTTGTGTATCTAAATAAAACACTAAAATATTGTATTACCAGTATTCGATAACCCACCCAATAGCATTGCTTCTCTATTGTCGACTAAAGGCCTTTCCACAACACTCTCCCGATCCCCTTGCCACAGTACAGGGGACACGTTAGCAGTGCAACGTATCTTCATATTGCCTTCCTGGAATAGTTTGGACGATACGGGAATCCTCAAACCTAAGGATGTAGTTATCAGACCATGAGGATGGACGATTTTCGGGTGTGGAAACAGATGTCCGAGGCTCGTAACCTGAAAACCATCTTCGATTGTTATATAATTTTAAATGAAACTAACCTTATAAAAATACATTTGAACAGGAATTATTTGTAGATAGATTTTTATTTATTTCGATCTCTAAGTATAATAAAATAACAAATTCTCTGCATCTCAGTTTCTTTTCGAATTCGTGCATATATGGTAAACTTTTATTTACAAATGGTTTATATTAAATGGTATGACACATCAAAGTTCATAAATCGATCTAACATTTATGAAAAAGTAATAAATAAATTTCGAAAATATATAAATACAGATGTTCAGAAAAAAAAAAAATAGATTTAGTTAAAGGTTGGTAGTTGTATACTATTACTTTGTCAGAAGTAAATCTTCCCATATTGAGATATTTTATATATGTATATATTCTAACAACGAATTAACATAATTCAAGGATCATAATTCAATGAATTGACATAATTCAAGGATAGGAAAAAAATACGAATGTGTCGTCATCTGATGCAGAACTAGTGTCACTTGTTGACGTTTCATCACACACTACTTAAGATTTATTTTCGTCATTATATTCTAACAATGAATTAACATAATTCAAGGCCCGGAAATCTTTTAAATGAACCTTACATTAAAATTCATCTGGATCAGTTTCTACATCAGAGCACTGGTGTTGGAATCATACTGTGACTACAGACTATAAATTAGAACTTTAGGCTATTGTTTTTAATGCTTGTGTTTCTGTTATACATAGACAATAATTAATAATCATTTTAAACATATATAAGTTACAATATTAATTATTGTCTATGTGTAACAGAAATGCAACAATAAAAAAAAAAAAAAAAAATAGCATGAAGTTCTAACTTATAGTCTTTAATCACATTATGTTTTCAATTTGTAAACATATATAAGTAAGTATATTACGCAAAGCATAATATTACTTACGTTAACAATAAACTGCGATAACGTAAAGTGGGTATTAAACGCAGCAGCATGCTGATGTGCATGCTGAAGGAAATGTTGCGTAACCTATTACACGCATCAGCTTACAGCGCGTTGTTTTGACAGTGAAACCATCCGATAGGGAATCAAAAGGGCTACAAAAAAGATGTCTTGATGTTGTTTGTTAAAATGTACCGTTTTTTAGTAATTTATGTTTGAAATTTTCAAACAGCCGCCTTTTTGATTTGAGATAGATCGTTGTTAGGTTAAACTTCATGTCGATCAGTCAAACATTTCTCTAGAAATGAATTATTTTGTAAGAAAACAAAATGGCGGATATCTGGGAAACAAAGGGTTTTTGGACCGATGTTTATATCGACTTTTGTTCTTATTTTTAGCTATAGAATGAGCTACCGAGACATTGCCATATAGTTCTGAACCACCCTGTATAGCAGTTAGTTCCAATTCCCAAGTACATATGTTACACTAATACAGTAGTATACTGTAAATTCTACTAGAAGTATAGGTATTAGTTTTCTGTGCTACTATTGTACTATTGTTTATAGTCGGGTTACCTGTTGATCATTTATATACCAATGCAGGACTGAAGCAGGATATGATTTGGCAGAAGTACAATTAAGGTTAATTTCATCTCCAATGGTATACTGCTTCCTCTCGCCAGTTATATGAGGACCTGTATTTGGTAAATCTGTAAAATAAATATAAAATTTTAGAGGAAATAACGAATTTATTTTCATGCGATATTTAAGTCTAGCAAACGGTTACTGTTAAGATGTTTTTGTTTCTCCTAATAACGTTTAAAATTGTTGTACTTATTTTAACAAATAATTTAAAAAAAAGCTGACCTGTGATTATGTTAATTTAGTTTTTGTAACATTACCTATCAATATAAGAATCTAACCTAACCTTATATTTTGTTCTAGTGGAGAACGCGTTGACCGGAGGTTGTTATAGAATTGCACATAACTTCACTTTTTCTTTATAAACAGGGTGTCCATTTTAACTGGGTCACCATGATTGGGATCTCTAAAAGTAAAAAATTTACTGCAAACTTTAAATGGGAGACTTCACCTACTTTTTAGTGACCATTAAAAAAATGAATTTGAAATTTCAAAATTTTGTAACACATGAAAAACGAAGTTGATAACAGATGTTCAATTTGTTGATTCTCATTGTTCAAATAGTCGTTTAACGAGAACGCCCTCTGTTTATTCGGCTGCAAACTTATTATTTTAAAGTATAGTTTTTAATGTTTTTATATTTTAAAATGTCGGCCAACTTTCGAATTGTTTTGTAACGACCTATGTTTTACGATGATTTTGGATTTTACTGAATTCTGGACCGTGAATCAGCTGATGTTGAACATCTGTTGTCAACTTCATTTTACATGTGAGACAAATTTGTAGTTTTGCCACTTAATTCCTCTGTATTATGGTGTTTTAGAAATGAACAAAAACCTTATTTGTTGATTTTAAAAAGTTATTTGTTTGTCTAAAAGTGCTGTATTAGTATTGAGAGCGTTTCCATTTGTTCAAAACGTTTCCATACCAAAATATCATCCGCTCAGTTAGGGTGCTTTAAAAAACTTTATAACCCTCTAAGTTTTAAACTGTTAGTCGTATCAAAAAAACACCGAGTACAAAAAAGTCTTAAAATAACTTGATAAAACTCGTAATCATTATAAAATTCCATAAGAAGTTGTCCACCTTATTGGAAAATGGCGTGAAATTTTTGAAATTTCAAATTCATATTTTTAATGGTCACTAAAAAGTAGATGAAGTCTCCCATTTAAACTTTGCTGTAAATCTTATATTTTTGGACATCCCAAAGGTGACCCAGTGAAAATGGACATCCTGTGCAATGAAACTAGACAATATTGTTTGGCGGGAAAGCAATTATCAACAATCTAAAACAAGTACAACATAACAAATTAACAAACCAAAAGTTGTTCGTGTGATTTAACATAGAGAGTCTTCTTCCATGTTTTTACGCGATCGAGATATAGGCTAACAGGATTGCCAGATTTGTTTGGACTATGTATGAAGGTAAGTAGTGCTACCAACATATTATGTATTATGTTTAAAAATTAAAAACGTGTCATCAGTTCTTTAACTTAAGACCTTTTTTAGAAAACTTGGAAGTGTTACGAACTTATGTACAGAGTGTAAAGTAAGTCGTGATACACCTCGATGTAATTTAAATGGATTGCTATATCACCGTTAAACCTATACATACCTATTATAACACTTCTTCTGGTGTTTAAGGGTGGTTAAAAATGTTGTCCCCTTTTTGAAGGGGGATAAAGGGAGCAACTTTAATTTTTTAAATGGCTAAATGGCAACACCTATCTTGTAACATATTATTGAAAAGCCCTTTAAAAACCACGAATTTCTGTGGTAAGAAAATAAAAATCAGCTGATGAACTCGTTCGCTGTTAAATGTTATTTTAAAGTTATGTTTTTCTTTAGCTTTAAGATATGCAAAATCTGATCTAGGGGCTGTTATTCACCGTCAGGTGGAACCATGACCTTCCATATTCAACCATGACCTCCCATAATTCAAAAAGTAAAAAATTTTATCTTGAGAACATTTTAAAAGAAACATTTTGTTTTGACATTCAAAACAAACGGTAACAAAAACAATAGAATTTGATGCGATGAACTCATTCAGTAAAGGGGCCCACACACGATCAGTTTAACTGCACAGTTTATCACGTGTGACGTCCGTCTGAGCGATAAACTGAGGAAACTGCGCAGTTCTGGCTGATATTTAGCTTTTGGCCTGCGCTAGAGACTCTACTTTGCACTGATAAACTGTGCAGTTAGCTCAGTTAATCGTACAGTTTGCACAGTCTTGTCTAGTCGTTTCTAGCCATGCACGTCAGCTCTTTACCGTATTGTTTACTCTTCTGTTGTCACCGTCATGGCGAAAAAAATAACAACTTCTGAATTTCATTGACGCGTTTACTGTGACTATACTGAACGAAAAAACTGAGAGAATTGTGAACAGAACTGAGGAGAAAACTGAAGTAGCCCACACACCACACAGTTCACACAACTGCAGTTGAACTGATCGTGTGTGGGCCCCTTAATAATCAACGTTGGATAGTTGTACTTGGTCCCACCTCTACGCATCGCTGTAGATAGCGCGTTAGTACTGAGTGGTAAGAATTAGTGCAGGATTATGACACCGAGTGTTGTGTCATGATCCCATTATGAACCATGTCAATGTTTTGGATGAAATTAAGCATTTAAAGGTTAGAAATTGAATTGAAATATCAGTTTATTCTTTAAAAAGACTTAACGTTCAATAACTGCAATACGTACACACTACTTCCATCCTGCCTTCGCTTTGCACCGACGCAAAAGACGGTGCTTCGGCGGACACTTCGCAGCGATAGTTCCCTGTAGTCTTCAAAGTCACAGAACGAAGTGTGACTGTAGTATTACCCGACTCTTTGTGCTGAAAAATAATTATGCACTTTTAAATATATTGTTTGTTCCTTATCTAACACATAAACTTCAATCTAAAACATAAACTTTAAAAAACCTTTGATAACACAAGAGACAGATGAATTATGAATAATGACCTGTAAAATTTTACCGATTCAAATCAAATCATTCATTTTAATTTCTAAAATTGTAATTTAAAAAAAAACATTTACAAGTTAAAAGCAATTGTTTGTAATTTACATGTTACATTTTATACTACTAACAGAATATTAACACGCCAAATGAATTGAGATCTATTTTTGTAAATCTCTTTCAAATAATGACGCAAGACGAGACTTTGACTAATATTCTACATAATCGAATAATTAAAAAAAGAAAGCAGTCATGGGACTGCCGACAGAAGTGAAACCCGTCATGAATATAGACAAACTTGTTTATGTTATTTTAAATTTTTAGATTTCAATTTTAAAAGTGACAATATAAAAATAATACAACTTACAAAATGAGGAAGCACAATGTCCATTTCAGAGGTATTATCAAGAAACATATATACACATGTGTACTATATAAGTTATAGAAGAATGTGACGGAAAGTGTGTGACGGTAAAATCCGATTCACCGCTCGCAAAATGTTTACTTCAAAACAGCTCTTCTCGACTATTTAAAAACGTGCGAGCAACGCGAAACAATGTCTGGAGTATCAATTAATTCCTAGGTACAATTCCTGCTTTTTTTAATCTTATTTCCAATCCTAAAGTCCCTTGGTGATTACCACAGTTTCGGATAACCTAAGTACCCATATTATTATTCAGATCACGCAGAAAATAAAAATAAAATAAATCCCTTCATCAGGTCGTCAAACACATTAGAAGTCATCACAAAAAACAAAACAACAAAAAACACACACACACGTTACGAAATACATTAAAAAAGCTTTTAAAAACATGGATTAGGCCTAGTCACGCTGAGTGGTCACGATAAAACGTTCAATGCGACTGCCGTGGCGAGGTTTGGAGTCTATCCCTTCATTTAAGCCCATACAATTCTCCATTCCGTGGGCTAACATGTTGAGAGAGAGAAAAACAAAAAAATCTGGATCAGATTGACCTTTAAATTTTAGCATTCATAAATTGCCCGCAATAAATCTTTGTTTACTACTAATTATCTCTTATCTTTATTTACATACATTAAACTTACTCTGAACTTGTTATTTGTTATCTATGTTTACGTAGCTGTTATTTTTGTTTTCACAGTGGACAAAGCCACTTTTCTAGCTCAAGTGTTTGGGTAGGCCTTGTAATGGCTTTGACAGTGAATTTTTTTAATTTTTGGCCGAAATAGACGAAATAAAAGTATTTTCGTAGCACTTGTTTTTAGCGTAAAAGGAATCTTTACAACAAAATTGCTTTTTAGACGCGTGCTACAAAATAAACAATAATACGTTTTAAAATGTAAATTTGTATACCTTTCTCATTTAGAAATATTTAGCGAGATTTTTAAATTGCATGCTAGAGTCTCTTAGCACTATAACATAGTCTTGTCTTGAAAGGATAGTGTCGGCCAGTCTTATTTACTAGACAAAAGGGAGATAACTTATATATTTAAGTTATTTGTATGTAGAACGTTATTTATCTGATGTTATTTGATACATTTATTCTAAAAGTAAAACAGTAACTATTCATTTGCCAAAATGCTAACAGAAACATGAATTATAAATGGTTGGTAGAACATTTGCTTGAAATCTTTCTCCTTTCTATATAGATTTATTAGATTATGTAGCCTAAACCTGTCTGCTCAATAAATGGTTTGAAGTCTAAAAGTAAGGCTTTATATACACAGTATGTCATAAAATTATACCATGTCAACTCACTAATTAATTAAGTCTTGTTATAAATGTAACACGAGCAGATCACATATATTATTTCTCAAGGAAATTTTTTCGTCGGTACGCCATAACTTCCTTAATACATGAATGAGGCATCATTTTAAAGCTTTCCTTAACCTCTACACCGGAAAAATATACAAAATACAATTATAAAAAAAAAGAAAAAAAGAAATAAAGAATCCGAAAGTAACAGTGATGTAAGATCAAGTAAGTTGTAGGGATATTTTCCTGGCGTTGGCAACACTGATGATAACAATACCCAGCTGGAGTGCTGCCGTTACGCCACTACATTGCTATTTTTAATTAATTGTATATTTAGTATCGTATAGTATAGTGTACTTTAATTAAGTGGGATTTATGTAAGTTAGAATGCGAATGCTTCGCACGGGTCAGCTAGTATTTTAATAATACGAGTTACATAAAATTATTTAAGAATTATAATTACACACTTAAAGTATAAAATGTAACGTTTCTGATAATTTCATAATGTTTGTGAATGTGAAATGCTATAAGTAAACACTAGGCTAGTAGTTTTTGAAATTAAATATTAGTTATTTTTACGAAATAAAACCCTGTAAAATTTTCACTAATGCTATGGATTTTGTATGAAGTTTTATCTTGAAGAATTGTAGTTAACTATTGCAATTATAAAATCGCATATTATAAGCTACAAGTAAAATACTAATACTATATGTATATAAATTACTCTGAATCAAGTTCTTGTAAATCTTTTCCAAATAACTAACACATTAAGTATCGCATAAGATTAAATATATATAACGCGATGAAACTAATTTAGTCTCGATCATTTAATACAATCATACATTAGTATTTTTGTTTAGACTGTTAACAAAGTTTTCATTATATAATTTTTCAATTTACCAAATTATTTAAAGTAATTGACTATTTTTCCGTAAGTCTCATTTAACGGTTTTAACTTATCAGCCACTAAAGCTAGAAGTTGCAAAATGTGTATCAGAGATCAGCCATTACAAGGGGTACAGCTGCAAACAATCTACCTCATTGTGCCTCAGTAAACATGTACAAGCTTCTTTGCAGTCAACACAATGGGTACAGAATTAATTAATTTCACCACTTTGGTTTTTGTGGTCCATTTATAACAATTAAGAAATGTTTAATATATGTTTTCCCTTTATTAAGGTCACTTAAATAATGGAACAAACTACTTACTGGATATTTATTAATGAAAGCTATACAGTTGGCTGCAATACTAGTTAATAATTTTACTGCCAGAATATTGAAACTTCACTTATTACAACAATTTGAGCACTTACGTCAACTTTGATTCCTTCCACTTTGTAGGAAATCAACGGCGGGTTCACCCTCGGGACGTAACGGTAAAATTCTTCATTCTCTTTGTACCACTTGACGGCGTAAAGAGATTCCCCTTCTAGCTCGTACAGACATTCCAATACTGCTACGTCCCCCCGAAGTTTATAAGGAGGGACTCGTACTCTGATCAGCTTCAGACAATCGCATCCTGAACCAAAGGTATATTAAGTGTTAACGCTTTTATATACAGTGTTAAAGACAGTTGTTTAAATATGTTGTTGGCCAATTTGCATATAATTAGAGAGTAATTAACTAAATATCCAAACACTTTTTTTCGAGCAAAACATTAACGCTATAACATACAAGAGCTCCATAACAGGTTTGGATTCACCTGTGGTTATTTTGCACCTAAAATTGAGTGATAAACTTAAAAAAAACATTGATTTTATTTTTGTTACAGTGGCGTCACCAGTGGGGTGCGCCCTGCACTAGGTCCCAGGTCCAGAAAGGTGCAAAATTTAAAATTTCCTTTCTGGCATTTAAATATTTAATAAAATACAAATTTGTAAATAGTGTATTGACCGTTTAATAAAATTAATAATGCGATAAACGGGGAAAAAAGTAGGTTTACTGTGATACAGTTCGAATAGATTTATGATTGTAGTTAATTGTGAGAGAAGTTTTTCAAAACTCAAACTTAAAAAGATCAACCATGACCCAGGCAAGGCTTTGAAGTTTAGCTATATTTTCCATTGAAAATGCTGTAGCTAAATCAACCATGAGCCAGGCAAGGCTTTGTAGTTTAGCTAAATTTTCCAATGAAAACTTTGTAGCTAAATCAACCATGAGCCAGGCAAGGCTTTGTAGTTTAGCTATATTTTCCTTTGAAAATGCTGTAGCTAAATCAACCATAAGCCAGGCAAGGCTTTGAAGTTTAGCTATATTTTCCTTTGAAAATGCTGTAGCTAAATCAACCATAAGCCATTCAAGGCTTTGTAGTTTAGCTATATTTTCCTTAATTCTGTAGCTAAATCAACCATAAGCCAGGCAAGGCTTTGTAGTTTAGCTATATTTTCCTTTGAAAATGCTGTAGCTAAATCAACCATGAGCCAGGCAAGGCTTTGAAGTTTAGCTATATTTTCCTTTGAAAATTCTGTAGCTAAATCAACCTTAAGCCAGGCAAGGCTTTGAAGTTTAGCTATATTTTCCATTGAAAACTCTGTAGCTAAATCAACCATGAACCAGGCAAGGCCTTGTAGTTTAGCTATATTTTCCATTGAAAATGCTGTAGCTAAATCAACCATGAGCCAGGCAAGGCTTTGTAGTTTAGATATAATTTCCATCGAAAATTCTGTAGCTAAATCAACCATGAGCCAGGCAAGACTTTGTAGTTTATCTATGTTTTCCATTGAAATTTCTGTAGCTAATAATATTGGTTTTGAAAATATCATATCTAGTTTCGTAAAAAATTTAATCGCATTAAATAGGATACTCATTTGCAACTTTAAGTATGTTACCTGCAGCTAGATAAGGACGGCCTAAATAATGTGGCCACGAACATTTTGATTATATTATATTAACGATGAGTTTTAGTCTGAATTTGTGTGTGTTAGTGTTGCGTGTTACTCGTGTATGTGTTAGTACAAGCCTGACGAAGCCGACATTGTTCTGCGAAACAGCGCTGTAGCTAGATCTACATACGGGCTGAAGAAAACTATTTTAAAATAGTTTATTACGTTATATTAAACAGTACAAGGCAACACATTATACTCTATAACAAAAAAAATAATAATACCTAGGTTTGCCGAGCAGAAGGTTCGTAAAAGTACGGATGTAGTGTGCGTGACTACATTTTAAACGTAACACTGACTACAAAAACAGCGAGTATATGTTTAATCTAGGTTTGATATTAATACAGTTAATTTTAGTTTTTCAGTTTAAATAAATTTTTTGTCAAAACATTATAAAAAATATGTAGGCTTAAAGTATGTATTTAGATTGTTATATAAAAAAAACTGCTGAATTGTAAAAAATACTGTTTTTTACAAAGTTTTAAAACAAGTTAACTGAATTAGGGAAAACAAAACACATATTTAATATTGGATATTCTCGATATCAATTTTGTAATAAATAAAAGTAATATTTTAAATTTAATAAATGTAGTCATTACAATTTGTTAATACTTAGTTTAATATTAAGCCAATAAATACAGCCAATAAAAACTATTTACAAAACTATTTGTTCATAACAATTCAAGTTTTGTGCAAATCAAACAGGTGTTCAAAGTGTGAAGTTTTATTTTAAGCCTAATACGTATGACCTGTTGTTAATGTCGTGTAAAACTAAAGAATCTTTCTATGTAGCAGAGTAAATACATTGAAAAATTGTATCTTTCACTTTTATTAGATTGAGAAAATAGTTAAAAAAATACCCATAAATTTAGAGGCGTGGGTAGGAGTGCGGATGCTGCGAGAGGAGATGGGGTCCGCACCAGAGTAGTTATACCTAGAGTTACTTTCACCGAATTAAAAATGAGTTACTAATGGCTTTTTATTTGTTATACTAGAACTTCCTTAGCCTATTTACGAAAATAAAGGCAAAGCGATATGTGCTTGATTCTTAATGATTACTTTCTATGTTGTTGAAAGGAAGTTACCATTTATTTTATTCCAATTTGTTTGATGACATTTTGTCTAAACAGTTTTTATATTTCACATTTATAGGCAGATTAAATACAAACTATTACACAACGTAGCTTTTTATTTATCTTTAGACGTAGACCAAATTGAATTTTGCAATTTGGCATTTCCCAACAGACTTGTTATCCGACGGTATAAGTAGGTATGCTTTTTTTGAAGTGATAACTTCCATTGGCCCATTGGGCACTTTCGCTTGACTATTTTTCTGAAATCTCGCGTCACTAACTTTTTGTGAAGACAGAGCGTGGGGAGGGAATTGGCGAATTATAATAAGTATGCGAAAAATAGTGATCATTATAATTCAAGCAGTATTTATTTAGTGACTCAAGATTTTGAGTGAGGTATTAGTGTATGCACTCTACATAGAATTCTAAGAATAATGTAATATGTAAGGGGTAATTATAATAATTATTATTATATACTTTATGATAATAATATTACAATATTATAATATTATAATTATGCAATTTCAAAATACAATATAATAGTTTTTGACAGTACATTGAATTGTACAATTTGTTGACCCTTATTATCCTCTAATATTAATACTGATAAAAATATAAATCGCTTACAGACGTTATCGCTTCCAACGTGTGGTCTTAAGCACACCTAATGTTTAAATAAATTATAATCCTAAAATAAGCGAAAATTAAAAGTAACCTGGTTAATGATTCCAAATTATGTGTTAATTTAAACGTAAACATTCTTCAAATAAAAACGAATAGTCTTTTGCACTTGCATGGTATTAAAGTTTCAATTAATTGTAAATCAAACGATGTATTACTATGATTTTGTATTCCTTTGACAGCTACAATAGCTAAGTAAATGTGATATGGTCCAAGAAGTACTATTGTATTTCTACCAGGTGGTCATGTGATATTTCACTGTTCCACTTCGTTAGTAATATGTGTACAATATCGTACAATACGATGAGCATTTATATCTATATTATATTTGAATACTGAAAACTATCATAGCATATAACTTACTCAGGGAAAGTTAAAAATAACATAGTTTTTATGTATGTAAAATTTTCTCTAAGAAAACGTTTATAAGATACGCCAATTAACTTTTAAATGTATGTACGTATATACCAGTAAAATTAGACACACTTTGGTTAATTCTACAAAAATAAAAACAAGAGGTTACTTGTTTCAATGTCATGTTTTGGCCCATAGGTAAAACATACTGACTACTTCCATATTCGTTTGGTATGTTTTCCTTCTATTTAGGGTACGAAATTTGAATTTTGTCAAATAACGTTTTTATTGTTATCGTTATAATAAAAAGAAATCAAACGTAAGAATATAAAATTATAGAAAGGACAATTTCCCATCTTAAATAAATATCGATTTGATTATACAGTACTTGTATATTTAACAAATAGGGGAAAGAATTTGCAGCTATATATTCAAATTTACTTTGTCCATTTTATTCAATTTCTACCAATTTGAAAAAAAAAAAATAGTTATAAAAGCGTTGAGCGCGAAGTGTCTTAAAGCAGAATTTAAATAACACGTCATCGTTTTTCAATTTTAGAAGAATTATTTTAAGTTTAATTTTTTGATTATAATATTTATTCTATCATGTTTTTTTATAAGGCTGTGTATTAGATGATTTTTACGGCATAAGAGTTGATTAAGAAAGAAAACTAAAACATTAACGAAAATGGCTGACTTAAAATGGTTTTTGTGATCTTTTTTGAAAACCCAATTGTGTACCCTAAACAGAGAACACGTAAGAAGTAAGTTATCGTAAAAAGCCCGTATATTTGATCTATTAGCCAAAATCTGTTATTAAAAAAAAATAATAATAAAAATAAATAAAAACAATTATACCTTTTTAGTGATTTTTTGTTTAACTTGACCGGGCTAATGAACGGCATATTATATTATTTGATATTAAATGTAACATTAAGTAGAAACTGTGTACATGTTAAGCACAGGATATCAATTCCGATAAAAGCGACGTACGTGAGTAACAATATAACAGCTGATTTCACCCATCATCTGTAATACTTAAAGAAAACCCACAGTAGATTATTCTTTGGGGTTATGTTTACAACTTCAATAATTATAATTTCTTGTGAAGTTGATTTTTTAAAATATGAGTTATAGAACTAATGCACCCTACTATAATACGCTATAAGATTTGCTTTGAGGTTATAATAAACTGTATATAAATACAACCTTTTATCATCAATATAATATGTATTCGTTTATACAAATTTAAAGAAGAAATTTATTCGTTTAGCTTCGGAAACATTTGTACATCTTCGTATAACATATAAACATATTCGATTATTAATTTCTTCACTAAACACTAAAATATTAATAACTACTAAATCATTTGATCTATCAAAATGAAATAAAAAGCAATCAAAAGATAATAGTTCTATCTTTCTTTAAATATATAATAACATAATAAATAATTTTGTTTGGACAAATAGGCCTACAGTTTTATAATCCTTATAATTGTACACATTTACCGAGATAAAAATCCCCGTCATCATAGTTAGGTAGGCCTAGATAAAGTCTGTTGTTTTTAAATAGTACAGTATTTTTTTACATGATGTATTTCTGATGTGTATCTAATTAATCTGCCTGTGATTTTTCACGGGGACTTACTAGTACATTTATATAAATCTTTATGCTATTTCTCAGTTATCGGTTGATTTATCTTTCAAATAATTTGTACCTCTTATTTGGCCTAAAGTAATGGTGGTATTTTAACTTTTACTATAACCACTGTTAAAACGAAACTTAATATATTATTTTAAAAATTAAATATTATTTACAATACTAGCTTTGAGGTTATTATTATTTTTACACCCTTATTAAAATAAGAATCTGCAATAATATTTATTCCGAAACAATTAATAAACGTATCTGAAATATTTTACTAAAGTTAATAAAAACAAAAAAAATTTACCAACCTGGAGAAAGAAAGAGTGCGAAAGATAACGCGATGTGTAAACAATGCCAAATTATTCCGTCAATTGACATCTCAATCATCTACGATAAGGCAAGGGTCATTGCTCACCAGCTCCTGACATGATCGTTTCACAACAATCACCAAACCTGAAAGCAAAACAAATACAAACTGTATTTCAACTTGGCCATCAGAACAAAAACAGTAGCTTATAATTACACAAATAAATAATTCGACCACGCAGCTGAACCGCTGACGTGAATTGAGCAAATTTCAAAAATTAAGTTTGTAGGCCTATGTTTTAGGGTTTCAACCAACAATTTGGGAAATAGGTCTATTCACGACGGTGCTGAATAGCTGCAAAATGTTTCGCAAGCCATTCCGCAATTGGAAGTGTCTTCAATACACAATGCATTGCGTGCTTCGCACGCTAACCCCATGGTAGAATCACAGGGCTATAGAATACAAGGGCTAGACCAGTCCGCCAAAGAAAGCGTTCTCGTCCTTGCCACTGTGATGACGTCACGGTGGTAACTCCTGCTCCATTCCCACCGCTTCTCATAAGTATTCTCTGCTACAATAATTCCAATTTCTTAGCAAAGCCGTATCATTTTTATGATGCACTCTTCTTTAGTTTTAGTATTGACACTACACAAAGCAATAAGTAGACTGTAAACAATTAGTCTAAAGATGTAAGAAGAAGACAGGGTTACAATAAAACTAACTAATTCGTAGGTAATAAACCTATGTAGTGTACTAATGTTAGAATACTTTTAACTTGATTCTCTGAAACATTTCTAAAAACTAAATACGGAATTGAACAAAATTTGCCACATTATTGAAAATTATTGTATTTATTACAATAAACAACCAAAACTTGCATGTCATACTGCAGTTTAATAAAACATGTGTAATACTAATAAAATAAAACACATAAAAGTTATAAATACTTACATATAATGAGTAGCTTATATGCAGATATGCACATGACATAATAATTATTAGAAATTTTCCTTCCCTAGGCCTTAGGGAATAGTTAATTTAATAGTTGAATTTAAACAACTGAAATATTTAAATTTAAATTGACACTGTGCAAGTCTAGAATATTTAAATATTTAGTCTAGAAGTTTAACTTAAAATTATGTTTTATTTTTTATTTTTGTCATCAATCATTTTATTACTCTAGGTTTAAATTTGATTATAATTATTTGTAGGCCTATATTATATATTTATTTATATCTAATTATTCTGATAATTGTAGGTGCATTTTGCAAGTAAAATATTTTTTAAACATTTTAACTTAAAGCTGCAGAAGAAATTACTTGAAGACCTTGGTAACTTTTTAACACAAAGTAATCTCGCTTGCAACTCTTAAATTAAATAAATAATATTTTTTAATGTTTATTTTAATTTGAAGCTGATACTTAAAATTTGTTGTTTTTAAATTTTGAGTTATCAATAATTACCGGTATTCCAAGTTTAAATCTTATTATTATTTATATATTATATATTTATTTATTTATATCTCATCATTCTGAAAATGTTTGTTTTAATGTATTTTGTTAGTAAAGGTGTTTCTTGGAATATTCAAGTAACGCTGCAGACAATATTACTTGATAATCTTGGTAACATTTCATAAAGTAATCTCGTCTACAACATTAAATAAATAAATGCCTTGCTAAACATATAATTTAGGTAATTATGTGTATTGTCTAGTTTTTTAAAGAAATTCATGGAATGCCTCTTCGAGAAAATTAGCATTGAATATGCGTCAAAAGGCGAAAATCTCGCTGAATTATATACCTTCTTTAAACACTTGTACTGAGCAAAATAATTATTCAATATTAACCAAACTCGGTAAAAATATAATGTAGGTGATTGTGTGCATTGTATAAATCTTTCAAGAAAATTGTGGAATGCCTCTCCGAGAAAATTAGCTTTAAATATTCGTCAAAAGGCGAAAATCCCGCAGAATTATATACCTTCTTTAATCACTTGTACTGAACAAAATAGTTACTTAATATTCACCAAACTTGGTAAACATATAATTTAGGTGAATGTATGTATTGAATAATGTTTTAAAGAATTATCGTCTGCAACGTTATATCAAATAACACGTGAAAGCTAAGGCGAACCGTGCTTACGCGGCGTGTCATGGTACCAGAGTGACGTCTCAAAGAAGGGGGGGGGGGGGGGGGGGCGAGAGGAAGTTTGGGACAGTCGGCGAGCGTCAACATCAAAGAAGTGGACCAGCCCTTGTATTCTATAGCCCTGGTAGAATCCACCGCATGGCTTCGAACCTGGTACTTCTATGGTATTTTACGTTTTGATCGATTTTGTGGGAACCAAGTGAGCTATAAGGTCGCGTAAAAAAACAAAATGTGCAGAATAACATCCTACATTTATATTTGTAGAAAAAACTAAAAAATAAATAAATTCATTCTTGTAGGAAAAATTTCAAAAAATAGTTACTTCCGGTCAAAAAACGTGCTTCCGTTTGTTGTATTTTTTGGCTAATGAACTCGTCCAAGCAACGTAGACAGCCAAATGTGTACAAATTTGAACCAAATCGGACTTAAAATGCGGCCGCTAGAGTGCGAACACATATATAGGCTACATATATATATGATTTTTAATGACACCCCAAAACGTGTTCATTTGCTATTCCCGACCATAAGGGCCACTGCAATAGCTTATTTTTTCTAAGGAAATTCGCTAATTATATTCATGTAAAGCAAAGTTCTTAAATCAAAATAATTTGGTTAGTAAATCGTATAGTAAATGTTTTCATAATAATTTAATATAGCAAAATATTGGTCATTGGTTAGCACTATATTTTGTTTTATTCTGTGGAAATAAAACTGATTTCTACTTGGATATAACTTAAAATTAAAAGGGTTTAGTGAGAACAACATTACTTCTTTTTCTCTTAAGCAATTTCCTTAAATCAATGGTTAGTCTTTCAGCCCTTTAAAATAACGCCAATTGAGGGTTTAAAGCAATAATAGGAGATGGAATATTGTATGTTATTTTTTCAATACTTACATTACTATTCAAGTTTAATAAATTTATCGTAAATTTAAAATTATTGGGTCAACATTTTGGTATTAGAGAGCTATTAAACTCCATTTATTGCGTCTTTCAATTAGTAGCCGAGATAAAAATTGTGATTCGGTCTTTTAAATATTAGATTATGTTCTGTACTTTCCATTTACGTATTTAATGTTATTAATAACGTAATCCTATACTCTAATACGAGCAATGTCTGTTTGTTTGTACGTACGAGCAATCTCGAGATCCAGCGGAAGGATTTTGCTGAAAGTTTGGGATTAGAGGCTCTTGGGTCTAAAAAATCGATTGGTGAAAACCACTACCTCAAAAAAACCCGTATTTTTCTAAACAACTCATTTGAAAATTGAAAATATTTAACATTGGGCTTATGGTGTTTAAAATAATTACATAATTATGTTTATTGACTATAATAATAACAGTAATCGGCTGTTTCCTATAATATTTTCATTATCAGCTGATTTCAACACCAAACGTAACTAAAACATTATTTTTGTGCTGTTATTAACCGTCCTAAAACCCTTTTCACCAGTTTCTGTATTCTTTATATTTCTATAAAGGTAATATAAATTATCTAATTATTATTTGTTATTTATAAAATACATATTCAGTGTGTGATTCATATTTGCATACATTTTCCTAAACAAAGTACTGAATATGCTCGGTCTCCCAGGTACTTTTATTGGTTAGTACCGTTGTAAGTGTTTAAAAAGCAATTATGATAAAGATATATTAACAGTCTAATGAATTTAACTCACAGGCTATCTGATAAAGATCAAATGTTCGGTAACTATTCATTTATATCAATTTTAAAAAACCTACACAAGGTCTACCTAACCAATATAACTCTCTATTTGGGTGATCTCAATTTATATAAGACAAAGAGTAAATAATTGTTCCATTTTTGACCAATACAATTCTCTATTATGGTCATGTAATTTTACATAAAAGCTGCGTATATTCGTAAAAGTAATTAATTATTACATATTTTTCTAATTATTTAACTATCCATTACTGAGATGCAATTTTATAAAAACCTTTTGTAAATTGGTTAGCGGAAGTAATCGGTATTTTCTGTGCAATTAGCATATCATTCTGTTAGGACGATGTCATTTTATTAACAAAGCCCTGTAAAACATCCAACGCATAAGTTATAGTTGCATACTTTTTCAATTTAACTAAACTTTGTATTAAAATGCTTTATACATTCGTAAGTGTAAGCAATTGTGTGTTACTTGTATAATTAAAATAACGATTTCGTCATATAAAAACCAATGCAATTTGAAGTAAAATGAATTGGAAAATCTGAATAGAAGTTCTTTTATGTAAGCTTGGGGTTTGACGAAGTCCAATGCATTAGTCGGGAAAAGGGTTATTGAGCGGAGAAAGAAACCTTCCTAAAGGGTTGTTGAATGAACATGCCCACCAGTAATGTTTTCGTAATTTGTAATATTATACCTTATATGGCGGGAGAACACTTTATATTGTATGTACAAGTTTATGTTGAGTATTTAATAACTAAATTGCTTAAGGGATTTCTGATAAATAAGTAGGATATATTTCTGTAAAATACGTACATAACCTACTCAAAACTATGATTGTGGCAATGTAAATGAAGTGTTTT
>JAGFPH010001289.1:289720-306206 GCA_018207615.1 Philaenus spumarius
GATAGTTTATAAAAATTGTTTGAATTCATGAAAAATTATCACAATTTGTATACTGGGGTTTTGGGGGTCGCAGATTCCGAATCTGCCCATGAAAAATATGTTCGACATAAAGTGCATTTCTGGCACGCATAAAGTGCTTCTAGAAGTGCATCATTTACATAATTTATAAAAATTGTTTGAATTCATGAAATATCACAATTTGTACACTGGGGTTTTGGGGGTCGCAGATTCCGAATCTGCCCATAAAAAATATGTTCGACAAAAAGTGCATTTCTGGCATGCATAAAGTGCTTCTAGAAGTGCATCATTTACATAATTTATAAAAATTGTTTGAATTCATGAAATATCACAATTTGTACACTGGGGTTTTGGGGGTCGCAGATTCCGAATCTGCCCATGAAAAATATGTCCGACCACCCTGGAAACCCCATGGGGCAGGAAGGCACTCCGGCAAAAAATCAAATTGCTCAGTAAATCGCTGGAAAATGTACACTCGGGTGTATTGGGGTCGGTAATTTAGAATCTGCCCTTCAAAAATATGTCCGATTACCCTGGGATCCCCCATGAGGGCGGGGGGAGGGGGCTCTTCGGTAAAACATTTGAAGGCCCTCTGATGGATTCTACTGCAATGAGATTGATTAATTTTTTTATTTTTTGCCAAAGTGCCCCCATGGAGGTGTCAGGTCATATTTTTCAAGGGCAGATTCGGAATCTGCGTCCCCCAAAACCCTTGTATACACATTTTGATAAGTTTTCATGAATTCAACCAATTTTTATGAATTATGGGAAATGATGCACTTTTAGATGCATTTTATGCATGCCCAAAATGCACTTTTTGTAAGCCGACAAGGTAATATAGGTAGACTTTTTTCCTGAGGCTTCTCCGAACACAATGCCGGAAACCGCATTTCGATCGGTGCTGTAGAAAAGTATTTAGGATTTATTATCTAATTTCCCTGGTCTATTATATCAACTTGCTCTGAAAAGAAACCCCTAAAGTGATTTATAATAGAGTCAACAGTATCTTTTCGTTTAGTAAAAATATTGACATAAATTCTTGGCTAAAGTACAATGACGTTTATTTTAATCTTACGGTATTCTTTCAATAGCTTTTGGAAATATTATTTTTATAACTTACATGGTAAAATGTTGTACATTCAAAATTTTAATGACTTTCATGTACAATAGAGATGTACCAAATGACATACCATTTACTGTTCAGTTTAACGCGTTCTAGAAGTTATTTTACCAGTGTCATATTTGCCTTATCTTTCTCTCTCTCTCTAACCACCTCCCCCTCTCTCCATCTCCCCAATCCATCCCTCTCTCTCTCTCTCTAAAAGTGGTAATACTGATTTATTTTCTCGTCACGATTCTAAAATTTAAAAATGAAAATATAGCAGCCTTTATTAAACAGCCATACAGTTTTCTGATTAAACAAAAAACTTCTATTCGAAATTATGTTAACGTTGCCAGGTCCGTCGCTTAGTATGTAGGCGCCCAAGGCAAGGCTTAGATCGGCGCCTCCACCCCCGGTAAACTCGTAGTTATGTTCGTTACAGTTTTGGTTGGGGGGGGGGGGGGGGATACCCTAGTTCTTTAGAGCCACTCCATTATCCACCACTTATGGACCCGCCTTGTCCCGGACTGGAAAAACGGCAGCTATTATAAAATAACAGCATCATGGACCACAAACTCTCCACACTACATATTTTTTATACATATATATACTAAGATTTTATTTAATTTGTATTTATACACAAAATACAGTCTTTGATTTTTCATTATTTGTTCTTGCCTTTGGTGTTCTTTCTTGTCGTCGAGAAGGTACTCGGCCGATATGAATTTACTTTTCCGGAGAGTTTTGAGAAAGTAGAGGGGGTACTTACAAAGGGTTGCTTTCTGGGAAGAATTCTCTATTAACATAACATAGTTTCAGTGTTGGCATGAAGAAAATATTTTTTTAACCACGATGGTGCCCCCCCCCCTCGGTCACCCCACCCATGCGACGGCCCTGGTTGCAGCAGTTGAAGAGAATTTAACATATTCTTTTGAAATAATGCTTAATTTATGTTTTATTGCACTTTTGATTTGATTATACATTCAAAGAGTTAAATCAAATTAAAGCACTAATATGGCAATGAAAAGAAACCCCTAAACTGTTTTCAGTTAGAGTCAATAGACCGAGCTCCTTATTGTAGGTAGAATGATTTAAATATCTATCGACTTTACAAAGTAAGTCTACAATCACTTTTAATTTAATCTTACAAAACTACATTTCACAATGCATTCTGTACAAATCTTTTTAAAGGCAAAAGTTAAGAGAATTTGAGAGATAAAGAGAACTGGGAAAGTTAAACAACTCAAACAACAGAAGTTATAAACTGCTATCTAAGAATCAATATTTCAATTTAAAAGTTTAAAAATCACGTCTCAAGACTTGAACATTAAACTTATTAAAAAATAATGCTACATTTAACATGACAGCTGTTATTTAGATTGTTTATATTCTACATGCAATTGTAATCTATCACACAAATCGATCAAGTTAAACCAACGTACATAAATAAACGTAATTTACTTAATTATCCTTATACATTATTTATTTTTTCAAAGGTAATTTTATGTGGCAATGTCATACCTCCCTTAATTCCTCATCAAAATTAATGGTTCAAACATCATTTTAAAGCTTATGTCCCTCGCTCTTGACGAAAAATTTACAAATAGCTTAAAATGTATATTTCGTAAAAAATTTATTAAAAAACTTTCATTTGAAAGTTCATAATATTCCTAATGAAAGCTGTCATCTATTAACAATCTGTTTAACTAACATGACAGCTGTTATTTAGATTGTTTACATTCTATTATGCAAGTGTAATCTATCACACAAATCAATCTAGAAATACCAAAGTAAATAAATAAACGTAATTTACTTAACTAAATCAATGGATTAAATCAGAGAAGTAGGCTTACTCCTAACTTGCGAAATATTATTAAGATATAATTTATGTTACATTGCACTTTTATTTTATTAAAAACTAGCTGAATACCCGTGCTTCGCTACAGGGAATTTGTTTGTTGCATCATGAATTATAACATTTATATTCAATTACTTTGGTATTTATTGTTCACTGGTTGCCCGTAAATTGTCTTCGTCATGGTATGTGTGCTAAATAAATTAAATAAATACAAAATTCAGAGTGAAGAGCCTCTTTTTTTCAATCGCTAATCTACAGACTGGTAAATCACAGTCTTATATTTGCAGCATCTTTAATTGCGAATGCATAGATCGGGTTAGTTTTTATTAGGTTACGTCTTAAATATTTTCTAAAAGTTAATAAGTTCCAAATTTCAGCTCTCTAGCTTTAAGGAAAGAATCCAAATTAGTATTGATTGCTTTTAGGGTTTGTTATTACATTTTCAACCCTTAGCAGCACGTAACAAAATGTACAACTGGTTTACTTTTTATGTGTATCGTGTAAGAAATAAATGTTCAAAATTTCAGCTCTCTAGTTTTAGGGATTTTTGAATATTAATAATTATTGTTTTTAAGGGCTGTTAACACATTTTCACTCCTAGCAGCAAGTAACAAAATGTAAAAGTCATTTACTTTTTATATGTGTTATGTAAGAAATATATGTAAACAATTTCAGCTTTAAGGAAAGTAAACAAACAACAAATATTGTTTTAGTGGATGTTTCAACCCTTAAAGGTCAAATATTTTAAAATCCTATCTTAGAGCGCCTATGAGCAATATGTGAACCAAATATTTCACGTTCCTTAACGGTATTAAATTAATATTTATAGTTATAGGGGTTGTTACTAAATGTTCACCCCTTACCAGAACGTGATAATATGGTAAAACTGCTTTATTTTTTATATGTATCATCTAAGAAATAAATGTACAAAAGTTCAGCTTTCTTGCTTTAAGGAAAGTATAACAAACAATATTTATTGTTTTAGGGGTTGTTTCAACCCTTACAGGCCAAATATTTTAAAATCCGTTCTTAGTGTGCCTCTAGTGCCTATGAGCAATATGTGTAAAAAATGTCAAGTTCCTATTGGTATGGTTTTTGAGAAACTGTGATCAGTCAAAACTACCCCTAAACCCCCAAAACTAAACCTAAAAATTTGAATATCAAAATGAAATTTCTTTAGTTTCCTATTTCCATCACAAAGTATACACATGCCAAATTTCATCTCTCTAGTTTCATGGGAAGTGGAAGAATTAGTGATGATGAGTGAGTGAGTGAGTGAGTGAGTGAGGGCTTTGCCTTTTATGTATATAGATAAAGGCCAAATATTTTAAAATGCTTTCTTAGTGTTCCTCTAGTGCCTATGAGCAATATGTTTACCAAATTGCAAGTTCCTAGGTGGTAAGGTTTTTGAAATAAATAACAAACAATATTTATTGTTTTAGGGGTTGTTTCAACACTTGCAGGCCAAATATTTTAAATTCATTTCCCCTGTGGCAAATGCATGTACCAAATTTCACATTCCTAGGATTAGGTTTTTGAGATATATAACAAACAATATTTATTGCTTTAGGGGTTGTTTCAACCCTTACAGGCCAAATATTTTAAAATCCGTTCTTAGTGTGCCTCTAGAGCCTATGTATGTATATGTACCAAATTTCTAGTTCCTAGGTGGTATGGTTTTTTAAATATATAACAAAGAATATTTATTGTTTTAGGGGTTGTTTCAACCCTTGTAGGGGTCAAATATTTCAAAATCATTTCATAGTTCGCCTCTTGCCCCTGTGGAAAATACATGTACCAAATTTCACATTCCTAGGAGGTAAGGTTTTTTAGATATTTAACAAACAATATTTATTGTTTTAGGGGTTGTTTCAACCCTTACAGGCAAAATATTTTAATATCCGTTCTTAGTTTGCCTCTAGTGTCTATGAGCAATATGAGTACCAAATTTCATGTTTCTATGTGGTATGGTTTTTGATAAACTGTGATCAGTCAAAACTACCCCTAAACCACCAAAATTACTCCTAAAAATTTGAATATCAAAATGAAATTTCTTTAGTTTTCCTATTTTTATCATAAAGTATACATGTGAAAAATTTCATCTCTCTAGTTTAATGGGAAGTGGAAGAATTAGTGATGATGAGTGAGTGAGTGAGGGCTTTGCCTTTTATATATATAATAGAATAAAGGCCAAATATTTTAAAATGCTTTCTTAGTGTGCCTCTAGTGCCTATGAGCAATACGTGTACCAAATTTCATGTTCCTAGGTGGTAAGGTTTTTGAAATATATAACAAACAATATTTATTGTTTTAGGGGTTGTTTCAACCCTTGCAGGCCAAATATTTTAAATTCATTTCTCCTGTGGCAAATGCATGTACCAAATTTCACATTCCTAGGATTAGGTTTTTGAGATATATAACAAACAATATTTATTGTTTTAGGGATTGTTTCAACCCTTACAGGCCAAATATTTTAAAATCCGTTCTTAGTGTGCCTCTAGTGCCTATGTATGTATATGTACCAAATTTCTAGTTCCTAGGTGGTATGGTTTTTTTAAATATATAACAAAGAATATTTATTTTTTTATAGGTTGTTTCAACCCTTGTAGGTCAAATATTTCAAAATCATTTCCTAGTTCGCCTCTTGCCCCTGTGGAAAATACATGTACCAAATTTTCCATTCCTAGGAGGTAAGGTTTTTGAGATATTTAACAAACAATATTTATTGTTTTAGGGGTTGTTTCAACCCTTACAGGCAAAATATTTTAAAATCCGTTCTTAGTTTGCCTCTAGTGTCTATGAGCAATATGAGTACCAAATTTCATGTTTCTATATGGTATGGTTTTTGAGAAACTGTGATCAGTCAAAACACCCCTAAACCCCCAAAACTACCCCTAAAAATTTGAATATCAAAATGAAATTTCTTTAGTTTTCATATTTTTATCACAAAGTATACATGTGAAAAATTTCATATCTCTAGTTTCATGGGAAGTGAGAGAATTAGTGATGATGAGTGAGTGAGTGAGTGAGGGCTTTGCCTTTTATATGTATAGATTGAAAGAGTTATATTAAATGAAAGCATTAATTAGGTAATGAAATAAAACGAAATGTGCGTTCCGATAGATAGCGTCAATGGAGTTAAAGGGTTTTGAAATATAAAAGAGCTGGGAGAGCTCAATAAATTGTACAACAGAATTCAGAGAAATGTATTTTTAAACTGGTCTCTAAGTATCAATATTTTAATCTAAAAGTTTCAACGTTAAAAGCTTGTTGCTTAAAATAATACGTTTCAAAATGTGTATGTTAAAGTAAACGAAATAAGAGTATAGTTTTAAGGTGATATTTTCTTCTAGCAAGAAAAACTACCAACTGACCATCAAGTTCCACTAACATCCTAGGAGCTTTACAAAAACGCCATCTTAATATCAAAACTGTAAAACATATGGTATTATAAACATGGGAAGTGTTAGATTCTCGAGATTAAATGTATGTTAAATGATAAATATCGTTAGGTCAGTTAATTTGTTAACTTCATTTGTCCTTTGCTTTGCGCGTTTCTGGTAAACCCCACAATCAGGTGCGTTTTGTCAATTATTGTATTATTTTATTTTATTCATTTCTTTTTTTTTCCTCGCTTACACACTTCCTCAGCAAGGGTTAATTTCATAAAATTACAAGTGAAAAACATGGACCAAGATCGGGATTTTAACCAGGGACATTTGCCATGCCGTGGTAACGGTCTACCGACTGAACCACCATGATCACTCCAGATAGGCATTTGGCCGGTGTTATCTTTGTACAATTATAAACCTTTACCTCTTATTCATATCTGTTTATTCAAATTCCTCTCCCTTTTCAGCCGGCTCACTTAAGTTGATTCATCTTAGGTCCTTTTGTTAATAGAAAAAGTACCCAAAACGGGTCAATCAAAGAACGAACTAACCGGATAAACAAAAAAAATAAAAGTTTAATTTAATCAGTTTTTGATTCTGTCAAACATTAAGTTTTTACTTTCACTTTTAGATATGAAAAGATGTTGTACCACATTATATCGTATCAATAGACATTTATTAAATTTGTTATAAAATTATTATTTGTCTGGCCAGTAAAGTATAGTTTTAGCTTAAAAATGAAATCCAAATATCTTTTCTCATATTTTTTACAAATGTAGAACTTTTGATATGAGTTGAATTAAAAATCACTGCATTTGTTATTCTTATTTCCGCTAAGATGCTTGAAACATTTGTCTTCTTGCTTATCCGCCTTTCTTAGCTTTGTCTTTCTTTCGCTTGACGCGTTTCGGGTAGACCCCCATCTTCAGAAGCTTTGTTTGCTACTATCTGTACTCTACCATTGTCTCCTATTTATATTTGTTCTCCTCCCCCAACCCCCTTTCAACCTGTTTACTGCCTGTTCTCTAATTGTTTGTTAACAAGTAAATGATTAGCGAAATTTGAATCTTTTTTGTTATATTTAAATGATTTTATATGTTCTTTATATCTAGTTTTTAATTTCCGTCCAGTTTGACCAATATATTTAGCTTCGCATTCACATTCTAATAGGTATACTCCACTTTGGCTGTATTTGTCTCTTTTTTCTATATTATTATTTAATTTGTGTTTTATTGTATTATTTGTTTTCATTGCTATATTTATTCCATATTGTTTAAAAAATCTTTTACATTTATATATTTCTTTACCCGTGTATGTTATTGATGTCCATTTTTCTTTTTTATTATTATTCTCTGTAGGCCTATTTATTTTCTTCTTTGATTTTATATTTTTTACAAGTTTGTCTATTGTTTTCGTTGAATATCCATTGTTGATTGCTATTTGCATTATAAGATTCAAATTTCGCTAATAATTTAATTAACGAGGACCACAAACCTAGGAATATGCAAACATCTATGAAATTAATCCACCCAATGAATAAAGGAACAAGGCTTAATATAATAGAAAACATGGAAATATTTAAATTAAAATTAAAATTAAAAGACCAACAAATAATAAATGAGCAAATTAACACACAATCCAACTTTATGTTTGAAAATATAAAATTAATATTAAAAAAAAATAGTGTGCTTAAGACCACACGTTGGAAGTGATAACTTCTATGACCAATTTATATTTTTTTGTCCGTACTAATATTAGAGGAGGAGGAATAAGGATAAAATAATTTAAAACATTAATGACTTTGCTGACTTTGGTATTTAATATACATATAACACAAATATCATATATATATATATACATACATACTATATCTCGAGCGGTGACGGTCGCGAGTTTGATGCTTTTTCCTCTCCCAATAAGAAGTGCTATGTAGTATATTCGCGTTGCGTACATACATATATATATAAGTTACGTTATTATACTCGAACGATTGGTTTTAAAAAAAACTCAAACATTTATTTTATCACAATATTTAATGAAACAAACTTATAATATAATATTTAATATAAAAGTATAACTCTTATTCACAGAGTACTTTACTAGTCGGGCGTTCTAACAACACTAATGACAAAAGCTCATCCGAGCTAAGAGAACAATAAGAATGCTGAATTGCTAACTACAATCTTATTCTAGGAATACATGCTAAACTATGCATCTGTAACATTGTCTTAAGCTAAAATAAACTATATAACTCCTCCATCCCTAAATAAAACTTCCGGGGGTTGTTGAGTACTGGGTCCAGGTTGGTTTTTATTCCAGAATCTTCTATAGGCCAAATACAGGGCTCCAATGAGTAGAATTACATAAGTCGCTACTGTCCATATGCTGATCTCTGTTGAAATTACTGCTTGTTGTCGAATTGGTAATACTGTATCCAAATTAATTTTGTCTAATTCTAATTTATTTAAATTAATTGAGAATTCTGGCTGCTGATTCGCTAGAAGACGTAGTCCAGAGGCATCAAGGAACTTTGGATGTCCACCTATGGTTTTTGATGAATGATACAGTTGTTTATTTTGATAGACAATTGTGTCATTGTTTGGATTGATAAGATAAATACCTTGAAGTGTTTTTGTTATCGTTTCCTTTTGACTTATTATATTAAAAGTCTCCTTTTGCGGAAATATTGCCAGATACTGATTCATCTCAGGTGTCCATTTAATTAAGTTTTCCGTTATTTCCAACGCAGTATATTTACAGTTGTTTGTTGTTCCTGATTGAATAATGGATGTTTCACAGTCGAGTTCATGATGGGATATTTGATCGAACGAGCATAGAAATTTTGAATGGATTTTGTGATTACAATTACTATTTAAACCTAAAAATCTTAATTTACCTAATTTATGTTTTGATATTAACAGATATTTTGTTCTAGGAATAATAGTTACATAACCTGATTCATATTTTGTCGGTACAGAATATAATTTGTAAATATTAAAATCAGATTCTTCTACAATAGGTAATTCGAGGAAATACACAATCTCTTTCATAGTAATTGTACAACTTACTTCTAACAGTTTTTCAAATGCCCAAATATTTTCTATTTTCGGCTCTAATGGCAATTGATTATTATAATGTTTGCTAATTTTTTCAACTTCATTAAATAATTCCTTAGTGGAAATTATACTTGGGTGGAGTACTCCTAACTTACAAAATGTTAATGAATTCTCTATGTCTTGAACTAAACTTAACAGAATATTATATAAGACATTTAGTTGATTCAATAAATCTCTAAATTTCTCTAACTCTACGAAATCATCCAGTTTTTTATTTACAAATGACAACTTAATTTTTAATTCACTAAAATTTTCTTCAACTATTTTTATGGTTTTATTAAACTCTACAATTATATCCATATTAACTGAATATTGAGATGTAATTTGATTTTCAATATTAAACTGATTGTGTTTAATGTGATCTATCAATTTGTCATACCTTTGACCATCGTAAGCATCTAGATTTCCAGTAATGAGTTTCACTACTGACCCTAATCCATCAACAATACCTCTTTTATTTCTTACGCTATGTTTATTTTCTAGAGAGATTATTTCTAATTTTTCATCAATCACTTTTCTTGTGTGATTAATAAACTTAAAATAATTAACAACGTCTCTAACCTTATTACTATTATCTGTTACAAATTCAACATTCTCATTTAAATGTGCAAAACAATTAACACAGTTTTGATTAAAACAATTTAACACATCTTTATAACAGGACTCTAAATTATTCAATTGAGTAAATATTCCTTCTAAACTAAAGTAATGAACAAATGTATGGTATGAGGACTTCAGTTTTGCCACACCTAGGTCAACTGGAATTACTCCCGCATTTTGCGTGATATCATTTATTTCGGTTGTTCCGGAGGCGGCTCCTTTGAGGAACAGGAGGGACCTGGAACAGGATTTACAGAAGGGTTAGATTGTGGAATTGCATTTATTTTCCTTGGTCTTTTAATTTTTGTTAAATGAATCTTTTGCTTGGTATTGTGGTGTCTCGTTTGAATTTTTGCTGTTTTTCTTTCCGGATTTACTGAAGCTATTTGTTCCTTATTATATTTGTTTTTAGTTTTACTTTGTTTCTGTATGGTTTTAACATAAACATCAGGTGGAATTTCGGGTAGAGTTTCCCTGTTGACATTTCTTTTGGTTTGAATATTTTCCTTTGTTACTTGGTTAGTTTCCCTGATTAGTTCGTATAATTTTTGTGTTCTTTCCTTGTGGGTCGTGATATAATCATTTGTGAATTGTCTTTCTATGTCGATATCCAAAAGTGAATTTGAATTTATGTGTCCGTACAATACTTCGAATGGTGTTAGTTTTGTAACTGAATGTATACTGTTGTTGTAAGCAATAATGGCGTATTTTACCTTATTTACAATTGTGATATTCTTAAATTCGGGTTGATTGTTTAATAGTCGAATGTGCTCTATTAATGTAGAATGTAATCTTTCTCCCATTCCATTAGATGCTGGGTGTTGTGTACTGATAAAATGAATTTTTATTTTATGTAAGTCCATTAATTCTTTTACTAACCTGTTATTAAACTCTGTGCCATTGTCCGAGACTATCACTTCTGGAATACCATGATGAGAAAAGTAATTCAACAGTTTATCAACTATTTCGGCTGCTTGTGCACCTGCAATACGATATACTTGCGCATATCTAGAAAAGCTATCAACAATGCTTAGAAATTTTTGTTTATCAAGAGAAATACTATCTACGTGGATGATTTGAAGCGGTCTAGAGGCTGTAGGCGTTAAATTCATCTCTAACCTTAATGGTGTCCTTTCGTATTTTGTTTTCAAACAGATATCGCAATTGTTTACAAAATTTTGAATGTAATTCTTTATGTTGGGCCAATAATATTGTCCTTTTATTTTTTCATACGTTTCCTGAATTCCACGATGATTGGTTTTACCTACATGATAATTACTAATTATTTCCTGGATCTCTTCTTCACTATATATGTCTAATAATTTTGTTGTACACTTAACTAACCATAATTGCGAATATTTGAAATCTCTAGCTAAACAAATTGCAAACCTTTCATAAAAATCACCTTCAAAATATAAACTGTATTTTATATTTGGTTCCAAATATTCTTTTACAAATTTTACGACATCGTTATCAAAATTATTTTCAGCTATTTCTACTATTAATCTTGTTTTGGTGTTCTTGAAAAGTTTTTGTATTTTTACTTTTCGAGGATCATACTTTACTAAAGACAAAATGATCTGGTTTTTACCGAAATTAACAGGTTCGTCTAAAATTGGTATTTCAACTGTTGTGTTCCCTTCGTAATTTGAGTGTACAGTTTGGTCGCTATCTTCAACTGCTTCTGCGTCCAATACGATATTCTCACTTTCGTCTATGTTGGCTATCATCGATTGTCCATCGTCCAGTTCCGGGAAATATTGGCGAATTAAATCTGCTGAGTCTGTTATTGGTTCCAGAGTTTCTTCGTTTGATGTTGTCTGGGTGTTTGTTGGGTTATTATCGATAGCGTTTAGTAGTATTCTTGAAAGCGCGTCAGCGTTCTGATTTAATTTTCCTCTTTTATATACTATTTGATAGTCGTATTCTTCTAATTTAAGTCTCCAACGAAGAAGTTTTGAGTTTGGTTCCTTAACTGAAAAAAGCCATTGTAAAGGTTTGTGATCTGAAAAGATTTTGAACTTTCTTCCGTAAACATAGGGGCGAAAATATTTTGTTGCCCATACTATCGCAAGTAATTCCTTTTCTATGGCGGAATAGTTAACCTCGCTATCATTTAGTGTTCGACTCGCATAAGCAATAGGTAAATCGGCACCATTTTTATTTTGGCTAAGTACTGCACCGATTGCAAAATTCGAGGCGTCTGTTGTTAAATTAAATTCTTTTTCAAAATCTGGATACTGTAACAATGGTTCGTTTGATAGGATATTTTTACAAGTTTCAAAACAGTTTATGTAATCTGGATTGTTTATATCGATTTTTGCACCTTTTTTTAAACAGTTCGTAAACGGTTTTGTTATAGCAGCAAAGTGTTTTATAAATTTCCGATAATATCCTAATAGACCTAAAAATCCCTTAATTTCTTTAGTTGTTTTAGGAATAGGATAACATTTAATAGCTTTGACCTTGTCTGGATTCGGTTTAACACCTTCTGCTGTTACTATGTGACCTAGATATGCTACTTCTTTTCTTAGAAATTCCGTTTTGTCCAGTTGAATCTTAAAATTTGCATCCCGTAGTCTGTCGAAAACGTCCCTAAGTCTTTGTATGTGTTCTTGAAGACTAGTTGAATAGATTATTATGTCATCTAAATAAACCAGACAAGTTTCATTTTGAACACCTCTTAGAATATTGTTCATAATCCTTTGGAAGGTCGGGGGACTGTTCTTTAATCCGAACGGCATCCTCAAAAATTCATAATGTCCGGTTTCGGTCGAAAATGCCGTCTTTTCTACGCTTGTTGGGTCCATTTCTACTTGATGAAATCCGGAAGCCAGATCTAAGGTCGTAAAGTATTGCGATCGGCCTAATTTGTCCAAAATGTCCGTAATATTCGGTAAAGGAAATCTATCATCTATTGTTTTTGAATTTAGGCCCCTAAAGTCTATCACTAGTCTAAATTTTTGTTTAGCGGAAGCATCTTTTTTCTTTGGTACTACCCAAACTGGAGAATTCCATGGAGAACGCGAAGGCTGGATAATTTTTTGTTGTAACATATCTTCTATTTGATTATTAACTTCATTTTTATAAATTTCCGGATATCGATAATTTCTAGTGTAAACAGGAATTTCGTCCGTTGTTCTAATTACATGTTTAATCTGATTAGTGAAGGTCAAATCATTTCCGTCTATGTGAAATATATCTGCATACTCATCTACTAATTTAATTATGGCTCGTTTTTCCTCCGAATTCATGTGGTCTACCCTAATTTTAGACAAGTCTAGTTTTTGGTTTTTGTGATCAATCAGATTAAAATTAATTTTATTTCCTTTATTTTTTAACGTGTTTGTTTCGTAAACTTTATAATTACTTAAGTTTTCTAATTCCAACGGTTTATTAAATGTCAGTCTTTTATCGGTTGATGTGTTGTTGATAACAGGACAATAGGTTTCGCCTCCACGCACTGTAACTATACACTGTGGAATTTCTAACCCATTTACGTGTTTGTAACATAATAATGCATCATCGTTATTTATATTTTTCACTTTGACTTTTATTATTTGACTGCAACGGGCTTGAATAAGATAACTTAAAATTTCCTTAACAGGTTTGTTTTGTGTGTTCCCTTGCGATACATCTGATCCGGTGTTGAAATAATGAATAGGAATTGTTTTACCACAAAATATTAGCTTATTGTTTACAAAGTCTAGATTTATTTTTAAATCTTTAATATTGTCCAGACCCAATAGTAGATCGAAATTTTTATGAAAATCGAATAAGTAGAATTTGGTTGCCCTCTTTCCTAATAGAGTTAATTTACAGCTATAATCTTCTTTTGAAACTCCATGTGCAGTGGCTACTTCAAAAGGTTCTTTTATTATGCTTGTTTTAAAACATTCTAACCCTACAGATTTTCTTATAAAAGATCTGGTGCTACCAGTGTCGATTAATATTTTAAAATTAGTGACCGGGTCGTGTATGTAAGGCAATTCATTGTTATCGTTCTGTAAATTCATAATTGAAAATTTGTTCCTAAGTTCGTTTACCCTAAAAAATGATTCTCTTCAGTTTGAATGTTTGCGTCGTTATCTGCACCGTTAATCTCTAGACTGCCGTAGTCTTGGAAATTGTCTTCATTACCCAAAGTTTCGTCACTAGCAATTATGTCTGGGTCAAATTGATACATTGCGTATCCGTCATTTACCTCTTCATTTTCCGTACCTCGCCCTGTCATTTGATACAATTTAGGATTTTGCCTAGATGGACCTTCCGACTGTCTAGTTGATATACTCATAGGAGTCGGCTGATATGGTTGTTTTTGAGGTAACTGCGGTCTCGGATTGCCGTTGTTCATGAATTGTCCGCGTTGAGATTGACCAAAATTAGCGTAGGGAGGTTTATAAAAAGGATTTGGCTGTTGGACCTGTTGGTACATCGGTTTAGGGTTCTGGTAAAATTGGGCATTTAACGGTTTACGGACAAAATTATTTTGATTTTTTGGAACAACGTATTGTTTGTTAGGTTGTGCAAACATTTTGTTATTTTTAAATTGAAAGTCGTTAGTTAGCATACTAAGAGCTTCCCCAAGGGTTGTGGGGTTTTTCGTTCTCATGAGAGAACCAAGTGGTTCATGAAGCCCTCTTAACAAAACTCGTAAAGCTAATTTTTGTACATATTCACATAATATACCTTGTGCAGCTGGTTCTTTGTTAACAAAATATGCTATCTGTAGATTTAATAATTTTTGGATTCTTTCGTAAAATTTAAATGGTGTTTCACTAGCTTCTTGTTTTAATTCTGTCATTTCGAGATTTAATGTATAGCAATCTCTTTTGTCCAAGTAACTACACAAAAGTGTTTTTCTAACATCTATCCAAGCATAACTACTTGAGCTTACAACTAACTCTAAGGCTGGACTTTTTATTTTTGATAAAATAGTAGAAAACAAATATTCATTTTGAAAATCTTCTGAATTAGCAGAGACATAAAATTTAGTAACTATTTTATCACAAATGGATATGAATCTATTAAGCATAGTGGGTTCACCCGAAAAGTCCGGGATCATGTCCAAATATTCTTTCTTTAAAACTGGAGTAGCCATTGTATTGTTTACTGCTAAATAATAATAGACTTAAATCAATGTATAACCTTAATGACTAAAATAATAACTGTTTACTTATTTTATCTTAACTATTTTACTTACAAAATCCAAAATTCTATGCTCATTTTACGCGTATCACTAACACTTGAAATAAGCACTAATTTCACTTTTCACTTCACTCGACAATATAAAACTCAATAATATACCTTTATTAAGTTTTAATTTAAACTGAATAATATACGTTTATTCAATATGGTTCACTTCACTAACGGTTGAAACCGATATAAATTATGTTTGTTGTCGCTCCGGGGATTGAATGAAGTTAATTTTACCGCGGCTAGAATTTATTCGGAGACAACAAGTATTAAAAAATATAAAATAAAAGTTTAGTTTCTGTCTCGGCCCTGATAAGGACCGTATGTGGGACAGAATGTGCCTGAAGGGCGTTTTACTTTACTTTTGAAGCTTGGACCTAAAAAGGACCATTTAGTGCCAGATAGGCCAAAGTTCGTATGAATTATTATTTACTCTTAGGCGCTGATAAGGGCCGCTGAGCGATTGAAAGTTTGGCCAGAAGGGCGGAGTTTCTCAGGTGAAGCCTGCTAGGTATTCGAAGCGCTGCGTCGTTTCGTTGCGTTGCGTAGCGTTGTGAAGTTAAGAACGCAGTAGCCCTGAATAGCGCCGAGAAGCACTACCCGTTCACCAAGACGACTGCAATGTCTTGGATCGGTGAGACTACCTTGTTCGAAGCGGCCCTGAGAAGGACAGTGTAAAGCTTGAAGAGCGTAGATTTGTATCGGGTGTCACGTAGCCGGAGCTACGGCGGAGGTTCTAGCCGGACTAGCCTCTTTTCCGCGAACGGGTCTTCTTAGTGTCTGCTGTCCGGTTGCGCTGATGTTGTAGCGATGGTATTTGAATTAAGAACCAGTAATTGAATTAGAACATATAACCGTTTATTGAATTGTACTTTGGCCCTGTAGCAAGTCGGCAGTACTTCCTCCTCAGTTCGCTTGAAAACTTTGGCGTAACTCTCTCTATATATGCCTCGGCTGAGGACTTGGCACTCGGTGCGGGAGACTTCCCGGCTTCCCTTCTCACTGGCAGTCTAGGCTGGAGCGTACTAGGTTAGCTGGTGCTGGCTCAGTGGTAGTTCGCTTGTTGGTTGAAGTGAAGTTGGCTGTTTTCTTGGTGTCGAGGTGAACGAAGATGATCAGATACTTTTTGGACTCGAATCGGGCCGTATATATACTGTTCTCCAGCGAAAAGTAACATCTAAGTGCGAAAAGTAACACTTAGGGG
>JAGFPH010001290.1:24254-41167 GCA_018207615.1 Philaenus spumarius
TTTCGTCACGTTTTGCTAAGGGATGAAAATTTAGTAACAACCCCATAAAGCTATTAATATTAATTGAATACAGTGAAATTTGATACACGTATTTTCTCACAGGCGCTAGAGATGCACAGAGAAATAATTTTAAAATATTTGCACTTTAAGGTTTGAAAAACCCCTAAAACAATAAATATTGTTTCTTATACTTTCCTTAAAGCTATAAAGCTGAAATTTTGTACCTTTATTTCTAGAAAAACGAATATAAACATTAAACCAGTTTTCCATGTTGTTACGTGCTGCTAATGGGTGAAAATGTGATAACAACCAATAAATAAAAATTTGTATACTTTCCTTAAACCTAGAGAGCTGATATTTTGTACATTTATTTTTTACAAGATACATCTAAAAAATAATCCAGTTTTACATTTTGTTACGTGTTTCTAAGGGGTGAAAATGTGATTACAACCTAAAAACAATATTTTAGTGGACAGTATAAAAAATATTTCTATAATTTTAAAAACTAGCCTCTGTTTTCCAATATTGCGACCAACATAAATATTTTTAATGGGAACTCAAACCAAATCTTTTGGTTTTAATTGATAAACTTAAAACTTAGCCAACCATTTCGGTGTAAATTATACTTGGAAATTGGATGTTTAGATTGTTTAAAGGAATCGGGATTGTTTGTTGTTTAGGAACTAAAGGATCTAAAATAACAATTCCTTTCAAAATTACTGAGTCTACTTGTTTTATTAAAAGATGCCATAAAAATACAAAACAAAAAACATATTAATGGCCGATTCAAGAATTGTAGGAGATTAGCTAAAAAAATAACTAATTTTAGCTAGGTTAGATCACCTTCTATAATATTCGCTATTTTACTACCAACGACCTACTATTGACTTTTAAATCAGCTACAGAACTCAACTCAACTAGCTACTGTTTGGATCAGATACGGATCAATGAGCTACTGTTTACTATTTAGATCAACCACAGAGCTATTGTGTAGTAAAGTAATAAATTCACCAGTCTATCGGTGAACAAATATATTGTGTTATGTACTGCGATAGTCACGAAAAATGTGTTCAAGTTTTTAATTTATTATAAAAATCTATCATTAAAAAAAAACAAAAAAAATGAAATGTTAGAATTTGCTTAGTTATCAAAGAATTATGATGTACATTTAAAAAACTTTAGGAGTACTCTATATTTATGAGAAATATTGGTATTTTTGTTAAACAAACAGTCTTTGTTTTAACATGTATTTAACATATCAGCTGTATCGTTATTTGCCTTTATACCATCATCCGATGAATAACAAAAAATAAGAGGAAACTGTAATATACTTTACATATAAAGAAATAAGCACAAGAAGAAGAAAAAACATTACATACTTTTTATGTTTATTAGTTTTTGTGCAAAGTATATTAATGTTCCGCGTGTAAGTGCATTTCTCATCTGATGAAGGTGTAAAGAAAACTACGATGGTAAACTGTGCTAACAACATTTCAAAACAACTACTAACTGCTTGACGTAAATAAGTAAAATAGTATATACATTATTATTAAAGATAGTCACATTTATTGTGCCATTTAAAGTACAGAAAATAACTAAACTAAAATAGTCCATCAATGCATTGATCTTAATATTGGTAAAACAAAAGTTTCAGAAAATATATTGAATATTATTTAGTACAATATAAAACAAAATTTTGCTTATTCAAAAAAATACTGACAAATATTAGTTACAATTATAAATATATTTTCTCCTCCTACATTATAGTCCGCAACTAATCTTCAACTTACAACTCCACATGGTGAACTGTGTCTTAGGGATTGAGTTTTTATTTATTGAAAAAAGGTTAAATAATGTTAACAAAAATTTTTAAATCGGGATTTTTTCTTACTATTCTTACCCTTACGCTTTCAGTATACTTATATTATCATATTTACAATACCCTGAAAATGTAGTTAAATATAGAAATGGAAATAACTAACTTGCCTCATAAAATCTATATTTTTAAATAAACAAATATAGGTTGGAAATAGACTATTCCCTATCAGTAAAAACTATCACAATACACATATGTGAGATTATAGATTATAGAGTTATAATACAAAACTCAATCAATATATATCATTTACATATATTGTGCCAAGCTTGTAAACGTCGTTAAATACTTAGCAACAACCTCGTACCCAGACGATTATTTAACTTGTTTTTTTTATTAAATCAATTAATTATAAATCATTTTTGAAAGCTCAGAATTGACGGGCAAATAAACATGAATAATGTGGGTTACTTATTTGTTAATCTAGTAAGGTACCATTATAAACACTGCTATTCAAAAGCCTGGATTATAAAGTTATTGTGGTTCCTACTAGAGATTGGCAAATTCGTTCAATATATTAAAGGCGTAGATCATTAAAAGTAAAAGAATGTGTCCGTAGAGTACTTTTTTAGTACGTACTATCATTATATTACTGGTTTTTTAATACCCGTTCTGGAACTATCGGTTTTAATATACTAAATTTTATTTTATTTCGTAGAAGTTTCATGATTTTTTAAATGTACATTATGTGTCTTACATTGTGTACATGTGTCTTAGCGGTGAAACTTTTAAATAAAGAGACCAAGAATGTTAAAATAGAAACTATTCTAACAACATGCATTGTTATAATAGATTTAAGTGTGGAGAGATAGGTACTGCCCCAACAGCTCGTCCCATAAACTAAGCGAGAGCCCACTAACGCTTGTATATTATTCAAGTCATACAATTTCCTTACCACACTAAGCATTTAATTCTTCAGATTTGCCGTGTCCCTCCCAAGAAAAATCTAAATTAATTAATTAATAAACTAAGATATTGTATTTTACGTTGTCCATAGACAAACTAATATAATTATAGTATTCCCACAATTTAGCCTATGATAAATTATTTTATCTCCAAAACTACAATCTTTCGTAACCCAAACAGTAACACAACTTTTTGTAAGGCTCCGTCACATTTCCGCAATTATTTAAGGTTCTGTTACACCTCCGCAATTATTTAAGACACAGTCGCATCTCCGCAATTATTTAAGTATCTATAGGATCTCCACAATTATTTAAGGCTCTGTCGCATCTCCGCAATTATTTAAGGCTCCATCGCATCTCCACAAAGAATACGTAGCATCTTCGCAATTATTTAAGACACATTTGCATTCCCGCATTTATTTAAGGCTAAAACGCACATCGGATCTCCACAATTATTTAAGGCTCATCGCATCTCCGAAAATATTGAAAGGTACTTCGCATCTCCACAATTATTGAAAACACAGTTGCATCCCCGCATTTATTTAAGGCTCCGTCGCCTCTCCGCAATTATTTAAAGACCCATCGCATCTCCGCAATTATTTAAGATCTCATTACAACATTAATACATTGATTAAAAAAATACTTCTTAATAACTCGACAATAAAATTAAATATATGAAGCTAAAATGTTTTCACTTCTGACGGCAGACCCACGACTGCCTGTTTAAAAAATTTTTGTTTTTAGGTTAAAACCCTATTGACCTATTGATATATATTTCTGAAGATCTACGTGGTCGATTTTAATGTGGTTTGTTAAAAAAGAAAGAAAATTTTGTCATAAATATAAACAAAATATTAAATGTCATTTTTATTTGATCAGTACATTTATTTTCTAAGGGCACTTTTTGAGTTTTGATGGTTTTAGGTTAAAACCCTTTTGATTTTTACCTATTTCTTGAGATCTATCTGGCCAATTTTAGTGGTGTTTATTCAAAATAAAAGGGAATATTGTCTTTATTATCAAAATGTTATGAAAATTAATTTGTATTTCATCGGTATACTTTTAAATTTACTTTTTGAGGTTTTTTGGTTCTAGATTAAAACACTTATACTACATATTTATGAAGATTTGCCGGGCCCATTTTAGTTCTGTTTATTTGAAATAAAAAGAGAATATTGTTATTATTATTAAAAAGTTATGAAAAGTAATTTGTACTTCATCCTAATACTTATAAGGACACTTTTTGAGGTTTTTTGGTTCTACATTAAAACCCTATTGATACCTATTTCTGGAAATCTATGCAACCGATTTTCGTGCGGTTTGTTTTAAATGAAAGTAAGTGTAATTATTATCAACAAAATAAGAATTGTCGTTTTTATTTCATCAGTTTATTTATAAGGACTCTTTTTTAGTTTGCTTGGTTTTATTTTAAATCTCTATTGATACCTATTTCTGAATTTAGTGCGTTTTCTTAAATTAAAGAAAATTATGGAATTATTATTATTGTTTTTTAATATGTTACGATTGATACCTATTTCTGGAGATTAATGTTGCCCTAGGACATTTTCCAGCCGAAATCGGGAGACTTTTTCGCTAGTAGTATAATAATCCAGTTGTCTAGCAAGGACAGGTTCCATGGAAAGTCAGGAAAGTGAACCGAACTTTGAAAGTCGATATTGAGTCATTAAATATTCCACCTCACGTGATCCATTCCCTTTAGTTTTAATATGAATAATTTGCTTTAGTGCGATTCTGTCTTTTGGCTAGTATCTGTGCGTAATTCATTACTGTTCCTTTCTTTGAGTTTTTTTTTAAACATTATATTTTTAATTTATACTTATTTTTTAAAATAAAAAATATACGTTCGGAAAGTCTGGAAACGGTTTAATATTTCGTATATAAGGAAAATTTGAAGGTAGATGTGATTGAGGAACCTACTCTATGTAAAAATACTATTTTATTAATATTTAAAAAAATGTATCCCCCATCTTGGATCCGCAATTTTGAATGTAACTTTGTTTTTGTTTTTTTAATAGGAAGTTGGTCATGTGATACATCATTTCGATGTTAAATTTCAAGAGAAAACCAACGATGAAATTTGCACATCCATATCTTTAACCGATTAAAAATTGCGGCCAAAATACAACAAAATCTTGTTTTCCGATTTTGCCCCATTTTGCTGTACTATTTAAAAAAAATATTAGTTATTATTCTTTTTGGATTCAGAATTAAATAAGCATTAAACCGATATGTCACACAACGATATCTGGTTGAAATCAATTTTGAAAAAATCAAAATAGCTGTAACTCAACATTTTTAAATACTCCCAAATATCATTGTGTGGCAGATCGTTTGAAAGCTTATTTAATTATAAATCCAAAAAGAATAATAATTAGTATTAAAAAAAAAAAAAAATAGTACAGCAAAATGGGGAAAAATCGGAAAATCGAAATTTATATTCAAAATAATCCAAGATGGCGGTTACATTTTTTGAAATATTAATAAAATAGTATTTTTACATAGAGTAGGTTCCTCAATCACGTCTACCTTCAAATTTTCCTTATATATACGAAATATTAACCCGTTTACAGACTTTCCGATCACCCAGTATATATTCTTGAATGTGAATATATTTGTATTTCAGTAATCCTTATAAAAATAATATATATACATAGGCTAAAGAAATTTGGGAATTAATACTGTTTGTAAATAGATCAGTAGTTAAGAAAATGTTTTATTAAAAAGCGTTAAAGACAAATTTAGGACTAAACATGAGTTTGTAATCAGCTAATTAATAAAAATAGAAAGAAAACTGAAAATCTAATAATTCACATATTATCGTACAGCTCTAAAACTATTCAAGCCAAACAATCGAATAACTAAGTGAGTCTTACAAATAATTTAAAAAAATTCAAAGTGCTATCAAAGTTTGTTGTCACATAAGATCAATATTTTATGTTTTACATATTTATGTTAAGTATGCTAATCCACACCAGGACTCAACAAATATTTTTGCTATCATTTTAGAGCGGTCGAAGTTTGTTATCACATAAGATAAATATTGTATGATACTATCGTAAGGCTGTACATTGAAAGGGTTTAATTAAGGATATAAAACTGTTATTTTTTACGTAAAACAGTGGCATCCAGTTCTTAATATATTCCTTAATGCTGCTAATAAACCCACCACATCTTTAAGCTAAAAAATCTAACCAGGTTAAACGGTACCATAAAAAATTGCTTTCATTTACTGAAAACCCCGTATACTGTTTGGGCTTTAAAAGATAATGTATCAGAGAAAAATAATGTATCATGGGCTAAATTGTGGGAATACAATAATTATAATAGTTTGACTATAGGCAACGTAAAATACAATATTCTTGGTAATAATTAATTTAGATTTACATTGGTGGAAAATCTGAACGATTAAATGCATAGTGTGATAAGCAAATTATATGAATTGAATAATATATTCTCCCATCAAAAGTTTTATTATATGTATACCAAACGTTAGTGGGCTCACGCTGAGGTTATGGGACGAGCTGTTGGGGCAGTACCTATCTCTCCAAACTCAAACCTATTATAACAATGCATAATTTCGAAGAAATCTCGATTTTAACATTCTTGGTCTCTTTATTTAAAAGTTGTGACCATAAAGACACATGTACACCATGTAAGACACATAAAGTACATTTAAAAAATCACTAACCTTTTCCCAACTAAAAATTAATATATTCAAAACAATAGTTCCAGAACTTGTATTAAAAAAATAGTACTGTAATATGACACATTCTTTTACTTTTATTAATGATCTACGCCTTTAATATATTGAAAAGATTTGCCAATATCTGGTAGGAACCACAATAATATTATATTCCACCCTTTTGAATAGCCCTGTACACTAAGTAAGGCTTGTAATGGTGCCTTACTAGACAAACAAATAAGTAATCTACGTTAGTTATGTTTATTGCCCAGCAAAGCTGAGCTTTCAAAAATTATTTATTATATGTTTTGTCCACATAAATGAAGCTAAATAATCATCCGGGTACTTATAAGCAGGTGTATGAAAACTGTCGGTGAGAGGTTGTTGCTAAATAATACTGAGCGATGTTTACAAGCGTGGCACAATATATAGAGTGTCCATACACTACATTTAACCCCCTTTATTATTTTTGTTACTAAAAATAAGTTAACAAAACTTTGAATATATCTTGTGTAAGAGAAACAGAATGGAACAAACCAGAGCTTAGTACCTTGCTTCGTTTCAAAGTAATAGACAAGGTTCTGGAAAATTATATTTTTATCATAACATCCAAGCAGGTTATTAATTTGTTAATATTAGACATAAGTAAGTTGTTGAGGTTAAATGTAACACGTTTAAAGAATATAAACTGTAAATAAATATAGTACGGTAAAACTAATTTATATGACTAAAATCTTTGGAAAAATAATCTATATATATAAAAGCCAAATCCACTGACTCACTGATCACGATTTCTCAACAACTACTGAACGGATTGGAACGAAATTTGGTATGTAGCTTCCTCTAGGGCCATAGGTGCTCACTGAGAAAGGTTTTCAAAAACATATAAATCTTAGGGGGGGTTTGGGGCCAAAGTTACTAAATCACGATTTCTCTAAAACTACTGAACGGGTTGGAATGAAATTTGGTATGTAGCTTCCTCTAAGGCCGTAGGTGCTGATAAGAAAGGATTAAAAAAATGAAATCTTAGGGGGGTTTTGGTTTCAAAGTTACTAAATCACGATTTCTCCAAAACCAATGAACTTATTGGAACGAAATTTCGTATGTAGCTTCCTCTATTTTCCTAGGTGCTCGCTAAGAAAGGGTTTCAAAAAATTCGAAAGTTTAGGGGAGGTTTTTGGGGAGTTGGTCAAAGTTACTAAAAATCCCCATAAGAAATACATAGTGTAATATATGTATTGATATAATATATTTTTTGTTAATATACATTTAACTTTGATTTGTCTATCCGTGCAAAGCCGGATCGGACCAGTTAGTGTTCATATAAATGGAACCATGAATGCTTCCTTGACCTTTGCTCCTTGTTGTTCTCTACTGTATGCGTAACACATAATCACCACTTTTCATGTACTGATAGGATAGCATTAAATCCCTAATTTTGTTCCTGATATGTGATAGCGCTCAGTTTAGCCTTTTACCAAATTAATGGATCAAATGAAGACGAGTTTGAAATTGTTTTTTTATTAAGGACAAGCTTCAATAAGTCTTTCACAAGTAGTACGTCTATTTAATGAATCATTTCCAGACAGACCAACTTCAGCTCCATATTTATTAAATTTAGTAAACAAATTAACCAATAGTAACAATAGGATAACACATTTAGTGTTACAAATGCACATCGGTCTCGGAGACCATCGTCAGCAACAACAGAGGAAAATCAAGTATTGGTTTTAAGTTCATTTACAGTACTGTAGAACCACATCAATCAGTTCGTAGCGTTGCACAAGGAACTTGTTTCTCAGTTGGATCGGTACACAAACTTAAAAGAAATAAGTTTCACCCTTATAAAATCAAACTGCGTCAAGAGCTCAAAGAGGATGAACCCGATAGAAGATTCCAACTTTGCGAAACCATGAGAAATAAAGATGGGCAGAAACTACGATGATTGTTTGAGACGTGTATGTTTTAGTGCCGAGTGTTAATTATATGAAATAATGGCGGAGATGCGGCTGTGTCTTAAATCATTGGGGAGATGCGGTGTAGCCTTAAATATTTGCGGAGTTGCAACATAACCTTAATGCGGAGATGTGACGGAGCCTTAAAAAAATTTGTGTATACTGTTTGGGTTACGAAAGATAATAGTTTTGGAGAGAAAATAATTTATCATGGGCTAAATTGTGGGAATACTATAATTATATTAGTTTGGCTATGGACAACGTAAAATACAATACCTTAGTTTATTAATTAATTTAGATTTTTCAGAAATAGCTATCAATAGGATTTTAACATAAAAGCCAAAAACTCCCAAAAGTGCCCTTTTAAATATGCCCATGAAATAAAATTGACATTTTATAATTTTTTGATAATAATGACAACATTTTCTGTCATTTAAAACAAACAGCACTAAAATCGGCCCGGTAGTTCTTCAGAAATAGCTGTCAATATAATGTTAACATAAAAGCAAAAAAACTCAAAAAGTGCCCTTTTAAATATGCCCATGAAATAAAATTGAATTTTTATAATTTTTTGATAATAATGACAACATTTTCTGTCATTTAAAACAAACAGCACTAAAATCGGCCCGGTAAGGGTGTACTGAATTATTATATAAGTAGGCCTAAGATGATTGATACTTTTGCAAGCCAAACAGCTAGAAAAGCTATTTTTTTAAAGCCAGAGTCTTAAGACAATCTTGTAATAATTACTGTGTAGTATATTACATGTCTTAGTAACAATATGATGTTTGCTTTTGAATATCTTATACCTCAAATTTTGTCTGATTCCAGCATAAGATAGACTGTGCCAAATCTTCCATAAGGTGCATAAGAAAGAGGCAATGCCTCACATAGTTGAATCTACAATAATTAATATTATAATTTAAGTGTGTTATTTTTAGTCGAGAAGTCGAAGACACGTGTTGTAGCCTACAGTGATTATTAATAGTATTTTGCGAAAAGACATATTGTTATTACCTTTTAGGAGCACAACCGACAAGTTTTTCAACGTATAGCCTACTGTTTTATTTTGCGTAAAATATTACTAAATTTTTTAATGACTAACAAAAATATCATTTATTATGTCTTCAAATAATAGGGTACTTACATAACATTACATATATGTAGTATATTATACCGGTTGTTCATAAAGTCCCCCCCCCCTTAATTTGGAAACAAGTATAAATAAATAAATGAGCTTCGGGGTATCTTTATATGACAAAGGGAGATGAAATTTGGTGTAACCAACCATTTCACCCCTTACCCCAAAATGGGGGGTTGAGAGGGTATTTCAAAAATCTTAAATACAAACACCCATCAAGTAATTCCTCATTTTAAAGGGTCTGATAATTTAAGAAGAATTACACAAATTAGAGGTCTCTATATCTTAATCCAATCGAAAATGGCGGAGAGTCAAAGTTAAAACATCTTATTAACACAAATCTTTATTTAGATACGTTACAATACCTTTCATTGGTAATAAAGCTAAAGACTTACCTTAATTCTAATTTTAGATTAAACGCTCAAAATGACATTCATTTACTTCTTTGCAAAAATAAAGCCTCGACTCAAAGGAACGCCTTACATTAGGCCTACTTAACATTGAATAAACGCACTGTTTCGTGTAAATCCCTCCTTGCTTCCCTGTATCTAGAAACTGAAAGTTTATTCGTTCATTTTAAGCCAAACTGTGTAAATATTTGTTTAGCACTAGATTTTCAATGACCCTCTGACTTTATTAAATAACATGCAAAGAACCATTATTCCTTTCCAATGGAACATAGTGTTTGTAACGTAATTAAAATTGTGTTAACACAGTATTTAAAATTTGACTGGCCGCCATTTTCGATAGGGTTAAGGCAGATACCTCTAATTTGTGCCATTCTTCTTCATTTATCAAGCCCTTTAAAATGAGGTATCACTTGAGGGGGGGGGGTTGTATTTAAGCTTTCTAATTACCCTCTCAACACCCCATTTTCGGGTAGGCCTAAGGGGAAAAATGGTCGGTTACAACGAAATTCATCTCCCTTTGTCATATAAATATACTCCGAAATATAGTTTATTTATTTCTACTTTTTCCAAATTTAAGGGGGGGGAGTGGACTTTATGGACACCCGGTATAATATGTTTAGGCCTACATAATCTTTTTGTTGCATATGTTATAACGGATAAGGTTGGGTTTCTGGATTGAATTTATTATATAGAGGGGCCCGGGAAAATTTTTCCCTGGGGCTCTTGGTTTCTCTCCACGGCCCTGATTTGTACAATACATTTTAAATGCAGTATTTAAAACTACATCAATACACTGACATAACTACAGATGACTACAGTGTACAGTACTTTTAATTCAAATAGCATACAGTATATTAGAGTTTAGTGAAATCCTACAGTAATTTGTAAATTTACAAGCCTCATTTAAAAGTATCTCTAATGTCCTTTTGTTTTCTAGAATCGTTTTTCATAGAAAAGGTTATTTCTCACAATATGCAAATCAATGATTTCTGAACAGTTAATATAACGTAAGTTTGCTTCAGCAAAAGTTATAAGCTTTTTGTCACGTCTGCCGCTTTAACCCAGTTGATCCGTTCATCTTCTTCTATTTCTTCTATTCAACGTCTGACTCAGGCTAAACTTACGTAAAAGCACGTTTTCTCCGTCCGTTATAACGTAAAACAAATAATTGTACTATTTAATTGTACTAATAATTGTACTATGATAATTGTACCATCATACTACTACGGAAATATCCATGATGTAGCCGGACCATCGGGCGTTCTGGACCATTGAATGTCGGACTATTTGAAGTCTACTGTAATGAGAAATCATAAATTTTGCTTTTTGCTTAGTCGTTGTTGCTTAATATGCAGTTCTAATCAACTCATATACTTGACGTTAAGCGTTATCCCTTGAGTAACGAAATGATGTTCATGGTTCAAGCAAAGATAGAATAAAGGAAGATGATTTTATTTTGTTCGGAATTCCTTTTATTCTCTTGTGTGAAACTAAAAATTATATTTTAGAACAAATACGTCGGTTTTTGATTATCAAGATATCTGATACGAATAGATTGTAATAACTGCGAAGTACGTAGATGACAGGTTGGGGCAATGTTAGTTGGCAAAACTTCATCATCATTTGGCAGTACCAAATTTATTTACAAAAACAAGGCTACACAGACTGTAAATATATATAAACAATGACAGACATAGCATGTTGTAACAACTAATCTAATACATTTTCAAAGTTCCCTCTTTCTTTTAACATTACTTAAATGAGGAAACTCATGGTTTATCACACTCGTCCAGGGAAGACAACCACTTGAATTAAATTCGTATCCTTTGCTTTGTTTCAAGTGTTCAACACTGTTGATTCTCTCAGAGTTAACGCCAGCGCCTGCGTGCAAGCTAAACTGTAAGAACACAAATTCGGCGCTTATATGCTTCCACAATAAAGCAGATTTTTTCGTCATAAATTATAAAAATTTATTGAAATTACTTTTATTTGAAAGATAATTAAACTTCGAATGTGGTGAGCTTTTTAAATTTCTGATACTTTCATTATTGAATAAGACGAAAAATCGCTAATTTTGAGTTAAGTCAAAGAACAAATTTTAAAATACTAAATGATATCCAAATTCGGAATGCCCTAAACCTGAAAATTTAACCCAGTTAAAATCATTTATATCCATGTTCAATTATTATAGAAATGTTGTAGAAATGTGTCTTGAAATTTTAGAACTTTTATATAGTCTGAAGAGGTAAGATGAACTTTGGGTATGGTCGTCTAATTGTGAAATAGCTTTTAGTAAGTGTAAAATTGCATTGTAAAACTCTCTGGACCCCTTTTGTGGATATGTTCCTGGGATCGAGACAAACATATTTTACAATATAAACATGGGTCTACGGGGCTTATTTTTTCGTTTGTCTGTATGTGTTTTTTACAAAATACTTAATATTTTTGAAAGTAGAAAGGATATTGAGCTCAAAATTTGTATACCTATTTGTTGCGTAACCTTTTATCACTGTACGAAAAAGTATAACATTATATTTTAAATATTTTAAAAATGGCGGCCGTTTATAATTTTTAATGTCAAATATCTCAAAAACCCCTAACTTTACAAAAAAATTACAAGAGACAAAAAAGTTGACATTTTTAATGACAAACACAATGGTTTTTTATTTTGTCTGTAGCTCAAAGTATAACAGAGATATTGACAAAAAAAAGGAAAAATGTAGTTGGTAGTTGTCAACAATACCCAGAATTACTCTAGAAACAAAATATTTTAAAGTTATTATGAGCTAGAATAATCAGTTATTTGCATTATGTTCCGAGCACTTTCTGAGCAGACTAGCAAAAAATAACGAAAAAAGTTCATATATTCATTGGTCTGGAAATGTTTCGTTAGCGAGTTACAGCTGACGAAAGATTTCACCCATGTTTTAGATTATTCACAGAAACGAATCGCTATTGAAATATGTAGGACGTTAATTAAGGTGTGAAATTTAATTTAATTTATGTAAAATGAGCAGATAAATTTTAAAATCCGTATACCTCTTCATACAAACATACCTCTTTATTATACAGAATAGATATTACTCAATATTATTTAACAACGTGCCTGGAATATTAATAACGAAATATTTGCTTGGAAAACAGCTTAAATGGCTGATGAGCACGGAAGATGCGAAGCCTTGTCATATTCCTGTGGTGTGCCTCGTGTTGATTTACTGATGCGATGACATTAATGTCGATTTTGTTTTTGTTTGTAATTAATCACCATTATTAGGTTATGGTGTTTTGTATGTACATATATTTATATCCTAGACCGTCTTTGAACCCCACTTGAAGACCGGTCCATTCTTCACCATGTTCGAGGCAATTTTGTTTCTCAATTTGACAGCGTATTTCATTTTGCCTAAAACGATTGTTCAAAAAAAGAAAACTTCGTTCATTAAATGTTGGTTAGTAGTTCACAGTAGTTATAAGGAAATTGTATTTCTCTCAATGAAATAATTAATATATATTATTTATTTTCTGTCAAATGCAGTCTGTATTTGTACTTTACCTTTTATGTGGCTACACGTTTCACTGCCACAGGCAGCATCATCAGGCCATCTATGTCCACTCAAACACTTATATATACACAACACTTACGGTAATACGTTGAAAATAAATAATATATATAAAATATATGTAGTTCTAAGGCTATCAAAAATGAATAGAAATAAATATTTTTGAACGGTATTCTCAAATTTATATTGGCTACAGCTTGAGCTACTGAACCGAATTTTATAAATACAGTACTAACTCGTTTGGTTATTATATTTTTGCAGAATATGATCTTGAGACATAACAAAATATTGTGCAACTATCTTTAAAACACAAACTAGTAAAATACTACTTAAATTAACTTACTTACAAAAATTGTTATAATTTGTAAATTGATGACCTATGTTCGTACAATTAAGAAGAGCGAGAGGATATTTGTTCATGTTGTTGCCGAATGCCACGTCTCGCCGCTTGTCGTAACCACAGGCATGCAGTTGAAATATCGCATCAGCTGTTGGTATATACTGAATGGTAAATACTGGAATAAGTTAGCAACCTAGTGCTGAGTTACGTGGCGTTATAGGGTGGCATTTAATCAGCAATATAATTTCTACTTACAAGCTGTGTTGTTGTTTAAGTTAGGATTCCACCAATACCTGAGCAATGTATAAGTCAATATCAAAATGTATAATACTTGGAAATAATTTAAATCTAGTTCATATCAATCGAATTTCTTTCGCTTGTTTGTGTCTGTATCAACACAATTTACTATGTTAGGTAAATGAACGGGAAAAAATATAATTAGCTAAAATTAAATGTGTTTTAGTTATTAGATATTTATTATCAAGAACTGAACTAAAATTAAACATGTACGTGTAGGATTTATTATTGTTTGAATAAACTATGCTATTTAAATTGTCAAGGCTCAGCAGACTCGGCCACCATCTTGAATTTCAAACCCCATAAGAGCAATGTTAAATGCTTAACAAGATTACTGGAGTAATAATGATCAGAAAGTTATTCTGAATATGTAATTTTAATTGTTAGGGATAGGCCGAATGTGGATATCATTTAGTTTTTAACTAAATTTGTTCTTTGACTTAACTCAAAATCAAAGTTTGAAATTTTTTTCTTATTCAATAATGCACAAATCACAATTATAAAAAGCTCACCACATTCAAAGTTTAATTACCTTTCAAATAAAAGTAATTTCAATAAATTTGGATAATTTATGACTACAAAATCTGATTTACTGTGGAAGCATGTACGCTAAGAATTTGTGTTCTTACTCAAGTGTTTAGGATGCACGCTGGCTCTGGAGTTTATCACATCAACTTGTTGCTCGCGCAAGATTACTAGAAAAATTAAATGTCCTTTAATTTTGAATGTGTAATGGAAAGCTGTGTTTAATAACACATTATACTCACATACATTGTCACGCATGCGTATTTCAGTACTTTTAGAGTCAGGGTTACGTCTGTAAAACTCTAGTTTCCGCCTTTATGAGCTGCCTTATATTTGCTAGAGGAAGTATGAAACGCACTCATACTCAAGGCAAGTAGTTTATAGTTCTGCCACTTGGAGCTCAACGGTCAACTCAGAAATATAGTTCACTCCTGTAGAACCTTAATGGTATTTGTGTATAATGCATGTCTATTTGTTCCAATTCACTCGCTTTATTTTATTACTTTTCCCTCCCTGCTGGTTTAGTTTTTTATTCTATTTTTGTTGAGCTCAGAAATTAATGTAATTGTTTTTATAAAATCACTCCGACTTATCAGCTTACTATTTTTATAAATCAATCTGTATGAAGTGATCAGAATCGAATAAAGTCAAATGAAAACAGTAAAACATTGTTAATTAATCATAGTTAGTTCATTTACATTTATCTTGAACAAATAAAACTATTGAAATGAACATGGAGTGCCTTTGTATTTTGCTTTAAAAAATGCTGTAAACAGACAGAATAAGTGGGGTTTTTTAAGCGTTGAAGGGGTGGATATTGCCATAGATAGGGTTTAAAAAGATTTTATGGTAACTATGTAACTAAATCACCTACTATCGATTATGTATTATAGGGCTTTGACTGCAAATCCGCGGAAGACACACAGCAAACGATACAATAAGTAATCAAGACACAATAAGTATTGATATTATTGGATCCTTAAAAAAATGGTGTTATACAAAATATCAAAAACACATATAAAATGTAAAACAATGTTTGGCGCTTTCTACAAAGTTAAAACTTTAGAGTTTGACGTTGCAAAAAAAAGTGACAAGGCACAGTTCGAAAATATCTTTGGACTGATCATCAGCGCAAATCGACCATCCAAACTGGGATAATTGACACATTTACACCCGATCATTTACACAATTCAACAAAACCCGGATAATGTGACAAGGCACAGTTCGACCATATCCTTGGATTGATCATCAGCGCAAATCGACCATCCAAACTGGGATAATTGACACATTTACACCCGATCATTTACACAATCAAACAAAACCCGGATAATGTGACAAGGCACAGTTCGACCATATCCTTGGACTGATCATTAGCGCAAATCGATTATCCAAACTGGGATAATTGACACATTTACACCCGATCATTTACACAATCCAACAAAACCCGGATAGTGTGACTAGGCACAGTTCGATCATATCCTTGGACTGATCATCAGCGCAAATCGACCATCCAAACTGGGATAATTGACACATTTACACCCAATAATTTACACAATCCAACAAAACCCGGATAATGTGACAAGGCTCAGTTCGACCATATTCTTGGACTGATCATCAGCGCAAATCGACCATCCAAACTGTGATAATTGACACATTTACACCCGATCATTTACACAATCCAACAAAACCCGGATAGTGTGACAAGGCACAGTTCGACCATATAATTGGACTGATCATCAGCGCAAATCGACCATCAAAACTGGGATAATTGACACATTTACACCCGATCATTTACAAAATCGAACAAAACCCGGATAATATGACAAGGCAAAGTTTGACCTTATCCTTGGACTGATCATTAGCGCAAATCGACCATCCAAACTGGGATAATTGGCACATTTACACCCGATCATTTACACAATCCAACAAAACCCGGATAATGTGACAAGGCTCAGTTCGACCATATCCTTGGACTGATCATCAGCGCAAATCGACCATCCAAACTGGGATAATTGACACATTTACACCCCATCATTTACACAATCCAAAAAAACCCGGATAGTGTGACAAGTCACAGTTCGACCATATCCTTGGACTGATCATCAGCGCAAATCGACCATTCAAACTTGGATAATTGACACATTTACACCCGATCATTTACACAATCCAACAAAACACGGATAATGTGACAAGGCTCAGTT
>JAGFPH010001290.1:41177-52471 GCA_018207615.1 Philaenus spumarius
GGACTGATCATCAGCGCAAATCGACCATCCAAACTGGGATAATTGGCTTATTAATTTTGTCAACTTGTTGGTGTTTATTTTTTATTGGTTTTACTTTTGTTTAGTATACACAGTGTAATGATATTATTGTCGGTTAATTTAAATAGTACGGGAAAGTTGTAACCAATATATGCCTCTATTAAAACAATAATAACTAAATATGTTTTACTGAAACGCTTGGAATAACACAATCTTTAGAACCGAAGAGAAAGTAAAAAAATTTTTTTTTTTTCAGGTATATGTTGAAAATTAAAAACAAACACAAATTTGTGTACTGTAACTCATTTAGTGTGACAAAGTTAGATTTAGGGTATTTTCAATCAAAATAAACCCGAAATTTATTATATTTTTTAACGCTTTTCTCACGTCATATAATTTCCCATAGTGGTTAGGGTGAATCCAAAACAGCCCGAGTCCGTTTCAAACTGACTCAGGCTGTTTGACGCAAACCAAGGGGACGGAATTAGCACGGTAGGAGGAAACACGTTTACACTGACACTGTCAAACGTTTTGTTTGGCGTACCCAGTCACGCCTGGTGTTGTTTGAAGAACCCCGGTTTGAAGCAAACTTTTTCCTATAGAAGGGATGTACAAATATTTCTTCTTCTATTCTAGCCTGTATTTAACAGTTTTTTATATACATAATTATTATTTATTATTTGTTTTACAAGGCGAAACTAATGTTAAAAGATAAATTTAATCTTTCAAATGCCGTTTATTATTAGTTAGTTTTTTATACAAATATTTACTGTTTACATAAGTTTAATGTTATTATAATAAAGGTGTAGAATTAATTATAACATCAAAGCTAACATGGTAAACACAGTTAAATGCCCATTCATTGTAAATACATTCAATAAACATAAAATGTTCGTTCATCAGTCTGACCTAACCTAAAATTATTGAATATATTTGAAAGGTTAATTACCTTGTATTTCCGTCTGACAATCCAATTTTGTTTCTTCCTGCTTAGGATGACTAGTTTCGACGGTTAAACCGTCATCGTCGGATCCTTGTCCATCATGTTAAAAAATTGTTTTATTTCCGCCGTCCTGAGGCGTTGTCATCACTGGCATTTAACGTTCACAAAATAAATTAATATATTTATCACAAATTACACATTACAAACACAACGATTATACAAACATGTTTGTACAAATGCATAATATGCCCGAATATCACGGTTTAATAATATTTTAAATTTAGCTACGTAACAGAACACGTTGTATGCCGGCCGGTTTCTGATGACTAACTCCGAATACAATTTAATTAACCTTTCTAATATATTCATTGAATTAACAATCCAGGAGGCTACACATAAATATAGTATGTCTAAAATTATTGTGTGTATGTTTAATTTATTTTACCTGTCTTAACGGCAACATACATACAATAATGTCTTGAAGTTGCCGTACAAAGTTGAAGTTCTACATGAACTTAAAAGTAGAATTTCTGTTGTACCTTCTGATAATTTTAAGGATAGTTTTAAGCAAACCTTTGTCACTAAATCATTTTATAATGTACTAATATCTGAACAGGAGATTGTAAGCTTGGTGCAAAAATTAAAACCTGGTAAAGCTCCAGGATTTGATAACATAAATTCATTTATTATTAAACGCATATTATTTCAAATATTGTGGAAGTTTTAAAATTTTTATATAATTTAAGTATATCAAAGGGATTATTTCCTGACTGTGTAAAAAGAGCACTTGTTATTCCTTTATATATACGTGGAGAAAGGGAAGACCTTGGTAATTACCGTCCCATTTCATTACTATCAACATTTTCTAAAATATTGGAGAAAATAATTAAGAAACGTTTAATATCTTTTTTTAACAAAGTAAATTTTTTCAGTGTGAATCAATTTGGATTTAGGGAAGGTTTGTCAACTGAGGATGCATTGCTAACTGTTCTAAAGAAAATTATAGAAAGTGCTAATAATAGGCAGCAATGTTCAGCTTTATTTATAGACATAAAAAAAAGCTTTTGATACTGTTGATCATAAAATACTTTTGGATAAATTATGGTTTGCAGGAATAAGAGGTTTGCCGCTAAAATGGTTTGCCAGTTACTTAAATAACAGGCAACAATTCGTTAAAGTCAGAAATGGTTTAAATGGGGTTGGTTATTTAAAGCATGGTGTTCCACAAGGTTCTGTTTTGGGACCTATTTTATTTGTAGTTTATGTAAATGATTTATGCGAGGCTAAATTCCATGGTAGTTTGATTGCATTTGCAGATGATACGGCTTTAACCTATTCGGGTATAAAGATTTACAGGCAAATGAAAGAGGATTTATTTAAATTACGATATTGGTTTGACAAAAATTATTTAATACTTAGTGAAAAAACAAAATATATTCTGTTTGGCCTGAAAAAAACCTTGGATTTTTAATAAAAACATTTTTATGACGAACTAAATTGTAATAATTTGATTAAGTGTAAATGTATAATATACTTTACTTGAACAGTATAATATACTTTACAATACTTGAACATGTTGAAGAAATAAAATATCTTGGGCTTGTAATTAATTCAAAACTTTCATGGGAGGGGTATAAAAAGAAACTTAAGAGGGAAATGTTTTTAACCTTACGTAAATTTTACCTGTTGGGAAATGTCTGCCCTGAGAGAGTACTCGTGTATGTGTATCATGCACTAGTGTCTACGCGTCTAGGGTATGGGCTTAGCGTTTGGGGAGGTACTTATCTTACCATACTCAAGCCACTAATTGGTCTTCAGAAGAGTATTTTCCGAGAAATTTTTAGGAGATCTAGATTTGATCACTCTTGGCCACTATTTTTGGCTTCCAAAATTCTTCCGTTACGTCATCTTTATGTATATAAAGTTTTAAAAATATTTTGCCAACAAAATTCTGTTGTTGTAAATAATATACGAGATACTCCATACAATTTAGGAACTCTGGTATTGTACCTGTACCTGTACCTAAACCAAATTGAACTCTATACCGTCAATTTTTTACCTATAGTGCCGCTCGTTTTTATAACATTATCATTCCAAAAATTACTATTTAAAAAAATATGTCTTATAGGGTAGTGTTAAGAAAATTAAAGTCCTGGCTGTTTTCATCAGATGATATTGAACCTTTATTCGACATTATGCAATAATAGGCCAATATATTATGTAATGCCTTGCAGGTTGATTGATTTTTTATTCTCTATGTTATGTATATATTTAATTTTCTTGTGGTTAGGTTAGCGCATCTGCCGAACTCTCCATTTCAATATTGTTTTTGTTCTTTTTGATGGAAGTCTCAAACTGGCGTAAATTTGTTCAGTGTTACACTGATAATTGTAGTCTATTGTTGTAAATTGTGTCTGTATATTTTGTATGTATAATTTATGGTATAAGTAAGTATAGTTATGTTATCAGTATGTTCAAAAATATTCTTCTTTTGTTTTTGATGCATTATATTTTTTATATTTTGTTTATTTTTCATGTATAACCTAAGTGAGATTTTAAGTTGTGTTTTATTTATATATACAGTGTAACATATGAATAAATATAATAAAATTAAAAAAATAATAATAATTTTAGGCTAGGCCTAGACTTAAAATTACTTTCTAGGCCGTAATTTTAGAAAGCCGTAGTAAATTTTACGATTTTATTTAAATAATTTACAAAATATGTTAGTATTTAAAAATGCAATAGTAGGCGACTTGTAAATTACGTGTTTTACTAACAGTCGAAACGGCCGTCGTACTACGGTAGTAAATAGAATATTGTAAGACAGTAGGTAACAGCATTTATTTATTAAATCGATCTTCGGAATATAATTATAAAACTTCTCTTCTTAATATCGCAGTTCAAATAACAATGATTTAATAGTATCATTATAACTTCTTCTTTTGTTGTACGGGTGCACCCAAAACTCATCTTCTGTCATAACGGTAATATATATTATTTGATATCATACACTTTAAAAAAGGGAGAGACATATCTACAAGCAAATGCCTGGGAACTTTGAGTGAACTGTTTGTTTCAATCAAATTGTTTGGCTCAGTGTGGTTTCAGCCTTAGATATGTGATAACTTTCTGCATCTTTTTAGTCGTTATGGCTAAAAATATCTAAAAATTCTTAAATTAACATTTATTAGGCACGTTTTCACTACTAAAGTCACAAAGTCGAAATAGCCTCACAAGTAACTTTCAGACCAATGTATCTAAAATTCTAAAATTAGCATTTATCTTTACAAAAATAATTATTTCAAGCCAAATTTGTTTTTAAATATAAGTACCAGGAACACTAATAAATTTACCTTCTCAAAATGGAATAAAATTATTTTATAAGCAGTTTTGTCCGTCCTCCGTTTTTAGGTATGTCAAGAACTATTTCCTTTGCATAAGTGTCATAACGTTTGAATAAACACAACAATGTATTTGCATGCTTATTAGCTGCTTTTCTCTTCCCGAAATGTATGACCTTTATTTTTTTTTTAGCACCTCATGATGCTACTTCGGTGCTTTTTGTTCTGGAAATTACCCGTTTTAGGACCTATGTTTAAGTGACACATTTTTTAATTATATTGATATACGAAACCAGCGAGGTTTGGCGTCCGGAGTGTGTTTCGGGAACACTCTCTATACATTGTTTTCCGATTACGGCCAATACAAGGCGATGCTCTTGGCTACCTGGAGCACGATTTAATAGAACGGTTTTTGTTTATTCTGAACTTTGGGCGAAACTTTTAAGCATTTGCTTTTATGATGAAGATGTCGAATTTGACATCGATTATAGTAATTGGGAAGTCGTGAGCTTGCCGCAACAAATATTTTAAAATTACTCACGAACAGCGATATACTTGCACATGAAACTCGGTGAGGTGGAGCTTTGCAACATTTGATTTTACTTGATTGGGCTTGAGGGGTTTACTACCTTCTATTTGTCTTGGGCGAGTAATTGACGTTGTCAGCCTCACTAGCGATATCACTAGCTTAAGTCTTTATTTGTTTATGTATAATTTTAACAATGACTGTAAGTTGCTATAAAGGTGGGGTTGGTTACATTAATAATCTCATACAATATTCAACAGATGTATGAGACACAAGCAAATGGTAAGACGTTATGGGTAGGGTTGCCAGGAGGTTTAGTATTCCTTGAACGAACGAAATATAGGAACCAGAATTTCCAAAGTACGATTTGTATCTGCTAAATATTTTTTATAATGTCTGCTGGCAAAACACAATTACGACTTTAATAATAGATAAATTAAAAATTAAAAAAACCCCGAATGACTTAACAGATTGTCTTGAATCATAGCTTTGAACACACTCGATCAAGTCGAAAAGAAATCAAAATCGATACATCCGTTTGGGAGCTAGATGCCATAGACAGATTACACATACATACACATTACAATTATAACACACCTATTTTTTGCGTGGGGGGTTAAAAATTAGTTAATACATACAGTAGTATAAAATATAGCCAACTAATTTTAGGCTCAAAAAGAGAATCTATTTAAAAAAATTTAGTTTGCTGAATTTTTGTGTTACCTTCTAAAAACCTCGTTAAAAGACTCGCCGATATTGCGCCGTTGTAAGATATTCAAGGAAAATGGTTATGAAAAACGAGGTTTAGTAATGTTCCCGCTTCCTTCGGCTAGGAGGTTATTATAAAATTCACAACATTTTTGTAAGAGGTTCCCATAAAATTTTTTAATCATACAAACAACCATTTTAGTACGGCGCTGAGAAATTGTAGGCGTATGAATTCGGACACGGCATAACGTATTATAAGTCAAGGGGTATTAAGCTGGTCGTTCACTAGGTCGGTAGAGAGGCGCGACGCGGCGCGGCGCCGTGCTGGAGAGCCTCGTCCACTAAGAGCGCGGCGCGACGCAGTAGCTTTTTCCCCATTTTGGTCACCTGATATTCAGTCATGGTTTGACAGTATTCAAAGATAAAACTATTTTCTGCACTTTGTTATAATAATATTTCATTTTTGGGCGAAACATATATTCTTAAATTACTATTAGGCCTAGTTTTGTTAGCAGTCTTGTAGTAAGAACATTAAAACGGGTGTTTTCGAAAAAATAAATTTGAAATTGATATATATTTTTATACAGTTCTATTTAGAACTAAATTACAAAACTTTTGTATGTTTTGAAAAAAATACAAACAATTTTTACTACGTTTTATGTAGGCCTAAAGTTGAACTTTTTCGTTCCGTTACTGAACATTTTTTGTTTCTTTGAGCTAATAACTTTGTAAATTTTACATCAATAAGTTTTTACTAGCATATATTATGAATTATTTGAACCTTTCTCTACAAAAAATAACACTTTTGGATTGGTTTATAATTTCTCTATTTGGCGAATTTTTTTAAAATATGCTTGCACACGCAAAAAAAATAAAAAACTTTTGGCTTGGCATTGCAAAAAAAATAGCATGGACAGTTTAAGGGTTTTAACTAACATAAATGAACTTGAGACATTACGTTTAGTAATGAATCTACAAAATAGATTTACTTTTGAATTGCGACACGCACAGAAAGACTTTGTTGTGGTTGTAGATCAGCTGCCGAATAGAGTTGGATAGGTACGACTTACGAATGTTGCCGAGTACAGTCGAAGTTATCCAAACCCAACAAATTCCGACCTAGGTCTTGTCCACTAGAACGGTAGAGAGGCGCGGCGCGGCGCGGTACCGACCTCCAACAGTTTTTCATTTGTTCAAAAACGCCGCCGCGCTACCTCCTCTAATGGACGAAGCTTTTATGTTAGAATTTAAATAAATTTTCCTTTTTCTTGGAAAAATTACTCTTCTAATTTTTCAATTAAAAAAAATTAAATTAACAATTTATTGCCAAATGTTAGTTCTAAATAATAAACCATATTAGGTTGTTCTAGCTCGTTTAGTTTTTAAGTAATATGATTCCAAACAAAATTACTATCGTAAATAAATTTTGTTCGAGTGCAGTAGTTTTCCGCGCCGCCCCTCTCTACCGACCTAGTGGACGACTAGCTTTAAAGTCTCCGTTCCACCTCCACCGTGTTTGAAATATTTACTTCGAGTTTCTGTAACATTTTGACTTGTTTAATTGAACCGTACTGCCCCTCCATAATTTATGATATATTTTCTTTGATACTTTTTTGCACCTCCACAGTTTTTGACATATATTTTCCTTGAGCCTATGTTGCTCCTCCTCCGCTTTTGATATATTTTCCTTGATCCTCTGTTGCATTTCCACAGTATTGACATATTTTCTCTGAGGTTCTGTTGCACCTCTAAACTTTAGCTATTTTCATTAATGATCTGTTGCACCTACACAGTTTGTTGTATTTGATATGTTTTTCTTGTAGTTCTCTGCTGCACCAGGAGTGTATGTAACATATATTCCTGATTATGTTGCTCCTCCATAGTGAAAGATATAGTTTAATTGATCGTCCGATGCATTTCCACAGTATCGACCTATATTCCTTGATGCTTTGAGGCTCTGGTGAGGAGAATAACTTGTTTTAATTCGTGTAAGGTAGTAATATTAAACTAACCAAACTTCTTTCTTCGTCCCAGAATGCTTGCTTCTTTCTCATTATTATTATATTTTGTTTTAACAATATGTTCTTACCAAAATGAGTAATTTTTTGAAAGGAAATTTATATTTTTTAAAGTCTTGTATGAAATCTGACAATAAAACAGTACAATATATTTGCACGCGAAAATAAAATCTGTTTTGTGCCAAGTTTTCCTTCCAATATGACAGAACGAAACATATAAACGCAAGGGTTTCAGCAGCCAATTACATACAGTCCTAGTGTAGCAGGCCTACACATTCCTTGTTATGATATACGACTTACGTTATTATTGATACGATGCTACCATCCGAGGCTCCCCTCCTGGATTAAGGGGCTAGACGAACTTGAGGGTCAGTTTTTCCGTTCAATACCGACTGAACATTTTATTGCTTTTGTGTTATGAATCAAAATCAACTTGTTAATGTAATAAATAACCTTAACACGCTCAAAGCGTTTGTTTAAAAACTGTGAGGTTATTAAGGTGATTAAAACGCCTTAGATATAGTAGGCATATAGCACGTTAAGGTAATTCTGTAAAACCTTTAAAAATGTTCCGTATCACATTTAAAATATATAGTATTTTGAAAAAGTGTATTACACAAACTAATTTTAAAAACCTCGAAATGCATTTATATTTCAAACGTTTTGCTATTCCTTTAATCTAACCAGTTAGCTGCCATAGAATGCTCAGTACCAAATTCATAGGCTGAAAAGTTTTAAACATGGTGTGCATTACTCGGGGTTGAAGTTATACAATGCCTAGGCTAGTATTAGAAAGAAATTAGTTCTTTTAATGAGTGGTAAAACAATTCCTCACTAGATGGGCATTTTACTCGGTGAGGAAGAAGCCTACTTCTACCGATACACTATGTTCGATGCTATACTGATGCTGTTTTTACTTTTTTAATATGTGTGCGTTGTATTTTTTAAGCATATGTTTATTGTAGTTAAAACACTATATCAGTCTTAATATATAATTACAATTCATATGTGTACTGCAGCCTTGCTACTTAATAAAAACAACAACATAAATTTAATTTAATTTGAGATCAATTGTAAAATCTTGTAAACAAGGATTTTTTATTAGGAAAATTTATTCAATTATTTTTGAAAAAAAATAAGTGATTTAAATGAGACGTAGATTATAAATCCGAGAAAAAACAAGCAATTAGTTTATTCACACTGACGAGACCGATGCCTGGGACCGCTAAATGAGACAAAGACGAAGACTGGCCTCTCGAGTCTCGTGGGCAACTTGAAACTCCATTTTTAGCTTAAAATTCTAAAGTCATTTTGTATTTATAAATTTTAAAAGTGATTGACTGGTTGGTAATTTATTTTCTTGTATGCGCATACAAATTATTAGCGTATTATTATTTTTTTTTGACCTGTGTTTAAAGTTAAGTTTAGTTAGGTACTCTGATGTACTTTGAAAATCATTCATAATAATAACTATCTTATTCTTATAACACTTTTGAACGCTACTCGACCCAAATTCATTTTACAGAGTTTTCATAAAGTCCCTTTAACCCCCTTTATTATATTTGTTCTCAAACTAAGTTAACAAAACATTGTTTATATCTTGTGTTGCATAACAGGACTAATTATTTCACAAATATGACCCTCTATGATTTTCGGGGCCTTTGGGGTCATTTTAACAATTTAAAGCTGCGTTTACACTAGGCGCTACTCCACCCCTGAGTAATTGCGGGGTGAGGGCCCTGGCTGCGAGCCGGAGCTCAGTCGGTTTTTGTTCACGCATCAAAGGGTTTCGCGCATCGAGCTTCGCTCAGTGTAAACGTGGTCCCCATAGATGCGCGAGGGATGAATCAAGAATGGTGCTTGCAGCATCATCAATGGGTTCCTGTACCATTTCTCTCATAAGGTTGTTTCCATATTGGCTTCTTCCAAGAAATAATTGTTTGCTCCACAATCGTTGAGGGCGGCGATTTTTCTTCTTCCCTTTCTTGCTCAAAAATAACATTGATATGACGGAAAACGCGGCTGCAGCGGCTAGAGGGACAAAACAAGTTTCCATGTTGGCTACGAAACCAGAACTGAAGGCGGTTCGCGCTATTTTTCCCTCTGTTTCTTGTAGTGCGAAATTTCACTCGAAGCGAGTAATTCAGGGAGTTTCGCTAGTGTAAACCCAGCTTTAAATGTAAATGTAGGTCATGTAATACACCATTGTAAGCTTACCAAGTAAAGCTTATTATTTTTATTTTAACATAATCTTTTAAATGTAACCAAAATGCTATCCTGTCTTGGTAAGATTTTTAGATTGCCAAGCACCCGAAAATCATAGAGGGTCAAAATCAGATATGTCAAAAAATGTGTCCTGTTGTGCAACATAACATATACACAAAGTTTTTTTAACTTATTTTCAGTTAACAAAATAATGAAGAAGTTAAGGTACTTTATAAACACTTCGTATAGTTATAATTGTGTAAAAAAGGAGTCTTTTGTTAATCTTCAAAATGAAAAGACAAAAATATGAAATTTCTCTACCTCGCCTCGTTTACAAGAATAGTATGCTCATACTACGAATTTGGCGAGTAGTATCAATAATAGACTACTAGCAGCAAACAAAACATGATATAATCAAAATTGCTGATTTTGGTTAAAAAAAATTGTCTGTAAAAAAAGAGAATGTCATGATAATGTGGATTCGTGTTGTGGAGTAATTTTAAGCACAGAGAAAAGATCAAGCAGCGAACCCGCGTCCATGCTAATTTGTATGAGGCCTAATTCTCTAAACTATAAATCATCAATATAACCTGCACGAGCCTTTTCTACAACTGAGATGTATTTGTCAAGTCAAAGGTAAGCAAGAGGGCGAAAGGACAGTTCAAACTGTGGAGTAGTGTTTGAAAGTGTCAATACCGGAAGTTTGGTTTTCACTGAAACAAGCAACACTTTTCTTTTTCCGGATATACGTATATAATATGTAGAGTGTCTTTCATAAGTAGCAAAATATCGGTAACCATAACCAAAACAAACTGAAAACAGTTCCGGCTGGCATGATGGGTTATTTCCTTTCCGTTGAGTGTTCTAATTCTGATATGAAAAGTCAACAGAGCATGTTCTGGTTTTGATGCCAAAGAGCCTAGATTCCAAGGTGTGTATTTGTTTCGTTTCCAGGAAATATACTTGTATAGCTTCCTTTTGAGGATGCAGTTCTCATTGATTATTTAGATAATTGAAATGTTATTTATTTATTGCTCAATAACTGCTTGGCTAGTCTTAGCAAACATCGCCATATAATATCGCCTGACTTACTCAGTGATTCTACACAAATAGATACATAAATACTCAAATAATTACTGAAAGTTTTTTATCTCTTATGCTTCGTCCTATTTAAACACTGAATCTCTGTTTGCTTTAACATATACCATATAACCATTTTAAACATTTTAAAATCGATTAAAGTTTCTTTTTGAATGCATTGGTATTTTCCGTACATATATTAACTCTTAATCTAAAACCATTACTAACGACAATATCCCTAAAAGACTGCCGATAAAAGATGAACTTGTAAACGTAAAGCAGATAATACAAGTATATAACTAAAAAACAAAACAAATATAACCATAAACGATAAAAATATAAACATAAACTATACAAATTGAATCATAAGCAAAAAAATATAACCATAAACAATACAAAATAACCACAAACAACACAAATAAACCATAAAGTATACAAGCAGAGTCATAAAC
>JAGFPH010001290.1:52481-63030 GCA_018207615.1 Philaenus spumarius
AAACAACACAAATAAACCATAAAGTATACAAGCAGAGTCATAAACGATACAAATATAACCATAAATAGTAATAAATAAATATTGAGCTTGACTTGTGAGAAGATATACTTGATAGAATAAACTTTGAACACAAAATCCCACAACTAATACGTTTATTAACTCAAACGCGTTTCAACGACAAAGTCGCCGTCTTCAGTGATGCACGAGCTACAAGAGTCAAACTATAATAGCTCGTTTGATAATAGTTTGACTGTTGTAGCTCGTGCATCACTGAAGATCACTTTGTCGTTGAAACGCGTTTGAGATAATAAACGTATTAGTTGTGAGATTTTGTGTTCAAAGTTTATTCAATCAAGCATAAATAGTAAAACAATAAATATAACTGAAATAATATAACTACACCAATGTAATAATAAATACGAGTTTATATATAAATACGTTTAAAGACATATGTATTATATGTAAAAAGTATATTAAATTTGTTTTCTTCTTTTTTAACCGTCTTACTTGCATTTGTATTTATTTTGTCTTCTACGAATAATGTAACTAAAGTGATTGGAATGGGCACAATTATTTTTACATGTGTCAATATTATGGTACTTAATTAAATTTATTAAGGAGTAGAAAGAAAGAACGATCAAATTTGCTTTCGAAACAGCCCCAGATTTGTTTATATAGATTAAAAACTGGACACCCACCTGTATTGTTGAATGTTACTCTCAACTATATTGTTTTTAAAAACACAATAACTTTAATTTATTTACAAATAATATTGTTGGTGTTGGCGTGGGAAAAGTATTGATAGATAAGAAACTATACAATCCGTTAATTGAACCTGAAAACTTTAGATTTCACGGGTTTTACATGCCCTCCATCACGTTTGTTCCAATGTTGGTGAAAAGTGGTTGTCGTGTGCTTCTAACCTATTTTTATTTGTTCACGAAGCTTCACAATGGTAGTCGGTGGCTCATTTCGGAAGGGATCCTTCATCATCCCCTCACATAAGCGTCAAGTGGTGAAAGGTCTTGGGAACGGGATGACTAAAAGGAAAGTTTGTTCCTCGGGAAATCAGGCGGTTGCCAAACTGTTTTTGAAGTAAAGGAATAGCGGTGTGACCGGCGACATCATCTTGATGGAACCACTGGGAACCAAAAGCCAAATGCTAGCACGGCAAAACCTCTTCAGATCTCTTGCAAAAGTTCAAAGGATTTTCTCTCTGTAAAGTACCTGGTTTACAGTAACAGCGTTCTCGTTATCATCTTCAACGAATACGGACCCAGTATGCCTCTCCTACTGAGTACCATACTGTTACGCACTCAGTCATAACGTTGAAATCCAAGAAAGCGTGTTGATAGCTTGTTGGTAGCTTGTTGTAGGTGTACATGGCTTTCATCTGTGTTTTTACTGTTCATTGCTAACATTCAGGCGCAATAAACTACTCTTTATTTTCTGTCCCTTACATCCACCAAGGTTTTTAAACATTCTCCTCATACCCGTACTACTGATATTCATTTTCAAAGATTTTCGGTCAAACCTTATTTTTGGAGACTGCTGGACTTGCTGAGAAGTCTACCGTGGTTTTCTTTCAAATGACAGTTTCTGGGGATGGCCTACGCACTCTGTACACTGAGTTTAAACACTACCTGTAAGTCGGAACTTGTCAACCACATTTCCAAAAACAATCTTACTCTACAGCATTTCGAATCAAACTAGAGCCACTGGCCTAAAATTATAAGCAACTTGGCCTGGCAGCAATCAACAATTTTGATCAGTTGATTTCAAAATAAACCGCATGTTTTAATTTTAGAACTGTTTATTTTGGTGCATAACGTATGCCTGCAATAGTTTTATTAATACGTTCGTAATTTTCTGATGCAAGTTAAAATTTCTCAAACTGTATGTATTATTTACTTGAATCACTCAAATTTACATATAGATTTAGTATATTTTTTTTAATTACTAAGAATGGTTTATACTTTTTAAGTTTTACCTTAAAATATGGATATTGTTGTTTGAAAACCCCCAAAAATTGCATCAAAATAATAAATATTTGCTTAAGTGAACCTTTTATAAAAAATAGTTAATGTCGATTTCTTTGAACTATGAAGAATAAGACAAAAGCACAATTTAAGAGGTTTCACAACTTTGTCTGCGACTTCACTTTTCTGTGATTTATATCTCTAAATGAAAAAAATCTCTAAAAATGAGAAAATGACGGCGGTTATTGTAGGAATAAAAACATACCTGAACAAAATAGATATAAAAAATACGAAATGCATGTTGTACAGAAAATAATGGCAGAACAATATTTTGTTAGGTTAGAATGACAAGGTTTTAACTGACCAGACCCTAGTTTTAAGAAAAATGAGTTTGAAGTTTTATTTTTTTATTGTACTTACATTTTTTTCCTATCAACTTTGACATAGTAATTGTATTGTAAATATGGAATTTTTTTTTAATATTGGACGATTAGATTTTTAGATATTAGTATTGCTTTTTTACAGTTAAAACCTTGTCTTTAACAAATGTTTAAAATTTGTAGAAGACAAGGTTCCATCTACTGCAGTTAAAACCTTGTCCACCTCCGTGATTTAAAATCTTTTTAAAAAGATAAAATGAAGTGGTTCTAACAGGCCAGATACAACCACGTCATTCTTTGAGGTAGGTGCTTCACAGTTGAAAGTAGTAACAAAGTTCTATCCGTGCATGGAAACCTATCGCAACCAAATAGAACCATTACATTCCAAATTTCTATGAACATATGTTGTAAGTTAGAACTTTGTATTTCTAGCAAATGGCTTATTAGACAACACAAAGCAATAAGAGTTAGTGCAAAATAAAGAGGAATTCAGATAGAACCTTGTCTTGCCAATAACTGAAAAAATTGAATTTTGTTAGAACCTTGTCATTCTAACCTAACGATTTATAAAATTTCGATGTTACATTATTTTAAGGCTCTCCTATACCTTGATTAGTCGAACCTCCATAAGAAAGTTAACCCTAAACACACTATTGTCAATGTTTAAACCCAGAATGTGATTTATGTTTGCTACATTGTTTTATATTTTTTTCTTGTAATACAAATTTTACTTTTTAATTTAAAATATAAATTGTTTCTGGTATCACGTCTCTGATTGTGTACAATAAAGTACAATACATTTTATTTTTCGGTCAGTGACCTATTTTGTTTCTCCTTTTGGATCGTTTCATAATGTCTATCCCATCATTTGAAAATCCCTCGTTGATTCAAGGTTGTCAAAACGTTAAGTTAAAATACACAAACACATCACATTTAAAACTCATTTAGTAGGTGTTAGTAGGTCCGGCTCACGATATGGCTACCGGACGTCGACTCTTCACTTAATGTTTTGACAACCTCCAATCAACGATTTTCTGATGATAGGATAGACATCCCGAAACGAGTAAAAATAAGACACAAATGAGGTCACTGTCGGAAAAATAAAAGGGCCTGGACTTTATTATATTAAAATATTCATTAAATTTAATAAAAATAAAGGCCTTTGTAAAATTACTATAAACAGTTCTTACAAGAGTTTCTTTTAAATAGAGCATGATGTTATTCAAACTGATAGAAATTAAATTACTTTCGGTTTAACATTAAAATATTTTGTTAATTGTATGAGTCTTGTATCCATATAACATAATTGTATTTATATAACATTAGCATAATGTACCTGAACTGGAGCTGCAAATTATTTCCGATTTACTAAATAATGCCTTTTGCTTTCTATTTGTCTCTTTCTCACAAACACATGTCACTAGTGTTTGTATTTGAAATGGATAGGTTTGCGACCAGCATGTCGATATTACGAGTGGTTCCCCCTAGCAATTGTACAGGCTCATTGAATGCTTGATAAATGGTAGGGCTGGAAGTCCCCTACTGCCCGATGCCCGATCCAATAAATATACATGTAACCATGTCGAATGCAGAGCCAACAAAAGTAATTGAAGAAAATTCCAACCCACTTACACTTGGTAACATTTTAACAACCGTAGGCGAGCGTTTCCTTGTGTGTTCATAGCGATTGGATTTCGGCTATTAGATAATTGAATAATGTTTTAAAATGTTATACTTAAGCACCCGTCCGTCTGTCGACCCACAGAAAGGGTATTGCTAAAATGAAATGATGTTTTTTTTTACTCTAAGAAAACATATTCATCCAGGCTCTGCTACACCTTCAACATAACACTGGCTTTATTTACCTTAAGAACAGAAGTTAGAATGAGACTCATTTAAAATAGAATAAATCTTAAACCCTAATTACTACAATTAATGTATTTACTTAATCACGTTCAATTAGCAATGTCGTCATCTTCAGTGATGAAGCTGTAATAACAACATTATAGTTTATCTAGGCTCTTATTTCGTATCCTTTGCTTTGTTTCAAGTGTTCAATACTGTTGATTCTCACAGAGTAAACTCTATCTTCAAAAGTTCAATACAAAATGTCTATCTGCAGTAAGAAAGCTAATGGATTGTTACACTTCTTTCGATACTTTTATAAAAGATCTTAACATTATTATTCAGATAATGGTGTGGTGTGGTGTTGCTACATATCAGTTTTTCCGAAGAGTCCTGAGTTATTCAAATAGAGGATTTTTTTTCAATTCGGTATGACAGTGCGATATTTCAATTCAAGGTACTTTCTTCGTGACAGTAAAGTCAAAGAATAAGGACTAAAGAGCAAAACCACCGGTACAAACATCAGCAATACTTCCTCTAATACTATATGTAGATTATTACACCAACACACAGTATACCCAGTTGTCCAGTATAGCCAGTTGTTCTCGCATCAATTTATTTTTAATGTAGCTTCATCAGTCAACAAAATGTTTACGTATGCGTTATTATCGGCTTAATGACGGATGAAATATCATTTAGGAATTTCCCATAATCGTTCTAAGGTTCGACAAGAGTGAAGCAAATATTTATAAGTTGACCGCAGCTCTCCAGGTGTCAGAGCTGTACACTACTATCAGTGAGTTTCATTCTTCAGCTAGCAAAAATAGGACAGCTTCATAAAAGCGGAAACTACACCCATAACGTCTGTTACCCTGACTGTAAACGTACTGAAATGCGCATGCGTGAGTATGTGTTATTAAACACCGCTTTATCTAGCACATTCAAAATTAACAGATGTATTATTTTCCTAGTATTCCTCCGCGAGTAACAAGTTGATGTGATAACCACCAGAGTGTAGGATGAACACTCGAGTGGAAACACAAATTTGGCGCGTACATGCTCCACAATAAAGCAGATTTTTTGTCATAAATTATCAGAATTGATTAAAATTACTTTTATTTGAAAGATAATTAAACTTCGAATGAGATGAGCTTTTTAAATTGTTTATATTTGCATTAATGAATACGGCAAGAAAATCACTAACTTTGATTTTGAGTTAAGTCAAAGAAAAAATTAAAAAAACTAAATGATATCCACATTCGAACTGCAATAACCTTCAAAATGGCATATTCGGAATCATTTTCTGATTATTATTACTCCAGTAACCTTGATATGCGTTTAACATTGCTATTATGGGAGTTGAAATTCAAGATGGTGACTGGGTCTGACGAGCCTTAATTTAAGCTTTGGTGAAATTCTTCGACTTTTAACTTTTTATTAACTTTTCGGAGAATCGTTACAGATATGTTATTTGTCTTTTCTTAAGCAGTTTGTTCAATTTTCAGAGATGCGACGTGTTCTACTTTATAACAGAAATAGGCTACTGAATCAGTCTTCTCAAAACTGTCGTTCAATCTGTAAATACCCTGTCATCTTGCCGCCTTTAATTTAACAAGCCTCGAGTAAAAATATTTTGTCAGATAATTTTTCAAAGCATCCCGTTCATTGATATGAACATACCTAAATTGAAAATAAATCCGGTATTTTATTAGAACAATGTGATGTATACAAATAGTCACAGCTGATTGATTAATAGTAGGCCTATAACAACCTCATGAACTTAGCTACGTTGAGGTATAAGGGCAACGAGTCCGGGTACTTAGGCGGTCATAAACATCGGTTGTCTTTTGGAAAAGGTGCGGACTCTTAGTCCGTCTAGGACGGGGATATTTGGACATGGGTATGACAGGTGATGGCGATTAAATTCAGCTCAGCACTGGTTAGTGAAAAGACAAAAGAACAACACTCTGAACATATTTTAAAGTTAAAAATCTACTGATATAATGATTATTCGAAGCTGCCAATTAAAAGATTTTTTTATTCATTCACTAAAGCCTATTTAAATAATATAATTCTTTAAATTACTTTATAACTTCATATTGTATATTTCATTATTGTGTTCTATATTTCATACTAGTGTCATATCTGTTACATATTTATAAATATTTACAAACTGGAAACGTGCTGTGACTAGATACTATAAGTAACTTCAGGCTATTTACTTTTAGGGTTTCAATTCTGTTTTACAAAACAACGTAATTGGTAACAGTATTAAACAAAATCAAAATGAATAAGGTTTTATTAAACGTCTTAATATTTAGTTCTTAAATTTTACAACTTTTGGGGAATTAGGCACTAATTGAAGCAGTTAGAGAGCTAGGTAAAAGCGTAAAGGGGGGTCAAAGAGTCCAGCAGTCAGTCAGAAAAGACCCCAAACTCTTTGTCCTTCTTTACGAAATATTTTTGTGTTCGGCCCTTCGTTGGAGTGTACCCGGAGAAAGAGTCTAAAGCCTCGGCTACGATACGAGCGGTGAGCGGCGGGCGGTGGGCGGCGAGCGTTACTAGCAAAATTCCTGAGCGGCGGACGTGGCTACGATACAAGCGGCAATATTCCCACAGTCAACGAGATGACGTCACACGACGAGCTAGTGCTGACGGAAATACTTAGTGAGAGACCAGTATTTATAGAAAAATCAAAATATAGGATTACTATATCTTTAACCGTAGACTTAAGTGATAGACTATCAACTATTATAACTATTGATAAAGTAGTATCAACTATTTAGATCTCACAATAACCAGAAGCGATAAGAAACACAGTTTTAAAATATATAGGAAACCAACCCAAACCGATCATACAATACATGCTTCATCCAACCATCCAGTTCAACACAAAATGGCAGCCTACAATAGTTTGTTATATAGATTAAGAAATGTACCCATGACAGACACAGATTTCCATGAGGAACTAAGAACAATAGAATATATTTCCGTCCAAAATGGTTTTGATGCTTCAATTATAAAGAAATTGTTAAATAAGCAGATCAGGATATGAAGAACCAAGCAGGTTACACAACAACCAAAAAAAGATGAAAAATATTTAGTTTTTAACTATCACAAAAGTATTGAACATGTACTCGGGAATGTGCTCCACAAACAAGGCTACAAGGTAGCTTATAGGACAACAAATAATATACAAAATCATATGAGAAAAAGACACAATCCGAAGAACAAATATGATGGCACAGGAGTATATCAGTTATTCTGTAAGGACTGCCCAAAGACATATATAGGACAAACAGGAAGAGCATTCTACAAAAGATTTAAAGAACATATTCCTTCCGCCAAAAAATATATGGACCAAACAACGACTGTGTCTTAATTTACTGAACACATCATCGAGCAGGATCATAATTATTCATGTATCGAGGACACCATGAAAATATTACATCGGTGTAAGAAAGGAAACTTCATGAACGCATTGGAACAGTATGAAATATACAAGAATTTCAAAACTGACAGTAGTTCGTTACTAAACGAAAAACTAAACTTCAGTTCCAATGCACTATAAGACACCATGTTATCACTAAGAGATAACACACAACCCCTCTAACCAAATAGTTACTGCAGTAATGTTTAAGACACCGCGCGGTACGGTTCAGTGATGATGTAGTTCAGGAACAATTTTAACTCGTGTGTGCGTGTAAATGTTTTGTGTTAAGTGTTTTTATGTTTATTTATTTAAGTGTTCAAAATTGACGAAGGGAAACCGAATGGACTTGAAAATGGTTGAATAACCGAAACGGCTGTCGTTCTAAACGACGAACAAATGGAATATTGAAGACGGTAAATCTAACATTTGATTTTATCAATTAACAATATTCGGAATGGCGAAAACCAATAATAATAATAAATAAATCCTCGAACCGAATACCAAATTCCGAAAGTATACTCGCAAAAATTTGCATCTTTTTTGTTTACCGTCGGATTTTCTTGAAATTTTGTATATAAGTGGTCGTTAGTATGCCATGAACGTATACTTATCAAAAATACTTAATTTTGCCTATTTAACCAATGTCATATGTTTGTTGAAAGTAAAGAAACCCATGAGCGTCGGGCGGCAGTCGAAAAATTATCTAACTGATTTGATCATGAGCGGCGAGCGTTAGCCAACGCACATCCGCCGCTTGTATCGTAGCCAGCCAACCGTGTTTAACAAGGAAACTCCATCAGTTAGATAATTTTCGTGCGCCGCTTGCACCTGCTACTGCCGCCCGCCGCCCACCGCCCGCCGCTTACCGCTCGTATCGTAGCCGAGGCTTTACAGTCTAACTACAAGCTGCAATTGAATTATGGCCAATCCTTATTTTAAAATCTGGTATTTTGTATGTATTTAGTTATTTAATGTAATTTAACTTTATAAAAATGACCGTCTTCGGTAATGAAATCCGTACTCACGTGTAAAGGTAGTTGTTCTGTAGTTTGTTCCTGGCTATGACGGCCAGGATGGTGGTGTTGATTGGGAATCCTCAGAAGCTATTCTTTCACTTTTCTCACTGTCACCTGCTGTGAAGACTGAAAGATTATCAATAACTTTATTACAGTTCCATTAGTACTACGTCCATGCCACTCATATTATTTAATACATGACATGTCTGTTCTTCCGTGTGATAACATTTACCACATTTTTTAATATTATTGTGAAATTTTACTCGAACATTTTAAATGAATAACAGGGTCCTCGAATGCAGAACTAAAGAGACAATTTGGGTTAACTAAAATTGTATAGTTAAAATAGTTTTTTTTTAAATTGCATTAACAAAACTCATTTATTCCCCCCCCCCCCACCGTATCTTTCCGTATCTAAACACCCTGAAAATAACAGAACACAAGAAAATGAATTATAACGGCAATGTAAAATTAAACGTTTTGGAAATATACAAACTATAATGTTTTATTTTATATATTGTGTATTTGAAATGAAGATTTCATACTAAAAATATTAAAACAGAGAGAACAATCGTTTTAGACAATATATTTTGAAATGTAAATTTTAGTCATTCAGAGTGAGTCTTTTAATGCGACCAATAATGGTATCTTTGAAACTATTTGTTTTATAATTCTTCATTTTAGTTTACAGTTTTATCAATATTTTTATAATTTTAAAAAACTGTCCTCTGTTTTCCAATATTGCAACCAACATAAATATTTCCAATGGGAACTCAAATCAAATTTTTTGGTTTCAGTAGATAAACTTAAAACTTAACATTTTTTGACAAACCCAACAATTTCGGTTAACTTATTCTTGGAAATTGGATGTTTAGATTGTTTAAAGACTAGTAAAGGATCTGAAATGACAATTCCCATTTGCAAAACTACTGAGTCTACTTGTTGTATTAAAAAGTCCCATAAAAAGCACACTAAAAAAACACACATATTAATGGACGATATAATAGTAGTAGGCGATTAGCTAAAAAATAGACTATGATATTGCTATAAAAGGCACAACTTCTAAAACTCTCCTCTTACGATTTCGTTCAGATATTTGTAAAACCCTATTTAAATTGGTGTTTTCATAAGAAAATTTTATCATGTACAAGAAAGTGGTAACTAAACTAGAGAAACATTTTCTACCATCTATAAAGTAGAGAAGATTCCACATTTAAATTTTGTATTGAAACCTGTAGTTTCCAAGATACTAATTGTGGTTAATTAAATAAAGTTCTGTACTATTTGGCGTTTTACTACCAACGAGCTACTAATAACTTTTAAATCAGCTACAGAACTCTACTCACCTAGCTACTGTTTGGATCAGATACAGATCTATACTCATTGAACTACGTACTGTTTACTGTTTGGATTAATTACGGAGCTATACTCAACGAGCTACTGTTTACTGTTTATGTCAGCTGCGGAACTATACTCATTGAACTACGTACGGTTTACTGTTTGGATTAACTACGGAGCTTTACTCAACAAGCGACTGTTTACTGTTTATGTCAGCTACGGAACTATACTAGTACACTGTTTAAATCAGATACGGAACTCTACTCGCCAAACTACTTACTGTTTAGATCAGCTATGGATCTCCTCACCGATCTACTGCTTACTAATTGGATCAGCTACGGAACTACTTTATGGTGTACTGTTTAGATCAGTTAGAACTTACTCTCGTCACCGAGTTACTGCTTACTATTTGGATCAGATATAGAACTCTACTCGCCGAACTACTGTTTACTGTTGGATCAGATACAGATCTATACTCATAGAACTACGTACGGTTTACTGTTTGGATTAACTACGGAGCTTTACTCAACAAGCTACTGTTTACTGTTTATGTCAGCT
>JAGFPH010001290.1:92236-103905 GCA_018207615.1 Philaenus spumarius
AGGGCATGAAGTTAGTTGTAGAACTATCATACAAATCGACCAGTGTCATCAAATACTATAACAGATAAAACAGCTGATTTGGATAACCAGCTTAGCAATATAATTTTAGGTTAGGCCTAGTTAAATTTATTTCAATTGTCTTAACAGCAATACATAATATACATAATTTTAGTTACCTGCACATCTATGGAAAAGTTTTCCTTTTATCTTCATTCCTCTCCTTTTATAATAAATACTAAAAAAAGGTACTACAAAGTTCGATGTTCCCGTGTTAATATAATGATATTGTTGACAGAACTACTGAACATGTATTATATATACAAATCTAACAATATTTGAACATATTTTGTTTTTCAATAAATACATTGGTTTTGACAATATTCAGTTATTACGCGTTTTCCTAAAAAAAACTATACAAATTGAAAAGATCATATATCAGAGTCTATATGACCTAGCAGAACCAGTTTATCTCAAGCTATAGCTAAATTACCTCTACTACAATTAATGTTGTTATGTCTAACTTTGGCGTGGGATTCACCGTTTACTTGCTAGCGAGCAACACAAACCGACTAAATATCTGTAGTTTTCACATTTTTTTGAAAAATTTCAATGAGTTCTATCTAGAGAAGTATTATGCCTATAAATTAAATTTCGGGTTGGTCTCTCAAATTGTGGATAATTTAATCTAGTTTAATAAAGCTGTTTGCGCTTTTTTTGTCAGACCAATACTTCAAGAGCTATTTCGAAAAAACTGGGACAAGTTCCTAAATTTCATGGTTTTTTCAAGATGGGAGCGCTCGCGGTGTTGGGGGGGGGGGGAATTAGAAAACTTGGATTTTCATCAGTGCACCAACCCATACAACATATACAAAAATCGGAACTACCCTAATTATTGTAACCATTCGGGTTTTTTTATAACAATTTGACTGGACCAATACTGTTCGATATTATTTTTCTTGAAATTTTGCGTACAATCTATAACTTATACATGATTAATTTTAAAATAAAATAAAGTACAGTATAACAAAATTAATGTTCGATGGCCGGAAGTACTCTAGGTAACTCACAGGGTTGGAAGGAAGGGCGTGAGTGTGAGGGTGCGTGCGTGTGAAAAGACTTGACCTGGCCTCCATCGGTACTCCCGCTTTGCTACTATAATGTGGATTAAACAAATTGTGCAGTGTTTGTGTATCTTAAAATGAATACACATCTAATTGTATGTAGATTACAATACGTAGAAAAATGAAAAATTCTGAACTTACAAAAGGGTTGCATAACTCTGTATATGTTACTAATGGTGTGTGGGGAAGAAGTTTACGGAATGTTTTCACCGGCCAACTTCAAAAGTAGAACTTAGCTGTGGGCTGGCTGAATGTGTTGCAGTTTTATTAATTAACGAACTAATCAATGTGCGATTATTTTACATTTGACTTTACTTTGTTTCAATGTTTGAACAAAATAAAATTTTCTGAACTTTCGTGTCTTTAGTGTCGTGTAATTAATTGTACTCATAATCTATTTAAGTATAAACACCTTTTATAAATTGACATACAAAATTAATAAAATGCAATTATTTGGCAACGTTCATAATGGAACGAAATCATAACAACGATATCCCTGACCTGAGGATGACGTTATACAGTTGAAACCGATAGTCCACTAGGTCAAACAAGTGAGTGCTGGTAATATTAACCTAAACTTTTTTTAAAAATATTTAATTGTAACAATTTTGATGACATTGTATATTCCTATTCCATAAAAAAATACGCAGATTCGGGGGGAGGGGAGGAGGGGATTTAAAAAAACATTATTCTTCGTCGGATATCAACTATTGAAGTTTGTTAAATTTGTATGTGACATTTAATTTTTAAACGCTTCAAGCTTCATGATCAACTTTATGTTAATGTTGATGCTAGTAGGTTATAGCCTAAGTTTCCTACTAAATGTGGTATAAGGATCTAGTCGCTCACAAGCCCGGCCGCCAAGGTATATTAACAGACAACACTATACTACCTAAGGTAGCCGTTTTAACTTGGTAATCATAAACAGTATGGTTTAGCTCAATCGATTTACACTTTTCCTATTATCTATATAGGATATATTTTAACTGTGGTTTAGAGGATTAAAAAAAAACGTGTCGTCTACCAAACGCAGTATTACCGTACACAACGTGGATGAAAACATACTTTATTCAAAAAAGTGTGTAATCACTACAGTTTTTTTTTTTCTGTAAAGTGTAAGAGTACTTATTACACATCTTTTGTTTCATAATTAAAACTACAGTACTTTAGAATATGAATCACTAAATTCTTGAAAAAAGTGTGTACGCGCTAAAATAAAGCCCTTTCAATGAATACACCACACGACTGAGTAATACAATATTTATTTTTGTGGCACCAAACTTAATCCCTTCCAAACTCACAGTAAAACAATTTTTCGAGTTCTGATTATCGGAATATATTCGGATTAGCATGCTTTATACAAGTCAGCGAGAAAATAAACCGTGACGGACAAACGAGTAATGCGATATAAGAGTCGTGCTTTACTCAGAAGCTAAACAGTTGATGTTGCGGTGTTTTCGCTTTATAACAACAAAATATGTTTTAAAGAATTGCAGTACTAAAAGAATACTGTAATACTGATTTGGTTAGGTGTTGAGGGTAAGCTATTCGATACGGGATAACAAGGCGATATTCAAAAGGTTTTTATTTTGCGATTCCCGCTGCTTCTTAATTAGCATTCAGATAATGCCGTTGCTAACCGAATGACCTGGGTAGAATCCCCGGTCGACCCCCCTCCCTCCGGGAGTAGATTTGCTAGTAATAAAGGCAGATTCGAATTAAGAAGGGGAGTGCTTCGCTTTGCGTCGTTTGCAAATTAAATTCATTGGCTCCACATTTTCAATGTAGATTCGAAGTTTTGTTTTCGAGTGACGCCATCTTCCGTTACAAAGTCTGGATCGTTTAACGTTGCTGTCGTCGCATCTATTGCCTTCGTTGTCGACCCACAGTCGAATCGGTTAAACGCTTTTCGTGTAACGTTGCCGCATTATCGATGTTATGCGACTTTTGCACTTTAATTGCGCATTTACTAGCTGACCCGTGCGAATATTTACTTTTATTATTTACGTTGTTTTATAAACAACAGTTTATAACGATTTGATTTAATTTGATTGATTTGCGTGATAGATTACACTTGCGCATAGAATGTAAACAATCTGACTAACAGCTGGCATGTAAGTTAAACAGATTGTTAATAGATGACGCGTTTCATTAACAATCATATGGAAGTTTTTTAATATCTTTTAACGAAAACATTAACTTTAAGCTATTTTTCTATTTTTCGTCAATAGCGGGGGACATTAGTTTTAAAATGATGTTTGGAATCATTAATATTGATGAAGAATTAATAGAGATATGGCATTTACACAAAAAAACACATTTGACAAATAATATAATACTAGCTGACCCGTGCGAAGCATTCACATTCTGACTTACTTAAATCCCACTTAATTAAAATACACACCGTATATTTAGTATCGTATAGTGCGTATTTAGTGTGTCAATGGCATAGGTGAGGGTTGAAGTAAAGAATAGATGTGTTTAAATTGTATCATCAGTGTTGCCAACACCAGGAAAATATACCTACAACTTACTTGATCTTACATCATTGTTACTTTCGGATTCTTTTTTTTTTTCGTATAATTGTATTTTGTATATTTTTCCGGTGTAGCGGTTAAGGAAAGCTTTAAAATGATGCCTCATTAATGTAATTTGATTATGTATTAAGGAAGTTATGGCGTACCGACAAAAAAATGGCCTTGAGAAATAATATATGTGATGATAGAAGAAGAGAATTTCCGACACTATGGTATTAACTGCCTTTTGTTTTATAACAAATTTACTACGGAATACTTAATTCCACAAATATTGTAAACGTTGCATTCTTAATTTATATTTTGGACCAAACTTGGCTCATATAGTTTTACCAAATTAATATCCTATACTATTAAAGGAGTTTTTATAACTATACAAAGTTCGTATGGACATGAATTTTTTTGAAACAAAGGGATCCCATTTTTGGGATCCAAACTTTTGGCTCAGATCCCATCTATTCATTGAAAGGTGTGATGTCTTAAAAAGCGAGTTCTGTGCCTTTGAGAGCGTAACGTTTATTTTATATACATAGATAAGTTTGTCCGAAGTCTGGCAGTCTGATTTCACCTGTCACTCAATTGTTAAACACTAATCATGAACATTTAGATAAAATACCAAAGAATACAAAATTAAAATTAAACCCTCTTGTATAAAACATTTTTAATGTTGTTATATAAATTATTTGAATCCCAAAAACCATGTGATTTGTTTGAATAGCGAGTTAAAGATTGCTTTATTTGATTTAACAAAACATAATCCACTATTTTTGATTTTAAGTTTTTTTTTTTTTTTATTTTCTTACTTCTATTCTATATTATTTCCAATATTTGTAAGGTTCTTATGTTTTACATGTACAGAGTGCATACTAAAATAACAAGTGAAATTTCCGTCTGTTTTCAGCTTATATTAAATATTAATGTATTGCACACTTCTGTATTACACTATCGTAATTTAAATATCGGTGTTAAATAGCAATTTACATAACAGTTGCAAACATTTTTTCAAGGTATCAGTCCTTTAACAAGTTATTTTTCAACAGCTTATATAAAATATTAATGTATTGCACACTTCTGTATTACAATATCGTAATTTAAATATCGGTGTTAAATAGCAATTTACATAACAGCTGCAAACATTTTTTCAAAGTATTAGTATTTTAACAAGTTATTTTTCAAACATTCTGAATTAAATAACAATAATTGTAAAGCAAACTCGCTAATTCATTGAAGCTATGGGTACTTAAGAATTGTTCGTTTAAAAAATTCTACAAAATACAAGGTTTTTAGGAAGCTCAAGTTTTCATACCAAATTTATTCAAATTCAGGCACCGAACACAGAGTCAAAGACATTGTAAAAATTGCAAATATGTTTTATCATGGTAAATATAATATATATATATTTGAATATGCAATGTATTATATAAAATATTAATAAACATGAATATATTCATTAAAATTTACAAAAGTTGGTGGAAGATATTTCGTTGATCTTACCCTATATAATTCTCACGGAATTGTAAAATACAATAATGTGTTTTTAAATTAGTTTTGAACTAATATGTATATTGTATTCTACTATAACATTAGAAATAAATGAAAATCAAATTGTATTAACTTATTTCAAGCTTAACACAAGGAGAAATTATTACTGTCCTCTATAGAGAACAATGAAAATTCACAATTCCGACTGCCATGCTTCAATTCTGTTAACTAATTTCATCGATGAAATATAACTATTCTGCTAATAATCTATTAAAATTAAACTAACGCCCAAGTTAATAATACATTTTACATTACAACTTGTCTTGCTGGAGCAGCTAAAGCGAAAAACTGTAAGTAATGTGTGAACTTAGCTCAAAATTCATTGAATAACATTCGCTAGATGTTTAGATATATTTTTCCGTGCACCAAATGTGCTCTCAGAATAAATCCTTATTTTGTAAAATATCAGGTTTGAGTCGCAGTTTTGATAAAATTATTTATTAAGGTTCGAGCAAAAGGTTTATATGGAGCTCTGCAGCAAAAGTACATATAAATAAATTAAATACAATTCAAAACTCAGCCCTAAGGTTCTGCCTGGGATGTCCAAAAACAACCCCTGTGAGAGCAATGGAAATAGAACTCAACATCGAACCCTTAGAAATCAACTTTCAAAAGATAATCTGGCACAAGTTTTTACTGAAGTCTGCAGACACATCAAATGCCTTCCATTAACGGGATCTCCGATGCACCAATAATAAATCATCTTTTAACTATCGAACAAAATTATTGGCATCAGCCATGTCAGACATGAAACCAATGTCTTATCCTACTGTCAACTGCATCCCTCCATGGAGCTACCAATCACCAAGAGTCAGCTTAAACCTACCTGAACTAACATCAAAGCAGGATCACGTATTAGCACAGAGAGCGGCAGCTCTTGAAGTTATACAGTCGAGTTATGAAGAATGCTATAAAATCTATACAGATGGATCACTAGATCCTAATGAATCAAAATCTGGAGCTAGCTACTTCCTGGATTGTAAACAAGAATCCTTCCTCATTCCAGCAAATTCATGTTCCAGCACCGACACAGAGCTCCTAGCCATTAATGCAGCAGTGGTTCATTGCACAGAGATAGAAAACAAAAAGATTTGTATTCTTAGTGACTCTAAAAGCACACTACAGGTCATAAAAAGATACAAACCCTCAACTATTATTATAGAACAAAAGAAATTTACCATCTACTGAACTTGTGCACGGATAGGGAGATCTACTTCCAGTGGATACCTGGACATTGTGGGCTGCAAGGGAATGAGGAGGCTGACAGAGCTGCAAGGTTGGCCTCCAACTTACATCCAATACCACCTAGAGAACAATCTCTAAGTAACTTCATAGCCAAAACTAACAAAATTCAGAGAGATAGATGGATAGAAAAGTGGAATGCTGAACAAACCGAGGGCACCTTCGTTCTCTTCTTGAAACTCCAAACGACATTAACATCTATAAAAATATGCACAGATCTGTATCAACTTTTGCCTCAAGAGCCAGGATAGGACATATTATCACACAGTCATCTCTATTCCGTTTCAAACTTGCTGAGTCACCCTTGTGTCTGGAATGCAAAAAAGAGGAAGAAACTTTGGAACACATCCTCCTTCATGTTCCACCAAATCCGAGGCTAGAGACGAGTTAAAGAGAAGACTTCAACCAGATGTCACCCTCAGACGAATTTTGACTGACTCCACCTTCTGGAAATTGGCCTGTTTAGTGTACGAGAGACACCGTGCGGTTGGCATTACTTGATGCTAGATGCATGTACCAAGAAGTAAAAGTAAAAGTATTAAGGTTCGAACTCTATTGAAGTGTATTTAATTCCGTATGTACTATAAATAACGACCAATTAATGAAAATTGAAACTTGTTTTATTCTAACCTACTATATAAAACCTTTTGTACATTTTACTTAAAGATCACCTTGTTAACTTGAATTTGGAACTAAAGAAAATAAATCTAAAGTTGCGTCCCAATAGTACAGTGTTTTAATATCTGGCAACAACTGAGCCACGCCGTCCACTAGAGCCGTGTTCGACCGAACGATCCCCCAACAAAAGGGATGAATTGGAGTCCGTCCATTGCGGCAGACTCGTTCGGCCATATACAGCCGATGAATTTCAAATCCGAAATAAATGGGATTTTTCGGTCCCATTCGGCCGAATCTGTTGCACCACATAACTTTAACTACTTTCAGTTTGTAATTTATTTGATTGTGCGTTTAACTTAGATTGATTATGGATTGTGAAAAACTAATTAGTTTGGTTGAAGAGAACGTCCCGATGCGAGATAAACGATATCATCGCCGGGATATTCAAATCCCCAAAATTCTTTCTTTCGTTTTCTATGTATCCTCATCAGGTAAGTATTTTCGAGCAACATCATCTCATCCAATTCCATTGCAAACTAGCAAACAGCAAGTCCTTGGTAAGTAAACACAACAAAACATTTTAAACTGAACTCTTCTGGCAACTTTACAGCTGCACTGACGAAAAACGGCTCTAGTAGACAATCGTGTTCGGCCGTTGGGACGGCCGGCAATTTCGACCGAAAAAGCCGGTCGCGTATTCGGCGGAAGACGGTTCCAGTGGACGTTAACCTTGATCCCAGCGTTCAGACCGAGCTTAAGCTTTCTACGCCTAGCCTCGCTCTCTAAAGCCGCAGTCACACTAGACTATTTAGCAGCCGATACTAGCTGGTAATATCGCCATCAGGCAGCGGAGGATAAAGGGTTCACACTCGAATGTGCAAGACAAGTTAAGTAGCCTATCGGTGACAGTAATTGCTCCCGCACCTCTCTTCTTTGATTTTTTCACCTTGTACAGTTCATTTATGTACGTATCACGTAAACTTATTGTTTTTTTTCAATGGGCCAAAACTGTTTTTAGTCCTTGTTGCTCAAATTCTTGTATATTTTTTTTTTAAATTCGTGTTTGGGTGCTGCTGAAATAAGTGAATACCTATCATAATATTTTAAAGAGTTTGGTTATAACATATTAAAACTATTTACATATGAAGCACGAGCGAAACTCGCCTAGCCAAGTACTTAATAGTTTTTATTATAGTGTATGTTCATGAAATAAAATGTGTTAAAGTTAATTGTAGAAATAATAATACTAATTATCAGGAAACGTAAATAATAATGCTTTTCAACCAATTCAACAAAACAATTAATTATTTAACGCAAATGTAGTTTACAACACAAACAGAAACGAATAAAGATTGTCCCAGTTTAACAAATTTGAAGCAGGAGTATTTGATTATTAGTAACAGTGTTTAGAGGTATTTTCAGATTTTAGTATTGCTTTTCTTTTAAATTGCAAAGAATGTACGAAACAATGCTCTGTTAAACAGAAAACAGCTATAATATCATTTAGCTATTTCAAGGCAAGGATGAACAAGATAACGTGGTAGCCTATAGTGTACGGTAACATTACAACATAACAATTTATTGAAGCAGAAATATTTTCAGATTTCAGAGACAGTGTATCGAAGCAGGAATATTTTCAGATTTTTTGTAAGATTTCAAAGAAGCAGAAATTAATATTTCAAGATTTTTGTAAGAGTTTTAACACTCGATAGCTTGTGTAACATTTTCAGACCTCAGCAACAGTGTATATCGAGCCAGTGTAATATTTTTAGGTCTCAGCAACTGTGTATATCGAGCCAGTGTAATATTTTCAGATCTCATCCACAGTTTATAGCAAAAAGTATAATATGTTCATATCTAAACATCAGTGTATACCAAGCCAGTGTAATATTTTCAGATCCCACCAACAGTGTATATCGAACCAGTGTAATACTTTCAGGTCTCAGCAACAGTGTATATCGAGAAAGTGTAATATTTTCAGATCTCATCCACAATTTATATCGATAAAGTATAATATGTTCAGATCTCAACATCAGTGTATACCAAGCCAGTGTAATATTTTCATATCCCACCAAAAGTGTATATCGAGCCAGTGTAATATTTTCAGATTTCAGCTACAGTGTATATCGAGCCAGTGTGATATTTTCAGATCTCCGCTACAGTGTATATCGAGCCAGTGTAATATTTTCAGATCTCAGCTACTGTGTATATCGAGCCAGTGTAATATTTTCAGATCTCAGCAACAGTGTATATCGAGCCAGTGTAATATTTTCAGGTCTCACCAACAGTGTATATCGAGCCAGTGTAATATTTTCAGGTCTCACCAACAGTGTATATCGTGCCAGTGTAATATTTTCAAGTCTCACCAACAGTGTATATCAAGCCAGTGTAATATTTTCAGGTCTCACCAACAGTGTATATCGAGCCAGTGTAATATTTTCAGATCTCAGCAATACTGTCGAGCTTTGTAATATTTTCAGATCTATTCATCAGTGTATATCGTCCAGTATAATATTTTCAGGTCTCGGAAACTGTGTACATCGAGCCAGTGTGATATTTTCAGGTCTCCCCAACAGTGTATATCGAGCCAGTGTAATATTTTCATATCTCAGCAACAGTGTATATCGAGCCAGTGTAATATTTTCTTATCTCAGAAACTGTGTATATCGAGCAAGTGTAATATTTTCAGATCTCACCAACAGTGTATATCGAGCCATTGTAATATTTTCAGATCTCAGCTACAGTGTATATCGAGCCAGTGTGATATTTTCAGATCCTACCAACAGTGTATATCGAGCAAGTGTAATATTTTCAGATCTCAGCTACAGTGTATATCAAGAAAGTGTAATATTTTCAGGTTTTCATTATAATATACGAAGAAGGAATATTTTCATATTTCAATAACAGTTTATCCAAGCAAGAATCTTTTAACTTTATGTAAACCGGGATATGTTTACTTATTTCTTTTACAGAGTTAACTGTAACTCGTAACAACGTATACAAAGCTAATCCTCATTACGGTTTTGGGGGAAGAGTAATACTAATGCAAATAGTCTAACCCTAACCTCCAACAGGAAGAGTTGTCACGCGACTTCTTTCATTTCAATTGTCTGCTCAATGATGAGTTTGCATGTACAGCTATAGACAGGGGTTACTGTGATATGTAGCCTGTTAATGATGGGACCCTCCCCACCCTTCCGTTCATCCCCTATCACTTCATTTGAATTTACAACATGGTCGAGTGACACCATACAAGAGCAATAAACGCATTACGTTAGCTTCATTGTTCGGTCTGACATTATTCGATCCGATTGAAATGCCACCGCAAACTTTCGATTCCTGGATCGTTCGGTCTTGGACTAATTCTTAGCGGTAATTGAATGATCCGTTCTGCAAACGACAGAAGCTTGATTGTGATTGTGCCGCAGTGTAACCTAATAGCATCAAGAGTGCAAACGATACGTTTCATTGTAAATGTGTGTATTTTGATTAGGTTGAAGAAGCTGTACAAAATAGCATCGGGGTTATTTGAAGATATCAAACATACAGTTAAAGTTCTAAACTTTATTAAAAATGTCGTTTTAAATGATTAAATGGATAAATACTATTAATAAAACTGGATTAACAATTTGTAAATTTTGCAACCTGAACTTTTTCGATACAAAGAATTTTTCGTTTATATATACGGTACATTTTAGGGGTTCCTACCTTAGCTGAAAACATCTGTTTTCAGCTTGGTCTACAAGTGCTTCGAAGTTCCCATTAACTAAGCACTAAACATATTTATTGGCTAAGGGTTGCAATAATCAAACAGAAAGTTTCAGGCAAAAGAATTTGATAATATTTAGAAAGTGTACAATCGCATTGAATTGGTATGATACTGTGCCTACTAAAGGAGTTAGGAATAATTTATAATCAGTCAGTACTTTTGCCAACCTTTGCGCTAAGGGATAAATTAATCAAACAGACAGTTTCGGGCAAAATATTTTGATAATACTTAGAAGATTTACAATAACATTGAATGTATATGATAATAGGCCTACTAATGGAGTTACTAACTTTGTACATTTAGTCTTTATTTTTGCCATCCTTACGCTAAGGTTGCAGTAATCAAACAGAAAGTTTCAGGCAAAATATTTTGATTATTTGTAGACGATTTACAATAACATTGAATAGATGTAATCCTGTGCCACTATAAGGGAATAATGCCTTGTTTGTTCTCCGACCTCATTTTCGTCACTCATGGATTTGATACTATGCCTACTAAGTTAGTTATGTTTTATTTGACTTTCAACCAATATTTTTTCACCCCATCCACTAAGGGTTGCAATAATCAAACCGAAAGTTTCGGGAAAAATATTTTAATAATATTTAGAAGATTTACAATAACATAGAATTTATTTATGATAATAGGCATACTAATGAAGTTACGAAATTTGTACATTCAGTCATTATTTTTGCCATCCTTACGCTAAGGTTGCAGTAATCAAACATAAAGTTTCAGGCAAAATATTTTGATAATATTTAGAATATTTACAATATTATTGAATAGATGTAATCCTGTGCCAACTAAGGGAATAATGTATTTTTTGTTCTCCGACCACATTTTGGT
>JAGFPH010001290.1:104101-117310 GCA_018207615.1 Philaenus spumarius
ATTGTTCTAGGACCTCATTCTGGTCCCTCATGGATTTGATATTGTGCATACTAAATTAGTTATGTTTTCTTTTACTTTCAACCCCTATTTTAGAGCCCATTTAAGGGTTGCAATGATCAAACATAAATTTGCAGACAAAAGATTTTGATAATTTGTAGAAGATTTACAATAACAGTGACTTTCTCTTAATCCTCCGGGTGCCGACCGTAACGGGAAGCGATGATTTAGACTTCTCTGAAGTGCTATACAACTGCTAAAGCGTACTAGCGTTTCTAAAATGTCAATCTACGGCTTTTATTTAATATTCAAGCAGAAAGATCAGGCTATACAGTAAGCAGTGTAGCAACAAAATCTGTGGTCTGTATCTGTGACTGTGTAGTTTACTAACAACAATATTCTGCTTTGTTGTCGTCTGCACTAAAAATGGTCTGTTTGTTTTTTTTTACTTTTACTATTTTATTCAAGAAAATAAGTTGTTATTGTTGTATAAATTTATGTTTCTGAGGGATTTATCTTCATTTTGCATATTTTGAAATTTAAATTATTGAATCTGGTGAATCACTACAGATTTTCAAAGTGAAAATTTTGAATGTGTTTTTATGTTCAGTGTCAATCAATGAAAATTATTCAAATGTATAATATTAAGTGTTTTTGATTGCTATAATGTTACTCTATGCCTCATCTGAACATATTTATATATGATATGTCATATTTTCATTAAAATGAAATAATAAAAAAAAAATGTATTTAGGCCTGTAGCCTGCGCAAAGCTCTAATCTTCTTAACACTGACAATTTCTAATCAGCACTGGAGGTTAAAGCCAGCAATAGGCCGTGGAATTTAGATGCTAACAAAATTTGCTTCTGTTTCTTATGCAGCATGTAAGATCAGATAAAAACCCCTCATGTGTAGGTTATCCTTTCTCTGTGGTTTTAGCTAAGAAACCGCCTACAAATTTTCATACAGTTCAGTAAAATCGTCCCTGCCCGGCTTCCTTTGATAAACCACTACACTTTCAGTGAAAATCCCTCTTAATAATGGTAAATCTATTCGGTTGTTTTGATTTGAATAACAAATCCATTCAGTTGCCCGATCAAAACAAGGACATAGAGTACCGGGTACCGGTATCTTTCTTATAGGCCTCCTATATTATGTAGATAACATATGAACCATTTAAACATATAAGTAAATTCTTCTTAAAAGTGATTTTATGTTGTTAAAAGTACTACTGAAATAAACGTAGAAACGTTTGAAGAATATAAAAAAGTGAAAACGTATCCCGGTTTAAACATTATGGGGAGGGAGAAAACCGCCGCGCCGCCAGCTCTCGTAAAACGGTACAAATTTAACCAACAATAGAGCAGCAGTAAAAAGCATAGCTAGGAGCGACTATTAGTAAAAGGATATCCTCTGCATATCCGAAAGTGACAAACTGTAGTCTATATAGGCATACGCGTGCCATGTGCCGCACTAGGAAAAATCACTTCTATTGTCATGGAGCTTTCCCCCTTTTTTGTACATTCGCCACTAAAAGGTTATTGTTTTGTCCGGAAGCTCACGCTTTATAGATGTCCTCTTCCTTAGTGTTTCCGCCGTGCGTCCCTTCTGGCTGTTAAAAGATTGTCATTCTCGGTTTTATTTTATTGTAAACTAATTAGTTCGGCTTTAAACACTTTATTGTTACGATTTAAAAAATCATTAATAGAAAGGATGAATTAAATAACTATACATAGATCACAATGTCAACTAAATAATAATTGTTTATTCGTGTATTTATAGTATTTAATCTATATAGGTACTATTATAATGTTGTAATGAAGAAAAGTTTGTTTATTACAGTTGAGCTCAAAACTAATAGTCCATTTTAATGAAACTTTACGTAACTGTACTTTGGTACACATTACCGCCCGGACATCATGGAAATACTGTAGGCCTATATGTAAACAAAGTTTTTATGACTTTTAGAAGAAAAAAATTGTTTGCATACAATTTAGAAATTTAGTTTTTCAGTAAGGCTTATTTCAAAATTTAATGTTTTTTTAACGGGGATGAACAGATATTGAATATGTGAAAACTTTTCTTGAAAAATCCCCCTATCTGACACCTTGTAGGTAACTGTGTAGGCATTAAAGATATATCAAAACCGACGTATACAAAAAAAATGTCTACATATTTTCAAAATTTTAAGCTATTTTAGCTTTTTTTAATTTAATAAATACATAATTCTTTAGGGAAGATTTATTTTGACGTAAATATTGGTAGGCAATAGTTCAAATTTGTTTTTAAATACACGTTTTTGTAAGTTATTTGTTTCTTATAAAGTTTAGTTTTAAGACCAACAAGTGCGTGTATAATGCAACTCATTATGTGTTAAGTTTCTTTGTGTTATTGGGTTTCAAAAATACTAACCGACCAAGAGACAGCAATTAATATATATGTTAAGTAGGCCTATGTAGTTTAAATATTGTGATGGCATATTTTTGTTGCAAAATAAAGCATTTTTTCATTTCATTCATACATCAAAACAGTCATCTGCAAAAACATTTAGCAATGAAAATATCTAAACGAAGACGTATGTTATTTATTACGCGTTTCTTACAAAAGCCGTTTAATTTCAACAAGTAAAGTGATCACAATTTGTCAATTTGTACAACTTCCGTTTTGCCAAGTTGTAGCCTATTATGCACGGTAGCTAAACCTTTAAAGAAACGTCATTATACAACCAATAACTAATATTAATCTGATGTGACAGAAATGTAGACTTTTTAAAAACCTCACTGTATGTAGACAGTTATCTTACTTGAATGGCTGATAAGTCCAACCGGAATATCAGCCGATTCTAGTTCATGTAAAGATCATGTATTAGCTAGAAGTAATCTTATATATAAAAATAGATGTTTTTATATTCGAGATTGATAGACTTGACACCCATAACCATGAAAATTTGCACATATATATATTTGTTCACGGAGAATGATTTATGCTATCCAATTCGTTATAACTCGCCACTAGATGGCGCTACAACGCATCAACTTCTTTCTATACCGTTCAACCGATCCCCATCAAAACTGGTATGCATAGGTATATTTTCGCACTATCCACTTTATTATAATTCACCACTAGATGACGCTACAAAACATCAAATACTATACCATTCAACCGATCGCCATGAAAATTGGTATACATAGTTACAACAAATTATAGATTCTAGATTAAATAAAGATCATCAATTTATATACAGAGTGTCTCAAAAATCTGTGAACGGCGTTATATTGTTTTAACCATTGCAGATTACGCAACAAAACTTGGCACCATTGTTTCTCTAAAAAAACTAATTTTTGAAACAATTATAATTTTGTATCATCTTTCGGGGTCGGCCTGAAAAGGAGTCAGATGAAAATTTTAAATATGAGCATAGGTCGAGTTGCACATTAAATTAAATTAAATTAAAGTCTATCTAAGGCCCTGTTTATGCACTAGCGGTCGACCGCAGCGGTGCGCCGCGCTACTTTTATAAGTGCATTGAGTTAAATGGGCACGTTTATGCAACAAGAAGCGGAGCGGCGAGCCGCAGCGATTCACAGAAACAGAGCGGTGCACTTACAAACCGCAGTTTTTTGCGGTTTCAAAATGCATTGATTTAAATAGGAGCGTTTATGCACAGCGGCTCACCGCTCTTGCCATGTCTGTGCTGCCAACCTACCCGGTGTTTGATTACATTTTTTATAACACTTTTTCAGACTGACAGGACTGGAGAACAGTTGGCAGCAATTGCTCCCCCACCACAGTGTTTAAAAAACGAGAGGGTAGCCGCCGCGGTCAACCGCTTGACAAAATTGTCAGCGGTTGACCGCGGCGGCTCGCCGCTGCGGTCCACCGCTAGTGCATAAACGAGGCCTTAGGAGAACACAATGCCGCAAATCGGACATCAAAAGGTTCACCCTACACAAAATGGCGGTAGTTTAAAGTTACAATATTGGGCATTTTGAAAATGGCTTAATTTTACTTATTGGCATTGGTTTTAAAACCAAAACTTCGACAATCCACACTAATCCACATTAGAAACTAGTGAGATGCGTCAGAGTGAGATGAATGGCTACTACACCCGCCTACCTAACTGCAGAAGGAAAACAGTTTGTGCATTTGTTGTAAAAAAGGTAAACTGTTACGAAAGTTTAATGGTATTTGTTATTGTTACGATGCCTTTTAGGCAGAACTTGACTATGGTAAATCGACAGTACATTCAGAAAATATAAATTGGGTTTCAGGTTATTAGGCTCAGTCCGCCTCGGTTGCTTTTGACATAATTTTTACCCCAATACAGACGATTGTTACTAATTCTTACAAACTACTGAGGTGGGAAGTTGGCCGGAGAGGAATAAAACTTTGAATGAAAAACACTTCTGAGAAGGAGTGTGGTAAAAAATCATCTTTCAAAGCTTACCATACAATGATTTGTATTGTACATCTTTTTGTGGCTGAAAGAGCGCCCGTTTTATAACTTAAATGCATATTTGCTTTGTGTAATTCTAGTTGAACCGACATTGAACTAGAGACCATCTGACATGTTAGTTTTAAGATTGAATTACTAAATTCAGCTTTTATGTGACCAAGTATGTTCAACGGCTGAAGGACCGACAAATTCTGCTCATTAGGCAATAAAAAACTCCTGGTTTCGATACTATAACTCCAGCAATTAATAAAATAATTTCTGATTATATTATTAAGGGCTTGTTTATTTGATTAGTATGAATGAATGATATTTTCCGTATGTTGACAAGAAGGATCCTGGCAATTATAAGCCTATATACTTACTCTCAACAGATATTGCAAAAAATATTGCAAAAGGTGGTGAAAAGAATGTTAGTAAACTTTCTTAATACAAATTACCGAAAAGTGGCAATGAACGAACCATTGTAGATTTATGCCAAATTATCCTAATAGAGTAGAGTGGGGCCAGAGTTTGCACTTTAAAAAAAATTCTCAGATGTATTATCGAACCTTTATGTTTCATTAAAAAAACTTTATTATTATAATTTATTTAAATACAAAAAAAAGAAAAGTGGCATTGAACAAACCATTATAGATGTATTCCAAATAAGCCTAATAGAGTAAGTAGGGCAAGAGTTTGTACTTTGAAAATTTCTCAGATGTATTCTCGAACCGTTATGTTTCATTAAAAAAAGTTATTATTATTTATTTAAATATAAATTACCGAAAAGTGACATTGAACGAACCATTATAGATGTATGCCAAATAAGCCTAATAGAGTAAGTGGGGCAAGAGTTTGCACTTTAAAAACATTTCTCAGATGATTGTATTATCGAACCTTTATGTTTCATTAAAAAAAACTTTATTATTATAATTTATTAATAAACAAAATAACGAAAAGTGGCATTGAACGAACCATTATAGATGTATGCCAAATTATCCTAATAGAGTAGAGTGGGGCAAGAGTTTGCAATTTTAAAATTTCTCAGATGTACTCTCAAACCGTTATGTTTCATTAAAAAAAGTTATTATTATTTATTTAAAAATAAATTACCGAAAAGTGACATTGAACGAACCATTATAGATGTATGCCAAATAAGCCTAATAGAGTAAGTGGGGCAAGAGTTTGTACTTTGAAAATTTCTAAGATGTACTCTCGAACCGTTTTGTTTCATTAAAAAAGTTATTATTATTTATTTAAATATAAATTACCGAAAAGTGGCATTGAACGAACCATTATAAATGTATGCCAAATAAGCCTAATAGAGGAAGTGGGGCAAGAGTTTGCACTTTGAAAATTTCTCAGATGTACTACCTAACCTTTATGTTTAATTGAAAATACTTTATTATTATTTATTTAAATACAAATTAACGAAAAGTGGCATTGAACGAACCATTGCAAATTTATGTCAAATAAGCCTAATAGAGTAAGTGGGTCAAGAGTTTGCACTTTGTGAAAATTTCTCAGATGTAGGCCTACTATCGAACCTTTATGTTTAATTAAAAAAAAACGTAATTATTATTTATTTAAATATAAATTACCGAGCATTGAACGAACCATTATAGATTTATCCAAACAAGCCTAATAGAGTAGAGTGGGGCGAGAGTTTGCACTTTGAAAATTTCTCAGATGTACTACCGAACCTTTATGTTTAATTAAAAAAAAAACGTTATTATTATTTATTTAAATATAAATTACCGAGCAATGAACGAACCATTATAGATTTATCCAAACAAGCCTAATAGAGTAGAGTGGGGCGAGAGTTTGCACTTTGAAAATTTCTCAGATGTACTACCGAACCTTTATGTTTCATTAAAAATACTTTATTATTATTTATTTAAATACAAATTAACGAAAAGTGGCATTGAACGAACCATTACAAATTTATGACAAATAAGCCTAATAGAGTAAGTGGGTCAAGAGTTTGCACTTTGTGAAAATTTTCAGATGTACTACCGAACCTTTATGTTTTATTAAATATCAAACATTATTATTATTTATTTTAATAATAATTTACTAAAACTGGCATTGAACGAGAGATTATAGAGTTATGTCAAATAAGCCTAATAGAGTGAAGTGGGGCAAGAGTTTGCACTTTGAAAGTTTCTCAGATGTACTATCGAACCTTTATGTTTCATTAAATAACAAACGATATTATTATTTATTTAAATATAAATTACAGAAAAGTGGCATTGAACGAACCATTATAGATTTATCCAAACAAGCCTAATAGAGTAGAGTGGTGTAAGAGTTTGCACTTTGAAAATTTCTCAGGTGTACTACCGAACCTTTATGTTTCATTAAAAATACATTATTATTATTTATTTAAATACAAATTAACGAAAAGTGGCATTGAACGAACCATTAAAAATTTATGTCAAATAAACCTAATAGAGTAAGTGGGTCAAGAGTTTGCACTTTGTGAAAATTTTCAGATGTACTACCGAACCTTTATGTTTTATTAAATAACAAACGTTATTATTATTTATTTTAATAATAATTTACTAAAACTGGCACTGAACGAGAGATTATAGAGTTATGTCAAATAAGCCTAATAGAGTGAAGTGGGGCAAGAGTTTGCACTTTGAAAGTTTCTCAGATGTACTATCGAACCTTTATGTTTCATTAAAAATACATTATTATTATTTATTTAAATACAAATTAACGAAAAGTGGCATTGAACGAACCATTATAGATTTATCCAAACAAGCCTAATAGAGTAGAGTGGTGCAAGAGTTTGCACTTTGAAAATTTCTCAGGTGTACTACCGAACCTTTATGTTTCATTAAAAATACATTATTATTATTTATTTAAATACAAATTGACGAAAAGTGGCATTGAACGAACCATTATAGATTTATCCAAACAAGCCTAATAGAGTAGAGTGGTGCAAGAGTTTGCACTTTGAAAATTTCTCAGGTGTACTACCGAACCTTTATGTTTCATTAAAAATACATTATTATTATTTATTTAAATACAAATTAACGAAAAGTGGCATTGAACGAACCATTATAGATTTATTCAAACAAGCCTAATAGAGTAGAGTGGTGCAAGAGTTTGCACTTTGAAAATTTCTCAGGTGTACTACCGAAACTTTATGTTTCATTAAAAATACATTATTATTATTTATTTAAATACAACTACGAAAAGTGGCATTGAACGAACCATTACAAATTTATGTCAAATAAACCAAATAGAGTAAGTGGGTCAAGAGTTTGCACTTTGTGAAAATTTTCAGATGTACTACCGTACCTTTATGTTTTATTAAATAACAAACGTTATTATTATTTATTTTAATAATAATTTACTAAAACTGGCATTGAACAAGAGATTATAGAGTTATGTCAAATAAGCCTAATAGAGTGAAGTGGGGCAAGAGTTTGTACTTTGAAAGTTTCTCAGATGTACTATCGAACCTTTATGTTTCATTAAATAACAAACGATATTATTATTTATTTAAATATAAATTACCGAAAAGTGGCATTGAACGAACCATTATAGATTTATCCAAACAAGCTTAATAGAGTAGAGTGTGGCAAAAGTTTGCACTTTGAAAATTTCTTAGATGTACTACCGAACCTTTATGTTTCATTAAACAAACTTTATTATTATAATTTTTTTAAATACACATTAAAGAAAAATGGCATTGAACGAACCATTATAAATTTATGCCAAATAAGCATAATAGAGTAAGTGGGGCAAGATTTTGCACTTTGAAAATTTCTCAGATGTACTCTCGAACCTTTATGTTTCATTAAACTAAGTTATTATTATTTATTTAAATATAAATTACCGAAAAGTGGCATTAAACGAACCACTACAGATTTATGTCCAATAAGCCTAATAGATTAGAGTGGGGCAAGAGTTTGCACTTTGTGAAAATTTCTCAGATGTAGGCCTACTATCGAACCTTTATGTTTAATTAAAAAAAACGTTATTATTATTTATTTAAATATAAATTACCGAAAAGTGGCATTGAACGAACCATTATAGATTTATCCAAACAAGCCTAATAGAGTAGAGTGGGGCAAGAGTTTGCACTTTGAAAATTTCTCAGATGTACTATCGAACCTTTATGTTTCCTTAAATAATAAACGTTATTATTATTTATTTTAATGATAATTAATGAAAAGTGGCATTGAACTAACCATTATAGATCTACACCAAATAAGCCTAATAGAGTGAAGTTTGGCAAGAGTTTGCACTTTGAAAATTTCACGATGTATTATCGAACCTTTATGTTTCATTTAAAAAAACATTATTACTATTTATTTAAATCAAAACTACGAAAAAAAGTTTTTCAAAAATGATCAAAAGTGAACTTTTGCCATAGAGCATCACAAGAAAAATTTTTGGAGGTTTTCTTACGTCAAACAGTCTTTTACAGATTTGTTTTTGTCTTGTTGTCACTGTCTGGAACTAGTTTGGATTTCTCAAACTTTGAAAGTTGTTTTTTAACAGCTAATTTTCAGCTCGTAGTTTATTTTGTCCATTTTCAAACAATTGTTTTTTTAAAGGAGAACTTGTAATAATTTCCGACCTTTGTTGTTTACTTTTTCTTTTTGGAAAGTTATAATGTCCGAAAGATTCCACTCTTTGGCTAAAACAATATTTTTTGGTCTGGCGTTAGGTCCACTTGCAACTCACCAGTTGAAACAGCCAAAGTAGGATTGTGTTGTAATACTTCACTAACAACTGGAGCGTTCATGTATCAACAGTTTCACATTGATTAGTCTCGTAATTAGTTTTCTCTAAAATTGTTTGGTCCGTAACCCAGCTAGGAACAAAATCATCTTCGGTAAATATATGAGTATCTAATGAATAAATTCTTCAAGACTTGAAGAAGACAATTCATTTTTCCATTGTTGGTGCTCTTTCGTATGCTTCACCAAACAGCTCAGCTACTTGATATTGAGTAATTACTTGCCCAGGGTGATTGAGTAACCATTTGTCACACATTTGAGAGAAAAAAAAAGGTGTTTCAACAAGCATTTATCTAGGGGCTGCTATGGGGAGGCAGTGACAACAAATTTATGTTATTTTATATACAAAACATTACAGCCTCAGTGCTGATGTTTGAAGAATGATTATCGAGCACCAAAAGTACAGGGTTAGAATCTGATGACTAAACATATTTCTGAAAGTGTTGTAACAATATAATTAATAATTCTGAGTTGCTATTACCAGAGTCAGAACAAAGAATCGATGAATCCGATGATCCGATGAATCGATGAATCCGATGGTACTCCATTCATGAATTCATGTTTCAATATTTTCCTAGCAAAGACGATCACTGGTTGAACATAGTTAGGCTACCACTGGCACTTACAGTACAAATCACTGTTGTCAGTTGGCCTCTCGGCAGAAGACACTTTGCCAACTCATTTTTCCGTCGGGTGGAAACTACTTTAGGAGCTTTTTTAGGTTCTGTATTGATACCAAACTCTTCCATGTTATAGATTCGTGAGGGCGGGAACTTATGTTTAGAAGTTAGCTCTTGTAGATTCTTAAGAAATATATCTACCTCGGCCTTATTGAAACCTATGATTCGAGCAAGAATTGTTCTTGAGGGAGTTCGTAGGGACAATTTGTGTATTTTTAAGAAATTGAAGGCCCACTCTTTACCTGCAAGTTTAATTTCTTCATTAAAGGATGCTGGAGTTTATTTCGATTTTCGAATTCCTAAGCGAGCCTACGAAGAGCCTTGAAGCAAACCCCATTGAAATAATCATAGAGCTTTTTTATATGGTCTGCTAACTCTCCAGCTGTTCTTCGTTGAAAACAGCCCAAATCTCCCAAGCTTAGTTACTCCAACACCCTGAAACATCGTAAAGTATATTGTAATTTCCCGTTGGACTATTGTTAAACGTTGTCACAATACCTGATAGATTACATTTTGAACACAAAATCCCACAACTAATACGTTGTTCAAGAACTGAACAAATCTGGAATTTACTGTGTAAACAGTGAAATGTGTTCGAAGAAATATATTGGCCAAACTAAAAGAAGCACGAAGACAAGAATTAAAGAACATTGTTCTCATTTAAAGTACAATAGGCCAGATAAATCTGCTATGGCTAAAAATTGTTTAGATGAGAATCATCATTTTAAAATAGAAAACTGTATTATTGAAAAATTTAACTAAACTTAACACTATAGATGCCTGGGAAACTTTTTTATTTTAACAAATTAGTAAAATGATTGTAATTAATGAATAGGACCTATACAAAATTCTATATTAATATAAAAAAAATTATTGTTTGAGATTCTTATTAGTTTAGTAACTGGTTTAGTTTGATAGTTAACGTTAGGCTAGTTATAATAACGCGAGGCAATTGTTAACGCCTTAACTAATGTAACGTAGTCTTAAGCCACGCCTACTTGAGTTTTGTATAATTACGGGACAGGAAACACTGTTAGATTAGTTATAGTTTGACTATTGTAGCTCGTGCATCACTGAAGATGGTGTTAATAAACGTATTAGTTGTGAGATTTTGTGTTCAAAGTTTATTCTATCAAGTATGTCTTCTCAAAAGTCAAGCTAAATATTTATTTATTGTCACAATAATAAACTCAGAAAAAAAGAACAAGGTGAAGTGTAACAAGTAACCGGCGAAACAAATACTGTAGGTACTAATTATTATTTAAATAAGTAACTGGAATAATTTTATCCAACATATATCTTGCGACAATACAATTTAAGATTAGAAATATATACTAGGTTATTAGTTTCATTTATTTAGTAGTAAGAGTTTCACTTTGCAGTTCTTAAACGTGTTAAATATAAGACTGACTAACATACCCGGACTTACCAGGCAGGGTAAGAATGTGGAAGTAAATCAAACGATGGTTGACCTCTTTCCTACTGATAGGATATTGATATAATAGTTAGCTGATCTTTTGCTTTCTATATTTTGCTAAATTTTATAATACTTATGTAAAAAAAGAATGAACGAACTTCGTCAGATAAACACCACTGAACTAGTTAGTATTGAACACCATAGAAGTTCTTCAAAAGTTAAAGTCCACTCAAGAAGAAACTTTAAACTGAAGCATACATTGGAAATAATATATTTGTTCTTTATTTGTAACGGTTAAACTCAAAAACTACATATCCGAGCGAGAGAAAACTTTTAATAGTTTTTTAAAGGGTGTTTTCTAATACCAAGGACTGTTAGATAATATCTAGGAATCGTGAAATACTAACTGTATGTTAAACTATGTAAAATATAACTTTAAAACAAATTAAATGTGATAGGCCTATATACTAAAATGGAGATTAGAAAGAAGTTTGTAGAGGTACCGTGACACTCAGCACAATAGTACATGAAAGTTTATTTGTTTATTTTCATTTAAACAGAATACATTACATTAAAAAAATATTAATGAAACAGTTTGGAGATAGTTCTTTATTTTGATCACTGACCAACTTGCATTGTTTATATACTGAGACAAAATGTATATATATATAGAATGTCAAAAAATTCTACTTTTCAGGATACAATAAAAACTGATTGTAAAATAACCTAATTTTGTTTAAAAACATATTTTAAAAACTAAATTTACCGAAAGTAGATTATTTTACAAATACAAGGCTCTACACAGATAGAGCTTTTTTTCTGTAACCGTAGAAAAAACGGAGATACCAATATCTCAAAATTTCAAAAAATTTACAACAGCTCATTACAACAGCTAGTTTAGTACATGTACATTATTTAGGCCTAAAGCTAACAGGAGGTGTTATCTTAAAGAACACACAAAAATCAAGTAAACACAAAATTCCATTTTGTGACAAAAAATCTGATGAACAGTAAGAAAATTACTGCAGATAGATTCTTGAAATTCTAATCTATTTATCACTCGTAGTAATCCGAACAAAAGAGGTGGGATGGGTTGTCAGTCGCTTACCCTTGCAACCGCTAAGTGCATAATGCAAACTATCCCCATCCTCCGCCGGAAAAGCTAGACGAAACATGTCGCAATTTGAAATGATGTCACGTGGCTCTCGATATTCGAAACGGAAACTGGTAAGTTCGGATGCGTGCGCTCCCGTGATACGACTCCCGCTCTCCCCTCGGCTTTCACAGTGATGCAGTGATGACATTAGCATCATCCCAGAGAAAACATTCAAATAAATAGTGGAATTATACGGACAGGATATTCTCAGTTCAAAAATCTTCTCTCGATAAATATCGCGCTTTAGCAATAAATATCCAATTGGAGCGTGATTTCCTAACTTCACCGTCACCGAGAGGGAATAGAGAGATTGCATTTTATAGGCAATAAGTCTAAATACCTCTAAAATAAAATGTGGACTGTACTAACGTTACTGTTGCCGATAGAGGACAGAGAGGCTACCAATATATAGGCTATAATTCCTAAATACCTGCGTTTAAAATAAAATGTAGACTGTACTAATTTTACTGTTACCGATAGAAGATAGAGAGATAAAATTTACACGCTATAAGGCGTAAATACCTCTGTTTAAAATAAAATGTAGACTATACTAACGTTACTGTTGCTGATATAGGATAGAGAGGCTACTAATATATAGGCGAAAAGGCCTAAATACCTCTGTTTAAAATAAAATGTAGACTACACTAACGTTACTATTACTGACATATGATAGAGAGGCTACTAATTTATAGGCTATAAGGCCTAAATACCTGTGTTTAAAATAAAATGTAGACTGTACTAACGTTACTGTTACCGACAGA